>BSBK01013077.1:0-139065 GCA_027943335.1 Chamaecyparis obtusa
AAATCAGACGACGTGATATTGTAGGATCTCTCTGTTAGCTATCTAAGCATATAATTTATTTTAATTCTGATTATGTTAAGTTATTCAACTCTAATTTCTTTTGTGTGTATGTCTGTTTTTTGTAAAAAACCAACATGCAGTATTTTGGGCATAGATTTTGGCTTGTTCATCAAATTTTGCAATAAGTTACATTTTTAGAAACTAGACTCCATTCTACACACTTTAAAAAAAAGAAAATTCAATATTTTGATTAGTTTTAAATGATTTCTAGGGTGAGCACACAAAAATTTCATGTTTTTAGGATGTGTACACTTTGTAAATTCATCAAAAATTATACGTTCATAAAAAATCACCAAAAAAATTTGGGATAAACTATGTGGTGTTAGCTAACTTCTCACTAGAGCGATTAAATTTTTTTTTAAAAAAAGTTAACATTTTAGGGGAGCACACCAAACGCTATGTTATGTTTTTGGACAAAAAATAGGACCACTTTTTGTGCTCCCCCCTTTTGAGGGCCTTAATCTGCACCATTTTCAAAATAAGTTAGTAGTTTAGGAACTAGATTCAGAGTATTACAACTCTTTTTTTTGTTGCATCTTAAAATTTTGAGTCTAACTATCTTCAATTTCTTGTTTAAGTTCAGAGTTTGTTGATTTCAGGAAAAAAGTGGCATCTTATACCCCCTTTTTCGTCCCCCATCTTTGTGCACTTGCCCTCTTAGAGTTTGTATAAAACCTTGGTTTTCAAATTTAAAATAAAGACACGATGTTTAATTCAACCTGGAAATTTATATTTATAATAAAATCATATCACAATCTTACAAAAATATAAATTGAGAACAATTTGGGTTGTGCATCTCTTTGTGTATAGTTAAAAATTAGATACCCCCATTTGCAATGTAGGTTGCACCTTTGCAACCACTTAGGTGTCCATTCTTGTAGTATTTTTGTAGGTCTATTTCAACCCTTGCATCATCCTTTCCCTCTTAGGATACTCAAACTCCTTTGTTAGTAGCTATCTTTCTACATTGCCTTTGCATTAACTGCATACTACCTTTTTCATCTACTACTTTTGAGTGTAATTTTATTGGACACTAGCGCGCTACGTAGACGTCCACATGCTACATATTGAGTAATTCGGGATGGAGTAATATATGTATCCATTGAAAAGAACAAAAAGTGTTGGCAATGTTTAGAAATAATATAAATTCACATCAAGCATGAAAAGCCAACATCAATATTGAATCTTATGAAATATCATCAAAAGAAATTTTTGAATGTGATAGATCAAAGATGAGATATTTGAAAAGGCATAGTTATAGTAGGGAATGAGTTAATGAGTGTTTACATAAGAATAAGAGTATCTATACAAGATGAAAATGGGATACATATAGGGGCTAAGAAAAATTATAATATGCATTGAGGTTTCCTTATCTTTTTATCTTCATAAGTAGGTCCATATTTCAATTTCTCAATTGTTGTAGTTGTTCTCTCAGTTGTACAAGTGCTTGTATTTTGCAGTGACTTACTAGAATGTTGGGATCAAGAAAAATAATCATTTAGACCTTGACATCACCAAAATGGGGTCTAATAGACCTAGAGCCTCTAGTTATGGGTGCTAACATTTTAGGAGAGAGAGAGAGAGAGAGAGAGAGAGGTTTGTTGTTCATTTTCACCACGATTGGGCACATGAATAACTGATCTAAGAGACCTTTAATGAGATAAGTGGAGTATGTTTTCAGCATAGAAAGTGCACTGTATTTTCTGCATAGTTTTTACAGGCAGGAGAAAACATTGTGTGTTTTTAGAACCATGCATTTTAGCAAAGGAGTCTCATAAAAAATTATCAAAAACATGATGTGTTTTTTTCATTTTCCAAAAACATCACGTGTTTTCACATCCACAAGATCAATGGTTCAGATTTTTTCATGCTTGCATGATTAAATCTAAGACGTGCACAACATTAAGCACAAATGTGTGTGGAAAAAAATATCATGTGTTTCCACATTATGGGTCCCAGTTACTTTATTTTCAAGGTTTTAAATGTTGAACATCTTTTCCAAGATCAATGACTCAGTTTTTATTGCACTTGTGCAATTAAATCTAAGATGCATGAAACATTAAGTGCGTGGGTGCACATAGTAGAAAATATTGTGTATTTTTACCATTTGGGAAAAAATGGTATGTGTTTTCGCACTTGTGCTATTTTTACTATAACTAAGACATGGGTCGAGACAAGTGTGTAGTGAAAAATGTTATGTGTTTTTTGCATCGAGTGATATTGTTGTAATCTCTCTGATGTGAAAAAGTTGTGTATGTTCATATTTTTGCGATTTAAATGCTGATTTCAAAATCAACGAATCAAATTTTATCATTCTTGCACAATTAAACATAATGTGGATAAAATGTTATGTGCCTATGCAGTGGAAATTGTTATGTGTTTTATGCATTAGTGATATTATTCTTGTGTCTCCCCGATGCAAAATTATTGTGTATTTTCATAATTGTGAGATTTGTTTATCAATGACTAAGACATGGCTCAATAAACAAACTATTCAATGTTGAACTATATGTTTTGGCTTCTACATGCAAAAATAGATATAATTAACCTGGTGTAAAAAACTCACAGTGTTATCGATGAGGTCATAAAAACACACAACATTTTTCAAACCTGTCAAAACTAGTGCAGAAAACACAGTACTACCATGTGTGTCAAAAAAATATTGAATTAAGTCCATAAAAAGTCTCTTAGATTAGGATTTTCTTAAATTTGTCTAACGTGTTGTTGCCAGTGAAAAATCTATGTGTTTTCCACATTGGCAATGAGTGCATCACTAAGATATTATTTTGAGTTTGTCCAATGAAAAACTCTTGAGAAAACATCGTGTGTTTTCAACACCACATGTTTCAATAAAGGAGTCTCATAAAAATATTGTGTTTTTTTTGTATTTTCCAAAACCATCATGTGTTTTCACACCCGCAAGATCGCCGCTTTTAGATTTGATCACGCTTGCGCAATTAAGTGTAAGATGTGCAAAACATTCAGCACAAAGGTGTGCAGAAAAAAAACATCATGTATTTTTACATTATGGGTCCCAATCACTTTGTTTTCAAAGGATGTAAATGTCGGTCATCTTTTCCAAAATCAACGGCTCAGATTTTATCGCACTTGCGCAATTAAATCTAAGATGCATGAAACGTTAAACGTGGAAGTGCATGTAGTGAAATATATACGTGTTTACTTCATTTTGATAGAAATTTTGTGTGTTTTCGCACTTATGTTATTTTTACTGTAACTAAGACATAGCCTTAGGAAAGTGCGCAATGGAAAACGTTGTATATTTTTTCGCATCGCGTGATATTGTTCTTATCTCTCTTTTGCAAAAAATGTTGTGTATGCTCACACTTCTGGAATTTAAATGCAGGTTTTCTTTTTCAAAATCAATGGCTCAAATTTTATCAAACTAATTTCCAATCTTGAATTTCACAATACATTGCTCACTTACCAACAATTTATGCTCATCCTTGATCCATGAAAATTGATAAGGTTTAGGGTGTCTCAACTTCTGCAATTGCAACTTTGTAACCAGCTCCTCCAATGCGGAATTCACTGAACAACCATTGTCAAAAATCAATTTGTAACATTTTCTTGTCATCTTACACCTAATCTTGAAAAGACTTCTCCTCTAGAAAGGTTCTTCATCAACTCGTTTATTACACAAAGTTCTCCTTACCAAAAAGTTTTCTCCAACCTCAAGTCCACTTGCTGAACCCTCAAGATCCTCTTGTACCATAGCATTTCTATGATTTTGTTAATTTCCATCAGAGTGTCTACACTTGAAGGATCTATACCCTTCCTTTCCACATTTGAAATAATTACCACTAAAACCACCTCTAGAACAAGAACTATGTCTTCCTTAGTATGAACTAGTACTTCCTTAGTAAGAACTACCACCTTTGCACTTGGTTTTTATTTTATCTTTATTTTTCCACTCAGATTTGCCCTTATCTTGCACAAAATTATCCGATCTACCACCTTCACCATAGGATCTACCTCTACCTCTCTGAAATCTACCACCTTTACTTCTATGTCTTTGTCAAGATCTCCTCAGCTTTCAAAGCATATTGATATGTTTCTTCCACACTATCCAATTTCACAAAACTTATTTCATCTTGAATTCTAGATCTCAATCCATTAAGGTACCTTGCAACTTTATCAACCTCATCATCCACATGTCCAGATATGATGTCCAATCTATAGAAATCCTTAGTGTATTCCTTCATAGTCATGTCTCTTTGTTTAAGGTTTTACATCTTCCTCAAAAAGCTAACTTGGTAATTAGTAGGAAGGAACTTCTTTTTCAGCCTATTCACCCTTTTCAACTAGGTTCTAATCTTTTCCTTTACTCTTCTTTGTCTATTAGTTTTTAAATGCTGCCACCATAGTGAGGCATGACCTTTCAACCTAGTGAATGCAATTTTCTCCTTCCTATTATTAGGATTTTTTTCAAACTCAAATAAATTTTCCACATCAGAGATCCAAAAAAAATTAGTATCCAACTTTCCATCATAAGGAATAACTTCAGCAACAAGCTTTGAATGTACCCTAGTCAATACTTTCAATAATCTTCCCTCATCTTGATCTTTCTTAGGCTCTAGATTAGGGTTTGGTGCCACTACTTCATTGTCACTCACATCATCAAGATGCGCTCCTCTCTTATGGGATGTCTCCACAACATCTTAGATCTAGCTACAATTTGTCTTAACATGTCCATTATGGCATTATCAACATTTCCTCTACCTCGAACCATCTTGATAAATAGGTTCGTGCAAGATCGTAACCCTCTACAAGTTATAAGTCAAATCTGTAGATCTTCCACCCTACAACCAAATCCAACTCAGGGTTCTACACGATCCAATCTCCTCAAGGATGAACCTGATAATTTGATACCACCTGACGCAAGGAGGGAAGTGAACAACTAGGACCAAGGAACACCCAACTATCCAACCACCTTGCAGAGTAAACACAACAAAATAAAATAACACAAAGAACAACACCAAGGAGAGAAGGAACAAAAACACTTTATTAATTTATCAAATTATCTACATACATGCTCAGCTATGAGGCCTTCAGGGTTATGGCTAACAAGATCTTATCAAAATCCAGAATTAGACTCTATCACTTCTTTTCTATCTTCTTTCTTCTTTAACTAACTATCTCGTTATCTCTCTTTCTCCTCTATCTACACCTAGAAACCCCTATTTATACTTGCTAAAATGGCTTACAAAAGATTCTAGATCAATACATAATAGAAGGCTGACTAGAAATGGTCTACATGCATCCCAAGACAAGATCTTTACAACCTAAATTAAATACATAAGTCGGCTCTAACTAAGAACCGATCACAGAAAAACTTGGTCAAAAAGGAATCAAGCATCAACAAATATTAGGTTCACTTGGCACAGGAAGGAACGTTTGACCAATGCTGGACAACTCAGCACATATAGGATCGCTCGGCCAACAGTGGAAAATATTATATATTTTTGACATTTGGGTGAAAATGTTATGTGTTTTTGCACTTGTGTTATTTTTACTGTAACTAAGACATGGACCAAGGCAAGTGCGCAATGGAAAATGTGTGCATCCTGCATTGGATGATATTGTTATGGTCTCTCTAATGCAAAAATGTTATGTATATTCACACTTATGGGATTTAAACGTAGATCATCTTTTTCAAAATCAATAGCTCAAATTTTCTCGTGCTTGCATGATTAAATTTAAGGTGTGTAAAAAATTAAGTGCCTAGGTATGCGGTGGAAATTGTTTTGTGTTTTCTATATTGGTGATATTATTCTTCTCTCTCTTCAATGTGAAAATATTGTGTGTTTTCACACCTGTAAGATTTTTTTACCAGTGATGGAGATATAGCTACAAAACAGTATTCATTGTTGAACTATATTTTTTGGCTTCTACACGTGAAAATAGAGTATATAATTGACATGGAGTAAAAAACATATAGTGTTACCAATGAGGTGTTAAAACCATACAACATTTTCCAAACCTGTCAAAACTAGTGCAGAAAACACAATATTACCATGTGTTTCAAAAAAGTACTGAATTAAGCCCATATAAAGTCTCTCAGATAAGGATTTTCTTAAGTTTATTTGACGTATTTGTTGTTGCTTGTGAAAACTCTATGTGTTTTCCACATCGACAATGAATGCATCACTTCTAGTCTTTTAAGTCTGTCCAATGAAAAACACTTGAGAAAATATCGTGTATTACATATCACTGATCCATAACAACATCCTCAAACATTCCAATCAATCCAAGATCACGCCACAATCCATTACAACATGTTACACCTCAAGTCAGCCACAAACATTGTCCTTTCCTAAAAACGCTAACACTGACACTGAAACAACTTAACTATATTTTCTCTTTTATACAAACCAATCATTACGAGGATGTAAAATGGATTCCTTAACATGGCACAACTTTCAGATCTAATAACTTTCTCATACCAATCCTCCCTGATCCAAACGCTAACATTTTTCTTTCTTGAACACTGTCTAATCACCAAAATACCAATCTCTACTAAATCACCTATAACTCACATGAATATCACACCGATCCTTAGACACTTCATATATATCATCTATTGACATCCATCCACACATATGTACCTGCACACTAGCAGATCTTCCATGCGAGAGCCACACTGATCCAATATTTTGCATTGGCTAGATACAATACTGTGTCAACAAAGAAATATGTTGACATTAATCACAAAAAATATCTCAAATATGTGAAGGCACATATTTTCACGGCACATTCTTTACTTTTTGTATTTGAGCATTATCTCTTATGTATATAGGCCCTATTTCACTATTGATGTGCTTTTACACATTTCTATTTATCACGCCTCAATTTTATGTGCATTTTTTATATATTGTATAACCATATGCAATTCAATTTAAATTTGAACCTTGATTACCTTTTAATGGGTTCCTTAGAGCATATATGGTGGCATAATTTACCTCCTACGTTGGGAGTTTCCCCTTACATGATAGATTAGCCAAAAAATTGAATTGAAGCTTCATTTTTTGATTTCATGTAACTTTGTAAAAAAATTCTCAATTAAATGCATCAAGTGTCTTAATTACATAAAAGTCTTTGTCTTAATGCACCACGCGTTCCAACGGAGGAGTCTCGTAAAAAAATATCAAAAACGTTGTGAATTTTTTGCATTTTCCAAAAACATCAAGTGTTTTTCATTATGGGTCCCAATTACTTTATTTTCAAAGGATTTAAATATCGATCATATTTTCCAAGATCAATGGCTCATATTTTATCGTACTTGCATGATTAAAGCTAAGATGCATGAAATGTTAATTGCGCGCAATGGAAAATATTGTATGTTTTCACCAATTGGATAGAAATGTTTTGTGTTTTCACCATTTTTCAACATGTATTATTTTTACTGTAACTAAGATAGAACCCGAGGAAAGTGTGTAGTGGAAAATGTTGTGTGTTTTCTACATCTGGTGATATTGTTCTTTTCTCTATTTGATGCAAAAATATTGTGTATTTTCACTAATTGGGCAAAAATATTGTGTGTATTAACCATTTGGGAAAAAATGTTGTGTGTTTTTTTCAATTGGGCAAAAATATTATGTGTTTTTGCCATTTTTGTAATGTATTATTTTTACTATAACTAAGAAACAATTGAGAGAGAAAGAGAGAGAGAGGGGGGGGGGAATAGGAAGAGATAGCAAGAGAAATGATAGGGAGGGGAAGAGAGCGGGATTGTGATAACATATGGATCAAAATATGTTTGAATGTGTGTAAATAGAGAGAGGTGATAGGAATGAACCCAACTTGAAACTTAATCTTCTCTCTCTCTCTCTCAATTGTTTGAGAGTATCTTATTATCCCTCATATTTTGGTCATCCATCGACATTTTGAACCTCATTGTCTTCATCAGGGATCGACATAACCTAAACCACACTACCTCGATAGACCAAGGTAGTTCAATGGAATTTCTTATCAAAATAGTTAATACCCTGAGAGAACATTGGGTGATGTCTTCATCTTCTCTTATTCCCACCATCTCACAAGGTTCTCTTCAACACTTCACTTAAAAATGAGGGATAACAAGGTACTCTTAAACACTTCAAAAATTGATAGGGGGGATTGAGGATAGAGAGAGAGAGAGAGAGAGAGAGAGAGAGAGAGAGAGAGAGAGAGAGAGAATAGGCCTCCATCATAATTCTTGTTACACCAAGATTTTGTGACATTCATTTCTACTATATTGAAATCCATTTCCACCTAAAAGAGACCCTTATCATTTTTATATCGCAAACCTTGATGATGTACATGGTATAGGATGTGTGCAACAAAGCATTAGAACACGTGAGAATATTTCCTATCATAAAAAGAGAATATTTTGTTTGAGCTTTTCAATGCTAACTTAATTACTCTCCCTTTAAGAAACAAAAAAAAATTACAAACATACTTGAAAAATACTTCTTTCATTTGTATGTATCATCAAGCTTAGGATGATGATTTAAGATTAGTATTTTCTTAATTTTGTCCAATATGTATTTGTTGTTGCTATTAAAAACATGATGTGTTTTTCTACATCAACAAGACATGAGTGCACCAATGAGATATTTTTTTAAATTTTTCCAATGAAAAACTCATAAAAAGAGAAGCTCCTTACATAAAACAACAAATCCATGCAAGAAAGGATATCATGTTATAAAAAACAAGTGCACAAAGGGATATTGGATCTTTTGGAAAGGAAGATATTCCTAGTGATTATAACTGGTAGGTCAAATCAAGCAACCCAATCACAATTGCCAAACACAATATGCAACCTTTAAATTGAGATAACAAATGATTAAAAAGTACAACACATGTATTCCTCTCTCTCTCTAGGGATAGGGAGATGAAGAGAGATAAAGAGAAGGGGATAGCAAGGGGGAGAGAGTGGGATAGGGTGAGAAGAATATAGGGATAGAGAGAGGAAGAGATAGAGAGAATTATAAACATAGGAAATATTGATTGTGCCTTTTTAATGGCTCTACCAAAATATTTTGCCATGATAATGAATAGAAAAGGAGAAATTGGGTCTCCTTGCCTTATTCCTCTTGAGATGTTAAAGAAACCTTCAGGGGAGCCATTAATAAGAAGGGGGAATCTTGGAGATGATATAGAATTATATATTAAGTTGATCTATTGGTGGGAAAAACCAAAAGCTTCAATGATTTCGCATAAAAACCTCCAATCCACTTTGTTGTAAGCTTTTTCAATATCTAATTTCAATACCATACACGAGTCCTTGTTAGTTTGAACTGAGTGAATGATTTATTGGATAATAATAATTCCATAAAAAAATGATCTATAAGGGATAAAACATGTATGTTCTTCCAATATTAATCTAGGTAAAAAAAATTTAAGCCTATTAGGTAATGCTTTTGAAAGGATTTTATAAAGTGTTACAAAGGGAAATTGACCTAAATTCACAAGGTCCTCATGATCTACCTTCTTTGGAATTAGTGCTAAAAATGTATTATTAATTTTGGATAGAAGAGATCCGGAATTTCTGGTAGCCTCAA
Organism: Chamaecyparis obtusa; assembly: GCA_027943335.1. NCBI lineage: Eukaryota > Viridiplantae > Streptophyta > Pinopsida > Cupressales > Cupressaceae > Chamaecyparis > Chamaecyparis obtusa. The sequence continues at coordinate 9,624 of BSBK01013077.1, forward strand.
TTGCCCCCCATAAATCCTTACTTAATATGTACCAACATTTTTTAAAAAGAAAGCTTGGAAGCTGTCCGGGCCAAGAGACTTGTCTGGATTCAATTGGAAAAGGGATTCTTTAATTTTTGCAATGGTAAATTTATTGTTTAGATATTTATTGTGTTCTACTGTGATTATCTTAGGGATATTATTTAGCATTTTATTCTAGGTGCTATCAGATTTGATGATTCATAGTTATTTAGGATATCTTTGAAGTATTTTACAAAGATGTATGCTATTTTAATTGGATTTTTAGTAGATTCCCCTTCATTTTCAAAAGAATTTTTCCTCTTCAACAACCATTATGAAAAAATAAAACATCCATTAAACACAAGGTTTATCTTTCATAATTTCCTTTTAGGTTTTTATTGAGTTCAATATATTTCATTAACACTTACGATTACATGAAAAGAGGCATTATGTCATCAAGGCATGAGGTAACTCGTGATTCAAATCTAGCTTCTATTTCATCTTTACTTTATGCAATTTTATTATATTTCCAAGGTTGATTATTTAGGGTTAGGATTAATATTTAGTATTTAGGATGTTGGATTTGGGATCAAGTTTTAGAAATTAGGATTAGGGTTTACCATTTCAGATTATAGTTTAGCTTAGGATTTAAGATTGAGGGTTTATCATTTAGGATTAGGGTTAATATTAATGCTTACTTATTAGGACTAGGATTAGGTTTTATCATTTAGAATTTATAGTTATAGTTAGGATTAGGTTTAGAGTATGGGTTTACATCATATGTAGTATTATTGTTAGGGTTACGACTTAGTATTGGGGTTAGGATTAGAGTTTAGAATCTAGGATTAAGGTTGAGAAATAAGATTTAGGGTTAAGGTTTAATATTTAGGATTAAGGTTTAGCATATACAATTAGGGTTAGGATTATAGTTTAGGATTTATAATTAAGGTTTAGTATTTAGGATTACATTTTAGCATTTATAATTGTTATAGTAGCTATTTATCTTCACTTATTAATTAGATCATGTTGATTTAATTATTAAGTTGTCTATGTACTCTATTTTCACTTAAGCTATCTCTTAGGTGCATATAATTAATATTTTATATTAATTATATTGCGTAACCTAGCTTTTTCCTTTTAGGGTTTTGTTCACCTTATAGGTTGAACTCTTGTAATTATTTTTCATTATCTTGGAATACAATTTTCTGTCACACCGCTGAGATTTTCCAAACTTTGCTTTTTGTGTCTTATGCTTCCTTCTAGCAACAGGTCAATTGCACGCAAGTGTTCTTAGCGAACTGTGAAGTTGGATTTCTCAACTTCTACATGGTATCAGAGCTCCCCTGTTGCTACTTGTTCTAGTGTTTTTTAAGCTAGTTTTTGAGATTAAGGGTTTCAAGTTTTTTCAGATCTGGTATTCTCTGCAGGACGTTATTTTTTGTTTCTTTTTTGCCTACATAAAAGAAATTTATTTATTTTTGGCACTTTTTCCAAGTGCTCTAGTTCTTTCAGAGTTTTTTATATTGGATCTGGGGCGTCTCATTTTTTTTGGAGCACTTTGGGCAAAAATTGACCTCTCAATTATGTCTGAAAGGCCCAAAAACCCCTATTTTCATATAAAACTCAACCTATTTGGCCTCCAAGGCATTTGGGAGAATTTTTCTGGCCTATTAGGGTCATATAGGCTCAAAAATTGAGAAATTTTTTTTTAAAAAATCTCAAAAAAAATGTCGTAGGTCTCTTTCCGAGCTAGACGTGATGATGTTGGTTTTGTTTGCTGATACGTCTGTTTGAGCTCTCTTTTTTGGCGTTGAAGTAGAGGCTTCAGTTTCCTCCCTCTCTGCATCTGGCGTCTAGGTTTTCTTCTCATTTTTTATGCTTTCAATAATTATTTCCTTGCTATATGGGGTTTAGATTTATACATTGTGGGGGGTGTTCTTTCTTTCTATAATTTACTTCAAAAAAGACCCTTCTGCTTCCGTCTTCTTCTTCTCTCAATGTTGGACCCCTCTGTGGCCCGGCTGACACCACATAATTATCACACCTAGAAAGCACACATGACCACGCTACTTATGTCACATGGCATATGGTCATGTCTAGATGAACACCAACCTATCCTCCAATGTCCCTTTGAGATTTACCAAAGAAAAAAAATGGATGAAGCCATGGGCTTGATTGCATTGAACATCTCCGACAGTCTCTTGTTTCACCTAGATGGTTTGACCACTCCTAGGGCTATTTGGGGTAAGTTTTCAACCTTATTTTGTATAGTGAATGCATTCTTGAAGCTTTAGCTTGATGCAGAGTTGACCTCTTTGACTCCTACTGATTTCCCCACTATAGAGAACTTCTTGATGAAGCTCAAGTCTCTGCGTACAGTTTTGCAAGGATGTGGGAAAATCAAGACAGATGAGTGTATCTTTCTGATACTCTCAAAGTTATGAGGACAATTTTAGATCTTTTCTTCCACTTTCTACTCCACCATGGATGCTTTGGGTACCAGACACACCATGCCTTCATTTGAGACATTATGTGATCAATTGACATGGGAACAAGAAAAGATCCTATAGATAGATTCTTTTGGCTCTTCAAGCCAAGCATTGGTTGCTCAATCTTCACAGGGGAAACCAAAATAAAAAGCCAAACCGAAGAAAGATTCTGTAGGCAATGAGTCTTCCTCCAAACCTACACAGAAAATTGATTCAAAACCTCCAGCCAACCCTTCAAAGGGTAAATCTTCTTTGAATTCTATTGAGTGTACCTCCAAGACTAAGAAGAAATCAGTTGAGACTTGTAGCTTTTGTGGAAAGGATGGACATCCCATTTCTAGGTGTTGGAAACATTTGGAGGCTTTAGAGGAAGCCATGTAGGAGCATCACATTTCAGCCCCTCAGTCCACATCCTCCCCTGCAGGGAAAGTTCATGCTCTTACTACACGAGCAACGACCTCTGGGCCCACCTATATTCTTGATTTTGGTGCCTCTCACCACATGACTCACACTCAGTAGTTGGTCACCTCACTTGCTCCTTGTGCTACTTCAGAGATTACTCTTGGGAACTCATCTCATCTTTCTATTTTGGGTTCTAGTTCTGTTGCATTAGCTAGGGGTTCTCTTCAGGATGTTATTTTTGTCCTTGACATTTCAATGAACCTATTGTCTATCTATCAGATTTTCCACTCTGGCTCTGGTAAGATAGTTGAGTTCTCACCACATGATGTGGTTATTCAGGACTTACATGATTCTGATATGATTGTGGCTACTAGGAGTGTTGACACTGCATCCCGCCTATATAGATTTGATGGATTTGAGTCTTCTGATGGCACAGGTTCCTATCTTATAGCACATGCAGATTCAATGAGAAAATTTTGGCATGAGCATTTAGGCCATGTCAATTACAGATATCTTCAGTAGATGAGCACATAGGCACTTGTTCTTGGGCTTCCACAAATTACTTGCACTGATGGGGCTTGCCAGGGTTGTGTTCTTGGCAAAAAACATAGGGATCCTTTTCCTCATGGATGAGCTACTCGTGCTTTGGCACCATTGGAGTTGATTCAAAGTGACCTCATGTCATTTCCTACTCCTTCTTTTTCTATTGCCAGATATGTGCTTACTTTCATTGATGACTTCTCTAGGTGCACATGGGTGTACTTTTTGAAGTACAAGTCTGATGTCTTTGATTCATTTTGATTCTTTAAGACATTTGTGGAGAAGCAATTTGGTCTTTCTATTCAGCAGATACTCACAGATAATGGGGGGAATATGTGAACCAAGCTTTCAAGGATTTTTCCTCTGAACATGGTCTTCAACATCAATTTTCAGTGCCCTACACCCCTCAGTAGAGTAGTGTGGTAGAGAGAAAGAATAGAACACTTCAGGAGATGGCTAATTGTATGATACAGTCCAGGTCCATGGATTCATCTTTTTGGGCAGAGGCAGTCAATTGTGCCAACTATATTCAGAATTAGATGCCTCACAAGGTAGTTTGACACATGACTCATGAGGAGGCTTGGTCTCATGTCAAGCCTGATGCATTGTCATTTCAAGTGTTTAGTAGTGAAGCATGGGCATTTTTGCCTAATGCTCAAAGGAGAGCGATGGAGTAGAAGAGCTGACAAATCATTTTTGTTGGCTATTGCAAGGATGTTAAGGCATATAGGTTGTTTGATCCTAACTCTAGAGATGTCCTATTTCAACGAGATGTCTAGTTTGATGAGCGCCTTCCTGCAGTAGATACCCAGCTCCCAGAGTCTACTTCACTTACCGCTACTCCCTCATCTCTTCCAGTTTCTTTTCCGGATGATGAGGATGATGATCTTGGTGATCCCTATTTACCTCCACCATAGGATCCTCCATAGATGCCTAGATGGGCTCATGTTATAGTTGATGCTACAGGATCTCTAGTTGGTGACCCTTCCACTTCCCGTTGCACCCAGTCTCATACTGCGGGTTCTAGTCTTCTGAGTCATGCCATTTGTGATGATCCTTAGACATTTGTAGCACCGATAGGGCATACTGAGTGGGAAAATGCTATGGAGGAGGAGTATTCTTCTTTGATGAAGAATCACACTTGGTATATTTGTTCTCTTCCTAAGGGAAGAAAACTAGTGCGATGCAAGTGGTTGTATCATACTAAGTTTGCTGCTGATGGTTCTATTGATAAGTACAAGGCACATCTTGTTGCAAAGGGTTTTTCATGAGTTGAGGGTATTGATTACACTGAGACATTTGCCCCTGTCACCAAGATGAATTCTATCCACCTTGTCTTATCCCTCGCAGCTTCTCAGGGATGGCCCATTTTTTAGATGGATGTGAAGAGTGCATTCTTGCACGGTGATCTCACTAAGGAGATTTACATGGAGCAGCCTCTAGGATTTGTGCAAGATTCCACCTTGCTTTCCACAGGATTCACCTGATGCCATTTTGATCATATAGTCTGCATTCAGCATCTTGAGGATGAGGTTGTGATCATTGTGCTCTATGTTGATGATCTTCTCATCACAGGTAGCTCATTTTCTATGATTCAGGATGTTCAATGAGCATTAATGGAGTAGTTTGAGATGACCGATCTTGGTCTATTACACTACTTCCTTGGCCTTTAGATTGTTCAGTCCTCTGCTGGGATCTTGTTTTACCAGTAGAAGTATGCTCTTGACATGCTTTGGCACTTTGATATGCTTGATTACAAGCCTGCTCCTACACCTTTTCAGTCCGGTGTTACTTTGTCTACCTCTTGCACTTCACCTTTAGTGGATCCTACATTGTATCGATAGTTGGTTGGTAGTATTTTGTACCTGACTCACACACGTCCTGATCTCTCCTTTGTAGCTAGTCTTCTCTCTCACTTCTCTCATGAGCCTCATGAGAGTCATTGGCAAGCTGCCAAGCATATTTTGAGATACATTCAGGGCACACTTATGTATGGCATTCATTACATATCAGGGGTTCCTCACATTGTTGGCTTGACTGACTCAGATTAGGTTGGTGATGTTGATGATCGGAAGTTTACTTCTAGTTTTGTCTTTTGTCTTGGTTCTGGTCCTATCACATGGTCATGCAAGAAGCAGCATGCTCACCACTTTCATCTACAGAGGCTGAGTACAGATTAGCAGTGCATGCTAGCCAAGAGATTTTATGGCTTCAACAAATGATGACTAAGTTTGGGTTTCCTCCTGATCATCCCACGGTTCTGTGGTGAGATAATCAAAGTGCTATTCACATTTCCTGCAACCAGGTGGAGCATCAGCACACTAAACACATTGAGCTTCATATGCATTTCATCCGTTAGCCAATTCAGGATGGTGTTCTCTCTTTGGAGTACATCCCCACTGACGCACAGGTTGCTGACATCTTCACCAAACCTTTTGCATCTCCACGCTATCTTCAGTTGCGTTCTATGCTTGGGGTGATGGAAGTTGTCTTTGGGGGGTCTTGTTGAGGCCTTCCTTCCTTCATGTTTTTCAGCATGTTTGTTCTATCTCTTTTTGGAGAGGGGTTTTTCCCACTGGGTTTTCTCCTTTGTCTCTAGTTTACAAAGATTTCCTTGTATTGGGTACTTGATCAGGCCTTGTTGCCAGGACCCATTTCCTGCTTTCATAGCTATGCTAGGTTAGCTTACCTCCTGAGCTTCACTTAAGGGGGGGTGTTAGATTAGCTATTTATCTTCACTTATTAATTAGATCATTTTGATTTAATTATTAAGTTGTCTATGTACTCTATTTTCACTTAAGCTATCTCTTGGGTGCATATAATTAATATTTTATATTAATTATATTGCACAACCTAGCTTTTTCCTTTTAGGGTTTTGTTCACCTTATAGGTTGAACTCTTGTAATTATTTTTCATTATCTTGGAATACAATTTTCTCTCACACCACTAAGATTTTCTAAGCTTTGCTTTTTGTGTCTTATGCTTCCTTCCAGCAACAGGTCATTTGCATGCAGGTGTTCTTGGTGAACTGTGAAGTTGGATTTCTCAACTTCTACAATAATTAGGGTTTATCAGTTAGGGTTGTAGCTTAGGTTAGGATTTAGAATTTAGCATGTAGGATTAGGGTTAGCATCAGGGTTTACTAATAATTATTAGGATTAGGGTTTAACATTTAGTATTAGACTTTGGCATTTAGGATTTAGGGTTATGACTACAATTAGGGTTAGGGCATGGGTCATCATGATTTTTTTTATTTTTTTAAAGAAAAAGTGGACTAGCCACCGTATATATATTTATTTAATAAAACTAATTCAAAGACTCAGCCAAGAAATAATCAGAAAGAAAACCATAAATCTTTGTCATATACAATTAGAAATTGAGTAATTACATAAGATTTACATTAACTTTACATCAATCTTTGTGAAGAAAAACCATCAACTACTGGAGCATGGAGTCTACAAAATTATCTCCAAAAATACTGCCTTCATATCATCAAAACATGAAAGATAAAGGCTAAACCAAACTACCAAAAAAACCAAATCGGGAAGACAAGTTGTCATTCCTCCATGGTCACAGGCTCAAAATGTCCATGAACAAGATCCCAAGCAACATCCAATCCAACGGGAGGATTATTATTATGGTTAGGGTTTGTATTAGGGTTAGGACTAGGGTTTTGTATTTAGCATTATGGTTTAGCATTTAGGGTATGGATTTACATAATTATATTTTTTATAATGACATATATGTTACGATTAGGGTCATGGTTAGGGTTAGGTTTTAGAATTAAGGTTTAGGATTAGGATTATGAGTAAGTTTAGGGTTTATATCATGGTTAGAATCAAGGAATATAATTAAGGTCAATGTTAGAGATAGATGCCTAATTAAATTATAGCTAACTCTAAATATAAACCAAAATAGAAAGACATAATAGAACATCCATCTAGTATAACAATTATAATTTTCATATTTATAACAATATAAATAATATTATTTTCCTTGTTTGGATGCAGTGTCTATAGTAAAAATTAATGTATAATTTACTGATTTTTAAAGTATATTATCAATCTAAATAATCATATATTTAAATATTTTTGCATGATTCTGTCTTATTTATAATAACTAAAAGGAAAAAAATTCACAACCAATAGAACCATCTTAGCAAACAAAAAATTTCCCTTTCATTTGATTTCATATTTGGAAGAGAATATTTCTATGTGATTGATGTGATTATTATAGCATTTAGGAAGTTTTGATATTAATGTAATAATTTTCTAAGCATGCTTTTATTAACATATATGATAAACTATTGTAGTCATGCACGCTCATAATAAGAAAATAATAATTATATATTTCTATGCATTCAATATATTATATTCATATTTAAATATATATCCCATATAATGCATCATGACAAATGATACAACTAATTTATAAAATAAATTGAAAAATAACTTTAAAAAAATTGTAGATTTTTTTAGAGAATAAAAGCAAAATATGAACAATTTTTCCTCCACTTTTTAAGCCATATTACATACTTTTGGCCACTTATTTTTACTAAATATTTAAATTGATCATAACTATAATATTCCAAAGACTATTTATATGTATTATAATTTATTTTAATTTAATTTTTATAAATTATCTATAAATTTTATATTATGATTATTTTATTTTATTATAATTATAATTTAACTATATAATCTTATCTCTAATTGAATTAAACTACAACTAGTTACATAATAAAAGTAAGTACTCACCACTACATGGTAGTTGTTTAAAGCATAATCACCAACTACATGCCCAATTTCTTCTAAATTGTTGAAAAACTATTTTTCATTTAACAATATTGTAAATCATTAAAAAAAAGGATAGAAAAGTAGAAAATGTTAAAAAGTAAAAATTATCCTAATTTTGTTTAATTAGAAAAGACACATGTTTATATTAGAAATCTTTAAAAAGATTGAAATTTCTTTCTATAATATATTTTCTTTCAAGGGTTTTTTTTATTATATAAGGAAATGTTTCTATTTTAAATTTAATATTATTAAGCTTATTTGCTTCCCTCAAATATTTCATCATAAATTAATTTGTAATAATCTTTATTTTATTTTATTATAATTCATTTAAAAACTGAAGTTTCTTATTTCAGTTTTTTATTATTGCATCCGTTTTTGGATTTTTTCCATTAACTAGTGATTAAAAAATCATATTTCTACCATTTAAATTTTTTATTTTTTTTATGTTTATAATTCAACAAAATTAATTTCAAGCTCTTCTATTAGCTTAAAAATTTAGGCTCTTATACATGGATTTTGTGGAAGCACTACCTCTATTACAATTTTTGAAGCAATATTATAGGGGCAAATACTTTACCATGCCCTTAAAATAATTCATATTTATTTTTAAAAATATGTTATAATATAAATGCATGGTTTTGGATATAGATTATTTATTAACCAATGTATATTAAATTGAATAATAAATTATAATTATAATCTAAATATTAATAATTTATGTGAAATCTTGACACAAAAAACCACATCAGTAAAACCCATAATTTTAGAGAGTCGGTAAACAAGTCAATGGTCAATTACTTAAGTCGACAAGATATCAATAGATTCCCTATTAAATAGAAAAAACATGAATACATAAGCGTACAATTACAACCATATCTGTCAAAAACATAAGCATACCTTTGCTCAAGACAAGTGAAACGTCAACCATATGTCGAGTGTCCACCATGTCGAATACCAGATGCGTATAGCACTATAAGGTAATGTCCTTCCTGACGAATGCTTCAAAAACCTATTCTCAAAAGTCAGCTAGGGTGAGAATATTGTGGAGTGCGTTTCCACCCTACCACGAAGCTGTAACACTTCCCCAGAATCCTTCCTGACATGAAGGATACCCAGCCTAGCTAGAGGTAGGTCTTAACAAAGTAAAATTGACTGAAGTAATGAAATTGTGCAAATCACTAACATTTACATCAAGTACTGTCAAGGACATCATAATGTTGAAGTATGAATATGCGTCAAAGAATTATTCAACATCCTTTACCAATAATATAAAACACTTCAAGCTCACGATTTGCACTCATTTAGGACAATTAGTGATTATCTCAAGAAGTACAACTATGCTTTAAGAAAAATAGTTTTATTGATATTTTTAATTATATATTTTTTAAATATTGATAATATATAAAATTTTAAAATTATAAAATAATATAAAAGATATTACTTGAAATCTTTTTAAAAATTAAAGATAATTTATGTACTTCATTAACATAGATATATTCACTTACATTTAGAAGGATTAATTTTCTTTTGTTTGTTTTTTTTAAATTTTATTTAAACTATGATAATTAAATAGCTTAAAATTGTAAAACAAAAGAGTAAAATATTTATAATTATTATATATTTATAATTCTAAATTAATATAAGACTTCACCTATTATATCATATAACTATAATATTAATTATATTGTGATTAATACCAATTATACTTGTATTTAGTAACTACAACAATTGGATATTTGTTTATCTTTAAGTTATCATTATTAACTTAATATCAAACTCTTAATCAATTAATCAATCTAATTATATTTGTATGAAATAGCCATAATACAATTTGGAAGAATTTTATTATTATTATTATTATTATTATTATTATTATTATTATTATTATTATTAAAGCAAGTACTTTTCCACTACGTGACACTTGTTCATACATTTTATAATTGACTATTTACAATTTTTAATAAAATTCAGTATTATTAGAAAAAAATTAAGTTAGAATATATACCATTGATAAAAATGTTTTAATGTCTATTACTGATACATACATTATGTTTCTAACTCTTACCTATTTCATTCCCAAATTTAAATAAATTATAGATGTTTCATTAACTTTGGAGGTAAACTTCAAGCAAACAATACCATTGTTACCATGGAGTTTGTAAGTTTGCCCCAAATTAACCTATAAAAAATTACATTTTAATTGGTTTTGTCCATTCTTTTTTTTCATACTATTCTAATTACTCTAGTAAAAAAAAAAATAGAATAAATATTATCTATGTCAAAAACTTTTATAAATATAGAGAAAATAGAATTAAAATTTTCAATGTAAAAAAAGAAATTGTAAAATTATTTAATTTAAGTTAAAACTAATTATTAAAGACGGAATAGATGAAGAGAATATAACCAACTTCATTTTAAATAAAGTCTATTATTATCTATATTTTCATCTAAATAAATAACAACTAAATTAGAAAAAAATTAAAATTAAAAACTTACTAACAAATTAAAAAATTACCATGAAACATTTCTTGTTTTAAACAAATCTTTTAAAATATGTATTGCAATTAGAAACTTACCAGCGATTTGCAAATCAAAATTCTTTTAAATTTTTTTTAAAATGTTAATATAAATCTAATTTGTAATAGGATATGGACACATTCTAAAATGAGAGTTGCTCTTTTTAACTAGCATACTGTAAGAAAGAACATACTATTTTATAAACATTTATTCACTATTGAGCATCAGACTTTAGGGTTTGAGTTATTCCCTTAAAATATATCCAATGTTCGATATATTCACCATTCATTATTTTTTGTTTACTTTTGTGCATTGCAACATAATGCATTTCATTCCCAAAAGAAATGATTTATTTTATAGAAAATCATATAAACCCCAATTTTGAATTTAGCCTGTAAAGTGGAAAAGAGAAATAATGCATTCTAATGAATATATAAATTAATATCTAGCCTAGTGTCATGCGGAGAGAAAAGATTTGTTGTGACAACACTGGTCAAAGATCATTGATGCGGAGAAAAGATCGATGATGCTGCTAAAAGAATAATGTGATATCAGCTTGGGTAGTAAAATAAAGATGTCTCTCTCTCAACTGACCCAAAAAACAATTGGTTCTAAATGTAGAGGCCCAAGTTTAACCCCAAGAAACATGATACAATGGTAGAGCAAGATACTAATTCTCATGTGTGAGATGTGTTGTATCTCAACACATATTGGGCAAAATACCAAATTCAACTTGTTGAGTGTAGCACATATTGGATGAGGTTGGAAACAATTTTAGAAATGTTTTTTTCTAGGAAAAGATGATGCATTGATTGTGGAAACAAAGTCAACTGAAAATTCAACACAGGAAAAAGAAAGAAATCAATATAGTGTACATATGTAAATAAAAATCTAACAAAATATTTGTTGGATTTTCAAATCAAATCTGATTTTCTGAAGTCTTCATATTTGACTTTTGATAAAGTTAATTTCAGATATTTTTGAATGAACTTTTTGGAAGATAAGTTCAAATCAGATTGGGGGAAATTTGATTTCTTCTACAGACTTCTAATTTCTTTTTTTTTCTTCTTTTGGACAGCAATTTCTCTATAAAGGAAAGAATAACTTTATTCTTTCATATGAAAGCATGAATGTAATTTCTATTTTATTTTGCAGCAGTAGAGATAGTTTTAGTTTTTGTAATACTCTATTTTTTACAGAGATGTGAATGATCTATCTGTTAAGCAGTGATTGCTTTAGACGATCTTGCAAGAACTTTGTGAAGCTCATGAACATTTGTATGCAGCTCCAGCAGTTGCAAGTTTTATTGTAGACGTGTTTTAATTTGAATAGAAACAAGTGAATTCTTGCATAAATTTCTCTAGCTCTCATGTCTGCCCTATTTTGGGGATTTTGAATTTTATCCATTGCTGAAATAGAGCATTTTTGTGCATTTCCAGAATTTAGAGTTCTTCTAAATTCTTTACATGGTATCAGAGTTGATTGGCCTTCATTCCTTGTGAGTTTGGGCTTTTTTTTTTTAGGTATTTGTTTATCTTGCAAAGGAGACATGGCTGGAGATGTAGGAAAGAGTTGGCAGCAGCCACCATCCTTTAATGGACAAAATTATGATGTTTGGGCAAAGAAGATGAGGACTGTTATGACAACAAATGATTTGTGGGAGCCCGTGGTCAATGGATTCATGGATGTGACTGACCCAATTCAGTTTGCTGCCCCCACAAACAATCAAAAGACTCAGCAAAATGAGTTAAGGAGGAAAGATCCAAAAGCTTTAAGCTTGATTGAGATTGCCTTGACAGAGGCAATCTTTCCCAGAATAGCAGCAGCTGATTATTCCAAAGAAGCTTGGGATATTCTTCACACAAGTTTTAAAGGGACCGAGAAAGTTCATTTGGTGAAGCTCCAAATTCTACGAAGAAAGTTTGAGACTCTTCTCATGAAGGACAATGAGTCCATTTCAGATTTCAGCTCAAGACTCTTTGGTTTGATAAACTAGTTGAGAACCAATGGTGAAACCATGGAGGAGCAAAGAATAGTGGGGAAGGTTTTGAGAAGTCTGCCCTAAAAATTTTATAATCTCGTAATTGTCATTAAAGAGGCAAATGATCTTTTAGTTATGACTATTGATGAGTTAATAGGTTCTTTCCAAACCCATGAGCATCAGATTAATAGGTCTGCAAATTCTTCTCAAGAGCAAGCTTTTAGAGCTCAATCCAATGCAAGAGGTAGGGGAAGAGGAAGAAACAATTCTAGAAGAGGTTCAAGAGGCAAAGGTCATGGTAACTCCGGACAACAAAATGCTGGAGGAGAAAGCTCAGAATGAGCAACCACAAATGAGGGAGCCAACAGCTCTCGGAATAATTCTAAAGGAGGTAAGAAGAAATATACCTCTGACAAGAGTAATGTTGAATGTTATTATTGTCATAAATTTGGGCATTATGCTAGTGAGTGCTGGAAAAAATAGAGTAATCAGTCAAAGCCAAGTGCGAATATTGTTGATATAAAAGTGGGTGATGGAAACAATCTCATAGCCTTCATCATGTGCAACATTGGTGAAGAAGGCAGCCCCGAAGTCTGGTATTTGGACAATGGTTGTAGTAACCACATGAGTGGTAATGAAAGTCTTTTTTCTTTCACTGATAAAAATGTAAAATCTGAAATTAGAAAAGGGAACAATGGAGTTGCCAGTTGTGAGAAAAGAATCTATTATGATCCGCACCAAGCAAGGTGAGAAATAAAAAATTTAGAATGTTTATTTTATCCCAGGAATAAAGCACAATTTGATGAGTGTTGGACAACTCACTCAAAATGGTTACAAAGTGCTGATGGAGAATGACCAATGTGTCATTTATGAGAAGGATGGGAGTAAGAAAATTGTTGCAGCGGTTCAAATGACAAAGAACCGAATGTTTCCATTAAAGGTGGAGATGTGTTTCTCTTCACAATCAGTAGCAACACCTCTCAAAAAAGAATGTATAGCAGTACAACAATCAGTCTTCAAGAGTGTGATTGAAGACCCCTCCAAGCTATGGCATTTATGGTATGGACATCTTGGTTATGCTGGTTTAAATTTATTGTCCAAAAAATGTATGGTAGATAATTTTCCATGTATTAAAGAGTTCAGTAGCAAGTGTGAGGCTTGTATTTTGGGTAAGCAACATAGGCTGCCTTTTAATTATGGAAACTCTAGAAGGGCAAGAGCACCATTAGAGTTGGTGCATACTGATTTAGTTGGCCCTATGCAAATCACTTCCATTGGAGGGAGTACTTATTTTATGACATTCATAGATGATTTCAGTCAAAGAACATGGGTCTATTTTATGAAAAATAAACCTGAAGCTTTTGATAAGTTTCTAGAATTTAAAGCCCAGGCTGAAAATGAATGTGGGAAAAATTTTAAAGTTCTAAGATCAGATAGAGGGGGGGAATATACCTCCAATATTTTTATAAATTTTTTCAGGCAGAATGATATAAAGAAAGATCATACAACCAGTTATACTCCGTAGCAAAGGCATACAGATTGTATGATCCAATTGAAAATGAGTCATGAGATGGCTCAGTGGACACATCTTCAAGCACTTCAAGCAAAGTGTCTATTATTGATGAAGATGGTGAGGTTAATGATCAACAAAATGAAATAACAACAGATATGGAAGGCTCCAAAAGGCTGCAAATTGGTCCCACAAAGAGTAGCAACAACAATACTGAGAGCTATGATCCCACTCTCACCTCCCTAGTGCCAAGAAAGACCAAGAGTCTAAGGGAGATATACCAAAATAAAATGTATGAAAATGAATTTGATGAAAATATCAATTTTGCATTATTTTCTCATAGTGATCCAATTTATTTTGAGGATGCTGAAAAGGAATAAAAATGGTGTAAGGCCATGGATGAGGAAATTGATGCAATAAAAAGAAATGAAACTTGGGAGCTCACTAATTTACCTCCAAACAAGAAAATTATTGGAGTTAAATGGATTTACAAGACCAAGAGCAATGCTGAAGGAAAAATAGATAGACATAAGGCTCGATTGGTGGTCAAGGGGTACAAACAGTAGTTTGGTACATATTATGATGAGACCTATGCCCCAGTTGCTAGAATGGAAACCATGTGTGCTGTCATAGCAATTGTAGCCCAGCACAAATGGAAGGTTTATCAAATAGATGTAAAGTCCATCTTCTTAAATAGAGTATTGAAAGAAGAGGTTTATGTGGAGTAGCCACCTGGTTATGAAGTTCTAAGTCATGAGAGTAAAGTGTATAGGCTGAAGAAGGTTCTTTATGAGCTTAAGCAAGCTCCACAGGCATGGTATAACAGAATTGACTCATATTTGATGAGCAATGGTTTTAGCAAAAGCAATGGTGAGCCCACTCTTTACATCAAGGTAGCTAATGGTAATATTTTAATTATTGTCTTGTATGTAGATGATTTAATTTTTACTAGGGATAATGATTTCCTCATTGCTGATTTTAAAGAGGCCATGAAAAGTGAGTTTAAAATGTCAGACTTAGGTCTCTTGAGATATTTTCTAGGCATAGAAGTAAAACAAATGCATGATGATATTTTTATTTCTCAAGAAATATATGCAAATCAGATTTTGGAGAGATTTAAAATGCAAAGTAGCAAGCCTACTCCAACACCAACTTCAGTAGGTTTGAAGTTAAGCAAGCAAGATTGCAACAGCAATGTGGATCCAACTTTATATAAAAGTTTAGTTGAAAGTTTGATGTATTTAACAGCTACTAGGCCAAACACTATGCATGCAGTAAGTTTGATTTTTAGATTTATGGAAACTCCAAAGGACTCCCATTGGCAAGCGGGAAAGAGAATCCTGAGGTATGTGAAAGGAACCAAGGGATATGGTATTTTGTATACTGCAGCAAATATTTATGATCTTATTGACTACACAGACAGTGATTGGGCAAGGAGTTTGGATGATAGGAAAAGCACTTTTGAATATATTTTTCACACGGGTTTAGGTGTAATCTCATGGGCTTCTAAGAAGCAACTCATAGTTGCTCAATCTATAGCAGAGGCTGAATATATAGCATCGAATGCATTAGCATGTCAAACTATTTGGCTAAAAAGGATCTTGGCAGATTTGAAGCAAGAACAAAAGGATGGAACCACAATATTTTGTGACAATATTTTCTCAATAGCATTGTCAAAGAATCCAGTGTTTCATGGAAGAAGCAAGCACATTGAAATCAAATATCATTTTATCAGAGAACTTGTTGAGAATGGTGAAATAAAAATAGAGTTTTGCAGGTCTGAGCAGTAGCTAGCAGACATTTTCACCAAGCCATTGAGCATTGCAAGTTTTGAGCGCCTAAGGAGAAATCTTGATGTAGTTAGTTTGGATCAAGCATGATCTTGTTTTATCAGCTTAAGACAATAGGGGAGTGTTGGATTTTCAAATCAAATTTGATTGTCTGAAGCCTCCATATTTGACTTTTGATAAAGTTAATTTCAGATATTTTTGAATGAACTTTTTGAAAGATAAGTTCAAATCAGATTGGGGGAAATTTGATTTTTTCTACAGACTTCTAATTTCTTTTTTCTTCTTCTTTTGGATAGCAATTTCCCTATAAAGGAAAGAATAACTTTATTCTTTCATATGAAAACATGAATGTAATTTCTATTTTGTTTTGCAGCAGTAGAGATAGTTTTAATTTTTGTAATACTCTGTTTTTGATAGAGATGTGAATGATCTATCTGTTAAGCAGTGATTGTTTCAGATGATCTTGTAAGAGCTTTGTGAAGCTCACGAAAATTTGTATGCAGCTCCAGCAGTTGCAAATTTTATTGTAGAAGTGTTTTAATTTGAATAGAAACAAGTGAATTCTTGCATAAATTTTTTCAGCTCTCCTGTCTGTCTTGTTTTGGGAATTTTGAATTTTATCCATTGCTGAAACAGAGCATTTTTATGCATTTCTAGAATTTAGAGTTCTTCTAAATTCTTTACAATATTCACAATGTGGAAAATCAAAAATTTTTGTGTACTTACGCAGCTAGTCTCAAGTGTATTGGAAAACACCCTGACAACTTCTTGGTGTGCATCATCTTTTACCTGCCTCAACCGATTCAAGCCTTTGATCATAGCCTCGTGGACCCTCCATAGAATATTTCTTCAACGACACAATGAAAAATGAAAAGAGATTATTCCTTCACCTAAACAATCTTCTTTAGCACAAAAATGGCCTCCATAATTATCCGAAAATTATTTCCACAATATTTTTAAAAAAAAGGGAAAAAAATTTTTCGTAACAAAACCCCATAGTATTTAAATCATATAAATGATTTCTCTAACTTTTGGATATTGGTCTATTGCAGCGTAGGCCATCAGCAAGAGTCGCGTCTCTCCTTTCTTTATCCTTTTCTCTACAAGAGATCACTCAACAAATGTTTTCAACCATGCCCACAAAAAATTAGAAGTCATTTGGCAGAAGTATTTGTCCTTAGGATTCTAATCACTCTGAAGTATTTGTCCATAGGATTCTAATCGATCTGAATTCTCGAAGTAAAAATGACTTCAACAAGTCAGAAAATCATAAACTATGCAATCCCTACAAAATAGCTCAGAAACTCTATTGATATGCGGCTTGGCCAATGCAGTAGGAGAAGCACCGAAAGTAGAAACAGAAGTAGAAGCAAAAGCAGAAGTAGAGATGATCATGTGATTATAGAAGCGCTGTTTCCCAGTTCTACACACAAAATATCTCCTGTTTGTGAAGACATGATAAAAGCCATAAGAGAAGGTTTAGAATCAGGGCAGTCTCCTATTAAAGTCTCAGAAGGAACAAGTGGAGTATACTTCATGCCAAATGCACAAGGGGAAATAGTTGGTGTTTTCAAGCCAATGGATGAAGAGCCTTTTGCTGAAAACAACCCTAAAAATTATACTTCAACAACCCAAGACAGTCTAAAGAAAAGGGGTGTTAAAGCTGGGGAGGGCTGGTATAGGGAAGTTGCAGCATACATATTAGATCACCCTCTTAGTGGTCCTAGAAGTAATGGTGATGATCAAGTTGGCTTTGCAGGGGTTCCTCCTACTATGTTAGTTAAGTGTTCCCATGATGTTTTTAATAACAATTCTGAAACGAACAAAATCAAATTGGGTTCCTTACAAAAGTATGTCAAAAATGGGTACAATTGTGAATACGTATCCTCATTAAACATTCTTGTAAATGAAGTGCACATGATTTCTATTTTGGATATTAGACTGGCAAATGAAGATAGGCATCTCGGGAATATTTTGTGTGTGAAAGATATAGATTTTCCAGATCGACTTGTTCCTATAGATCATGGTTATTGCCTTCCAGAGAGCGTAAGTGATCCCTTAACTCATTTTTGTTCTCCATTGGGTAATGCAGTTCTGGTTAATTTTTGTATTTCAAAATTTAAAATAATGATGCTAATGTTCAATAAAAGGTATTTAATTTCTTATTCGATGTTTTGAATGTGTCATTTAATTTGTTTTAGTTTCATCTTTAAGAGATATGGATTGATGGTTGGATGGGGTTCTATACTTGATAAATAGGAGATTATAAAATATGAAGAAAGTTTTTCCAAATTAGTCTTCCCAAATACCGACCCATATACCTTAGAATCTAGTATAATTTAAAGAACCCCACAAATTTGATTTTCCGTACCTTCTTAGATTTGTAGTTTGCATAAATTTTAATTTTACTTCTTCAGTATTGGTCTGTTGCATTGTTATAGTTTGAAGATATTACACTAGAGTGGAGTTACTGGCGTGAGTCATCTGTGCCTTATAGCCCAGAGATGCTCAAGTATATAGAATCTTTAGATGCAGAAAAGGATATTGAAATGCTTAAGCTTCATAAATTAAAGTTATCTCCTGAATCATTACTTGTATTGCGCGTTTCTACCATGTTATTGAAGAAAAGTGCAGCAGCAGGTCTTACTGCTTATGATATTGCTTGTATAATGAGCAAGGAAATGGGTGATGTGGAGGCATCTGATATCGAAATTATATTGGAAGAGGCAGAAAAAGCAATACCTCCAGGCTCTAGTGAAGACATTTTCCTTCAAGCTGTCTCTGTGGAAATCGACAGTTATATATCGAACATGAAGAAATCAACAACATAGTTTAATGAAGTGTTACAAAGCTAACCAATGAAATATCTCTGCTTCTTACCACATTCATCCTCCTATCATTGGAAATCATTAAAGCTTGACATACACCACAAATTTTTTTATTTTTTATTTTTTAAATCTTCTATAAATTCACTCACTTTTAGATGGTAAAATTAGAAAATGCATTGAGAAGATCTGCCTTATTTTTTTCTCTCATTTTCCTTTAGTTTTTATTTAATTGATTTCAAATCTTAGCGATTCATCAATGGTTTTGTTGATTTCGAAGTGTAAGAAAGTGACTCCTGCGCCAGATACTTTGGAAATTCGTACCAGAGGTATTTTGAAAGGTAGTGCATTTTTTATTCTTAAATTTAATATTATCTATAAATGATATGAAATTATATTTTGATTAATTATCTTGTTGAATGTAACTTCTTTGAAATTATATTTTGATTAATTATTTTCTAAGTATGGCCCTTACGAATATATTGGTTGTCTTTAATATTAATAGTCACTCTTTTAGGATTATTAGTATTTATGTTTCTAGTGATTCTTTTAAGAGCTCTCATCTTTGATATTTATTTGTTGAATTAGTTTTTTTTCAAATTTGAGTTGTGTGAAGATTTTAGTATGGTGGATGTGACATCAAATATCTATATAGTAGATAGTTGTTGCTAGGGAGGCTTAGTTCATATATGCAAGAAATTTTCGCTTTTGATCTTAATAAAATCTACAATCGTATTTAATAGTCTTTACATGTGTTCAATAATCTTGACACTAGATTTAAAATAATCCAACAGAGCCACACGTTATCCTCTTAGTATTTCCTTTCTTTTACAATCTCTTTTTCCTTGCTAATTGATCCTTATAGAAATAGATCTCTTTGATCACTTAACAATAATAATATTATTGAATACTAGTTTTCCAAATCAATAAGATAATCAATTCTTCCTTAGTATTTTTTTATTGACTTATCATCTAAAACTTTGCATATTTAATGTTTTTGGAATGTAGAGACATATTGTTAGCTTTAGACAAGCTAGATTGGGTGGTGGGATATTTTTTTCTCTCATTTTCCTTTAGTTTCTATTCGGCTTGGGGTGATATTTTTACTTATTTGATTGATTTCAACTCTTAGTGATTCGTCAATGGTTTTGTTGATTTCGAAGTGTAAGAAAGTGACTCCTGCGCCAGATACTTTGGAAATTTGTACCAAAGGTATTTTGAAAGGTAGTGTATTTTTTATTCTTAAATTTAATATTATTCATAAATGATATGAAATTATATTTTAATGAATTATTTTGTTGAATGCAACTTCTTCGAAAGCATGTTCTATGATCAAGTCAACAAATCCTAGATGGATCTTTCATGGGCTCTAATTGTGGAGTTTCTTCATTTCCACTCTATCGAGGAAAACCATGCTGAAATCATTCTAAGTATGACCCTTAGGAATATATTGGTTGTCTTTAATATTGATAGTCCTTCAAAATTATTAGTATTTATGTTTCTAATGATTGGGACCTTATCTTTGATATTTATTTGTTGAATTATTTTTTGTTGTGATTTGAGTTGTGTGAAGATTTTAGTATGGTGTATGTGATAT
Organism: Chamaecyparis obtusa; assembly: GCA_027943335.1. NCBI lineage: Eukaryota > Viridiplantae > Streptophyta > Pinopsida > Cupressales > Cupressaceae > Chamaecyparis > Chamaecyparis obtusa. Next base: position 30,071 of record BSBK01013077.1, read on the forward strand.
CAAATATCTATACATTAGATAATTGTTGACAGGGAAGCTTAGTTCACATGTGAAAGAAACTTTCTCTTTTGATCTTAATACAATCTACCATTGTATTTAATATTCTTCAGATATGTTCAATAATTTTTACACTAGAATTAAAATGATCCAACAGAGCCACACATTATCCTCTTAGTATTCCCTTTCTTTTACAAGCTCTTTTTTTTTGTTAATTGATCCTTATAGAAATAGATCCCTTTGATCACTTAACAATAACAATATTATTGAATACTAGTTTTCCAAATCAATAAGATAATTAATTCTTCCTGAACATGTTTTTATTGACTTATCATCTAAAACTTCACATATTTGATGTTTTGGGGATGTAGAGACATGTTCTTAATTTTAGACAAGCTAGATTGGGTGGTGGGATATTTCTAATAAGTATACTGACTTTATTGGTGTTGGAGCAATTCAACATTCCACCAAAAAAATATGTAGACAACCATAAGTTGTCTGAGCAATTATTTGCACCCTTGAGCTATAATTGTGAGTAGCTTGAACTTTATAATCAATTAAATCAATTCTAATTTTTTTAATAAGGGAGCTCAACATAGCCTATCTTTATTGGATCAAAATTGGGGATAAGAGTTTCTATGATTTTTTTCAATTTTGGGGACCTTGTCACATTTTTTAGTCAACTAAGCACATGAAATCTTGAAGGTCAATACTCCTAATAAAGCTACATTCCATTCATCAAAATTTTAATTATTTGGAGTTAAGTTTCCTCTCCTAACTAAGAGTAAATTTCACCCAAGACGACCTTTATGAGGTCATGCTTATCATGGCCAAAGATATCACTCTATTATGTGATTTATTTTAATTTAAATTCTAGAAATCCTTTTGGGACATGGTTTTAAATGGTCCTTTTGTAGTTTTTAACACGAATCAACAACCACAAACACTCTTCACAACATCATAATAGAAACACTTGCACCTACTCTCGAACCTTGTTGATAGAAGAAAATTTTAAGATAATAAGTGTATAGATTATCTCAAATGAAAGCTCAAATTCATTGGAATAACATTATGGATAAAGTTTCTAAGGATTTTTTTTATATCCCTAAGAGATTTACATGATTCTTGTTCACTTAAGAAATTAAAGAATCCAATCAACACTAAAAAATTATACTCCTCATTCTTTAATATTTTTTTGCTTAAGATTCCTCTCCTAAGAAAGATAAAATTTTATTTAGTCACTTAATGTTATTCTATATTGGCTCTCTACTTATTAATGGGGTTTGAATAAATAACTTCTTACTCATGATGACCTTCATGAGATGTTTTCTGATATGAGCATGTGCCCAAAGCTCTATGATCTGATGGAATTCATTATGAATCCTACATAAGCTTATGGGTTATGGTTTTTAATAGTATTTGTAATTTCTACCTATAAGCCTCCCATTTAAAATCTTTATATAATGTTAAAAGAAAGATAATAATGGAAATAGTTCCACTACTAACAAATGGGGAGATAAATTCATACAAAAGATGATCAATCAATTTCAAATCAAAATATATACACGAGAAAATGGTACGATAGATTTTTGAAGAAATCCAACTTGTAAATATTGATCTAATATATTTAGTATCAATTAAGTTGTAGTTGATCAACATGATTAAGCATTTGTGAGTTAGAAAAAAAAATGTCTAGAGAAACTCATGTAGCATATAACCCTATGGAAACTTACATCACACTACATCTCCTCCATAGGAAACACAATATAGCATATACAAATAAATAAACCCATTGAACACTTCTAGATGTTGTGGGTAGAGGGTGAATCAACATATATTATAATCTTACCACTGTATGCACCCTAAAATGGTTGTCTAGACTTTGGACCCCCATTCAGCAATTTATCAAATCCTTGAATCAATATTTTCAAAAATCAACATTTTCAATTATATCAATTTCCTTGATCAAGTCTTATTTTATCATTTTTTATTATTCCTTGGGCTAACCATTTTATCCTAAGTCTTTATTTAATTAAAAGGAATATTTCCTCCTCTTTTATTAAATAAAAAGCCCCCACCTTTTCCTCTTATCCTAAGTTGTACAAATAAAGCATTATTCTTATTTTATAAAAAGAAGAAAAGTACTTTTTGTCTTATATGGACACAAAAGTCAACTCTTATTTTCTCATTGGAGGATATTTGTGCACATGGATTGCTCCTCTTTCAAGCCCCACCCTTGATTAGATCTTTTGCCTCTTAATCTCCATCGTCCGTTGATTCTCATTTCCTATAAAAGGAGAGCTCTCTTCCTCATTTTTATATGCATTTTTGAATACTAATGTTATGCTGTAGGTTTTCTAGGTCACTTTGGAGCTTTTGAATATTTGGAGCATTCTTGGCTTATATTTTACATGCTTTCATAGTTTATCTCTTACATTCTAGTTCCATTATCATGGCATTCATAGTATAGATTTCCTTTATGCTTTAGATTACTTCATCTAGTCTAATTAGGAAGGATTTGTAACACTTCCATCTTTCCTTTTCATAGCATAGCTTGTACTTTCATTTCCATAGCTTAGCTTGCATCTCTCATTTCTAGCTTGCATATTCATCTTAATCTAGTTTTCATTTGCATTTCATAGTGATTCTTGGGGATATTGGTATTCTAGCCCTTGTCTTCATTTGAATCTCTCATTGTGTGGTTGACTAGCAAGGTCATTAGCTTAATAGCTCTAGCTGACAGAAAATTTTAAATAATCTTGCAACTCCATACATAGAGAGCTCCAGGTCGCTTTCTAAGGTTTCCTATTCATGGATTCCCTTGGATATAATGACTTAGAGAAGTGCACCATTTGAGTGTGTACAATCACTCATTTACTAGCAATTCTATTTAATATGTGTCCACATGTAAATAATTGAAAACAAAAAGAGAAACACACAAGGACACCAAGATTTTTGTGAATCAAATTCACAATGCCACAAAATTTTATTTCAAAGGGGAACTTTTTTTTCATCTATCGGCATGGTGTGCATTTCGGTCGCAATGTTCATTTTTTAAGGAAGGCCCTCATATGAGCACCACATATGCTAAAAGTATTATCAATTGTTCAGTTGATGGTAAGCCTATGTCTCATCTTGAGCTTAACACATGGATGAATCACAGGTATTTGGAGGAATATAGGTTTTCTATGAAAGAGAAAACCCTGCTCAAGTGTCGTGTATCTCTTCTTCCAGTTAGCATAAAATCTTCTACCAGTGGGCCCTGATATCTTTTTTAGTAGTCCACATGTGGGTGACTTGTGGGTGTTTATGGAGATCCAAATTTTACCCAAGAGAAGCTTTTGTGCTTGTTTAAAATTAGTTCCTCTTTTTGTGATCGCATGTTTCCACGTGTCCAGCTCCACGAGCTCATTGTTTCTTTCAGTTTTGGTGCATTTTCTAGTAAATTTACCATTGTGTTTTCAGAGGAGATGGTAGTTGACCTACCATAATTAGAGAAGGGTAGTAGCTAGATGGAGTAATGGAGGATCCAATATCATCATGAATCAAGGGGCTAGCTATTAGTTGTAAAGTTGACAATGTAGATTCTATCTTCTTAAGCCTTGTAGAAATAAACACATAGGACACGATCTAATCCACTTTATGTTAGGGTTTTCAGGCCATCGCTTTTTGACTAGCTTATATATACATAGTTTTGTGATTTAAAAATGAGGATAGAGGGACTTTCACTCTTACATAAAAGACTATTCTAACAAGTCTTAAATTATAATGGGTATTTTAATCAATGAAATATATCAACCATGATTTTAACCCTTTTTTTCCAAGATTCATTTCTTTCATGAATGTTTTCTATGATTTTTTGACTTCAATATTTGTATTTTTGGTTTCTACTAGGTAGATTATGCTTTAAGCTTCTCTAGCAGTTATCATTGTATGTTTTCCCTTTATGTCTCATGCTTAAATAGTTATTCGTATAGTTTTGGCTATTCCACAATTGTTCTAAAGGGTTTCCTTGATATTTTATTTTGTGAAATAGCATTAGAATTTTAAAGTATTCCAAAGGCTTGATGTATCGATATCAGTTTCTTTTTATTAACACATATTTCCCATTTCCCCTTCAAATAATGAAGATTCAACTTCTAAAATCCCATAGGTTTCTCAATAGAAATGCATAAGGTCCCCTATTCAACGAGCTTCCCATGAGATTTTTTACCTTAAAAGGAATTTTAGGTATCAATAGTATCCTTTCTGGCATGCCCAGTGGGACAAATCTTTTATAATTGTAGAAGAGGTTCCTTCTTCAATATTTTTAGCCTTTGAGAGGAAGATTCCAAGCACCCAAAAACTTTGTGGTCATTTTTGGGCTAGATTCTAATGGTATGAGTCAAGTTCCCATTTTTACACAACCTTTTCCTTCCCCTATGTATTAAAATGGAGAGATATTATGGCCAACAATATTTTACCCCTCCTTTCCATGAAGATACATACATTCCACCTCTAAAAAACAATATGAGGGAAAGAGTTGTAATAGTTTTTCCCCATACACCATTGCTACACCTAGTTATGAGAAAAAACCTAACGCCTACTACCTATGTTTCCCCACATACACCTACAAGACACATGAGGTTCCCATTAACTCCTATTAGCATGTTTACTCTCCCACCCACAACTAGAGCATGGAGAACAAAAAATATATTAGTTGTAGAGACATTTTGTCAAATATTCAGGTAGATCTGGAAGATATTAATGAGGAGAAAGAGTATCTCTGTCAATAGGAAGAGCCTAATTATAAAGCTTACATGTTGCAACAACAAGATGAATTCCTAAAGATGCAACAAGTGTAGTTCCTTGAAATGAAAGCTTTTTCCCAAGAAGAGACAACAAGGCAATTGATTTTAAAGAAAGAAAAAGACCTATTTGGCTGCTACTCTTCATTTTCTCATGGATCTGATAAAATGGCTTTGGAGGAAGAGGGAGAAAAGGAAGGAGAAGTAGAGGAAGAGCTACATGAGGATATAAAGAATTTTATTCCCAAAATAACCTCACTACAGGAAAGGAACAAGAAAGGAAACAAAGAGAATGAAGACTTAAATCTCAACTTTTGATGAGCTTCACTTCTTTGTTGATATGGAGGAGATCAAGAAAAGTAATGATGAAATAGTAAAGAGAATATTTTAGGAAGAGACACTTCTTTTTCTACCAGACTATTTTACATAGGTATCTCTATACCTTAAGAGGATCCTAGAGGAAATCACTAGTAAGGATGACTTTCTAGATGAATTTTATGCCATTTATGTATGTGTCATCCTTGAGTCAGGGACTTCTAAGCCTACAAACCAAGAGCTAAAACAAGAGAAGGAGATATCCTCTACATAATAATCTATCAAGCTCTTTTTCTAATGGTTATTTGAAGGAAAAGAAGACAATGGAGATAATCAAGGGATGTCCGATCAGATATCTGGCCCAGACCTATGAGTCACCATTGTTCATGCTCACTTATTAGCATGAAGATGAGATTCATAAAGGAAGAAAGAAGATTGTCCACTTTCCATAAGGAGATGGCATTCCAATATGGGTAAGTTGTTAGCTGCTAGGGTTACTTTTGCACCAAAAGATCAACTTGTTAATGCCAATACAACCAATAGACTTATAAAAGACACAGGAGGAGGTTAAGCCATGTCACGAACCCTAAGGTGAGCACTGACCATTTTTTTCAACAATCTCCCTCTCAGCATTACCTAAGGATATTCAAACCTATGACCAAGCTCTGACACCACTTGTTAACTTCCAGGGTTGTCGTTGCACCAAAATATCACCCTGTTACTGCATGATACAACCACTAGACTTCTAGAAGATACAGGAGGTAGTTAAGACATGTCATGAATCCTGAGGGGATCACTGACCATTTTTCCAACATGATTTTCTTTATTTTCTATCTTCAGAGAGCATTACAACATGTTGGGTTCCTTTCAAGATCTCTTTTCTGGACGGTCATCTAGAAATATGTAAACTATCAAAGGCTAGTCAAGAAGGGGGGGTATTTCAACAAGCCATTCAATGGTTTTGTTTGATTCCAATGGTGTAAATATGTGTACATATGCAAATACTTGTATAGAATAATAGCAGTAGGTTAGGAGTTTTCTTTTCAAGGAAATGAAGGCTTGCATAGGATTTTGCGTCCTATCTTTCTTTGAGTCTCCTCTTTTCTTTATGTCCAATAGGTAGAGCTATGGTCTGTGAAATCAAATATTTTGAGAGGTTCTCATCCCATAGGTAGGATTTCCCCTAGAGTTTCCATAATTGTGAGTCAAATTCACAATGTAAGAGAGTTTTGTTTTGAAGAGACACATTTTTTTCATCTATTGGCATAGCATACATTTTGGTCAAAGTATTCTTTTATTTTAAGGAAGGTCTCCCCACATGATTGCCACATGTCCACTGATCATTATCAATGGTTTGATTGTTGGTAATTATAGGTGTCGTCTTGAGATTGATACATGCGTGAATCACAGGCATTTGGAGGAATGTAGGTTTTCTATGAAAACAAAAACCCTCTTAAGTGCTACATGTCTCTTTTTGAATAATAAGAAAAACTTCTTCCATTGGTGAACCCTGATATCTTTTTGAGGATGACACTATTGGATTATGGAGAGGGGGGTGAATCAGTAATCCCTGATCCCAAATACATTTAAAAAATTTTCTCTGATTAACTCGGTAGTAGCTTGGTTGGACACACTTTGTTATTTACTAACAATAGTAAATAAACATTAACAATTAGTAAATCATTTACACAAATCATTCATCACATGTAGCACCAATATTTAATGTGGAAACCCATCTTTGGGAAAAACCACTTTGGGAATTGTCACCCGCTCAAAAAATACTCTTTTAAAGTACACTCGGTTAAGAGCTAATCTGGTTAAATATTACAATACACATTATTAGGTGTAACCTGGTCAAGGGATTTACCTTAGATCTATTAGGATCTTCACCCTATTATGAGTGGCCTTGTTAGAGGGCTTCAAATACTCTTTTAGAATGATATGACATCAATTTATAATATCTTCCTAACAAATCCTTCTTTCCTCCTTTGTTGGTGGTTGGAGGTTAAATAGACATGTAGGACATTTCCAATAGCTGTGATGGTTAATTGAATTGTAGAAACCTCTAAATCTTATCCATTTTAAGATAATTTTACTTTAAACTCTTCCAAAGTGAAGTTAGAGGTACCTAATGGGCTTTTTTACATGAAGAATCTTGAAATTTTCTCATCCTTCATCAAATTCACCAAAATTAGTAATTCCTACCCCATTAGGGATAAGCCAACATGAACCTATTGAGGATTCTTAGTATTTTGAAAATTGATTTCAACACTCTTGGTGCTTTATAAAATCACTAAAATATCCATCGAGCCATAACTTAGCCAAATTTTCCTCCAATTATCACTAAATTTGAAATAAAAATACTCATTTGAATAGTTTACAATCCAGAGGATTTTGAAACACTTGATTCTTAATTTAATTTTTAATGTTGTATCTAAGTGATTTGTTAAGGAACTAGCAAATGGAACTAAAATAGAGAAGCATAACTTACACAAATACCCACAAAGATAGATCTAAGACCAATTTTCAATTGTTATTTCTCAAATAAATTCCAACATATCAGGTATGATTCAAAGTTATAACTTGACAAAGATCCACCTCGTTCTAACATAATTATGGCTTGATATTTTTCATGGACTTCAAAAATATATTTTTTACATCATAAATTATATTTCCATATAATTGTTTTCTCACCTAGGCCTCTTTTACTCAGAATATATTGGTGTTCGGTCAACACTAACATCGCTCAGCTTACACTAAATTTCTTCACTTTTTCTCAGTTAAGCCTACATTTCTTGTCTTCCTTCTTCACTTGGTGTTAAAGATAAAAAAAACACATTACCTTTTTAATGTGCCAACTAATCAAGTACCCATTGAAGTATCACATAACTCAACCTTTCCTTAGGTCCTCTTGTTGTCTCCTTTTTTCAATTACTTTCCATCAATCAAAATACATGGTACTCTCCTAGATAGCAACTGTCTTACCAGTTAAGGTTTGACATCAAAGGAAATATAAAAATTGTTACAATTGTAGTTTCCAACAATCTCCCTCTTTGGAATTTATGGCAACACCATATGAATACCACATGATTTACCATAAAATCTAAAATCTATGTGCATAACATTTTCATCAATATCCTTAGCTTCATTCTAATTCACATCCAACACATCCAAGTATCAAGAGCTGGCTAAATTTTTCTTTTCCTATTCACTTACTCAATTACTCTCTTTGAATCTTTTGTATCCCTCAATGTTTTATCTCTCTCTTGGTTTTATTGAATCTCTCCCTTTTTTACAACAATTCCAAAGACACTTCTATTTGTCACTTGCATCTTTTCCATGTAGATGTCTTCATGCCAGTTCTCAGTATACTATATGTTCTTTTTGTCATCTTTATTATGACTGATCAATATATTTTGTTGTTCTTCTCACAACTCTAGGAAACTCCTAAAGTGTGACCTCTTTTGCACCAATTTATCAGATATTATGATTAGCACATTTTTTGTAGTGCTCCTATGTTACTAGGTAGCCTCTGTTAGATGAATCACCCCAATTTACCTCTAATATATTCATGAACATCTTTAGGCAATGCTTTTGTGAAAATATCTGCTAATTGTTCCTTTGTATTCACATATTCCAATCTCACTTCTTTGTCTTGAACTAACTCTCTCAACTAATGATACTTGATATAAATATACTTAGTATTTGTGTGCATAAGAGGATTCTTTGATAGGTTAATATAACTTGTGTTATCACAGAAAATAACAACCAACTCATTGATTTCCTCCTTCAAACCTTTTAACAATTGCTTGATTCACACCAAATTTGAACAATTTATTGCTATAGCTGCATACTCATCTTTTGTTGTAGATTGGGAAATGCAGTTATGTTTCTTTCTTGTCCAAGAGACTAATCTCTTTCCTAGAAAGAATGTGTCACCACTTGTACTCTTTTTGTCATCAACATTTCCTTCCTAATCTGCATCAGTATAAACTTTCAATTCAAACTTGTCATTCTTCTTGTAACACAATCCATAGTCTTTTGTTCCTTTTAGATATATCAATATCCTTTTCACTTCCACCATGTGACTCTCTTTAGGATTGGTAGAAAATATTTCCACAATCCCAACTGCTAGGGAAATATTTGGTCTATTATGGACAACATATTGTATCTTTCCAATCATAGATCTAACAAGGTTTGATTCATTTTAGCTATATCATTAGTTTTAGATAATTTATGTCTAGTAGCCATAGGTGTACTTACTAGTTTGGAATCTTCCATACAAAAAGTTTTCAGTATCTCTTTGACATATTTAGATTGAGTAATATAGATATCGTTGTTCATTTGATACTTGCAAATGAACAAATAATTTGATCTCACCATACATAGAAATTTCAAATTCAGTTTGCATCTCATTCAAAAAGTTTTGACATAGGGCATCTTATCCTCCAAATATGATATCATCAACAAATATTTTAGCTAATAAAATCCCTTTACCTTTTTTAGTCTTTAAATACAAATTTTTGTTGTCAAATTATTCCTTGCAAATCCAATCTTTATCAGATAATTATGTAGTCTCTCACACCATGCTCTAGGGGCTTGTTTAAATCCATATAGTTCCTTGTATAGCTTACAATACATATTCTTCTTGCTTGGGTCAATAAATCCTTTAGGTTGTTCAATGTATACTTCTTCCAATATCCCATTCAGAAATGCATATTTAACATCCATTTGATATATTTTGAGTCCTTAATAAGAATCATATGTAAGTAGAGTCCTCACTCCTTCCAATCTCGCAACTAGTGAAAATGTCTCCCCATATTCAATTCCTTCTTCTTGTGCTTCCCCTTGCATACCAATCTAGCTCTATTTCTAGTGAATTCTCCATGTTCATTTAGCTTATTTTTGAATACCCATTTTGTTCCAATAACATTCTTGTCTTTTGGTCTTGGCACTAGAGTCAAGGTATTGTTCTTTTATCTCTGCTCTATTTTTTCATTCATGGCTTGTATCCAATCTTCATTCTCTAAAGAATTTTTCACCATCTTAGGCTCAAATTCACATAGTAAGCATGTATGATGTTTCAACTTACTTCTTGTCATCACTCTGGATTTTTTATCTCCAGTGATTTGTTCAAGCTTATGATGTCTTCTTACATACTATGCTAATGTAGGTTCAAATTTCCTTTCTACTTGTTCTTGATTTTTAGGTTCATCTTGTAAATTCTCTACTTCTTCTTTTGATTGCTTGACAGTATCCTCCTAATGCTTGAAAGCATCAACCTGATGCTTGACAACATCTTCCTATGACTCTACAATTGGTTCAGGTGAATTACTAGCCTCTCCTTCCATGTATACAAAAGATATGTAATCTTCAGGTTCTTGCTTGCACTCAACTTCATTTTTTTTTGAATATTCATCAACTCTAACATTTTCACTTTCCATAATTTTGTTAGTTTTATAATTCAAACACTTATAATCTTTTATCTTAGTGGAATATCCTAGGAATATGCCTTCATCACCTTTTACATCAAGTTTTCCATTCCTATTGTCTTTAAGTATGTATATAACATTTACTTCCAATGAAATTAAAATATTTCACATTAGGTGCATAACCATACCATAACTCAAAAGGTGTAGCATTTGTACCTTTCTTGATTTATGCCTAGTTCAAGGTATAAATAGTTTTACTTACAACTTCTCTCTAGTATTTTTGTGCAACATCCTTCTCTATCATCAATGTTCTAGCACAATCCATAATTGTTCTATTTCTTCTTTTTGCTATACAATTTTGTGGAGGTGTTCTAGGTCCAGACATTTGTCTCTCAATTCCTCTATCTTTGTAGAATAGATTGAAATCATTTGATATAAACTCTCCTCTTTTGTCAGATCTCAAGCATTTCAAGTATTTACTTGTTTCTTTTTCAACTTTTTCCAAATGCCACTTAAACAACTGAAATACATCAGGTTTCTCTTTTAAAAACTTTACAATCATCATTCTAAAATAGTCATCAACAAACAAAATGAAATACTTATCACCACAATAACTTTGTACACCCATAGGTCCACAAAGGTCAATATGAACCAATTCCAAAATACTGTCAGAAGTATATGTCTTTCTCTTAAAACTAGACTTTGTTATTTTTCCCAATTGACACTATTTACAAATCACATTATTAGGTTTCTTCAGTCTTGTCAAACCTATAACTTTCATCATTTTAATAATATTTACCAGATTGTGAAACTTCCAATGACACAACCTCTTATTCCATAACCATGTATATCATCAAATTGTGCAAACAAACATGTTTCTTTAGATAGGTCTAGATAGAAAAAATTACCTCTTATATATTCTCCACTTCCAATTAGTTCACCAATGTCATTAAATATTTTAGCCTTTCTATGATCAAATTCCACTCAGTAACCAATAATGTTCAACTATGCAATACTCAACAAATTATAGTTAAGACCTTCAACCCAATAACCATTATCACATATGATCTAATCAGTCAATCTAATTGATCCTTTTACTTTCATAGGACATGGTGTATCAATACCAAACTTAACACTTCTACCTTTGTAATGATCTAAGGTTTCAAACTTACTTTTATCACTAGTCAAGTGATGTGAGAAGCCACTATCAATAATCCATTTATCACCTTTACTCACATATGAAATAAGTTTAGTTTTCTCATCCCCATCAGAATCATATTTCATAGAAACATACACAACTTCTATATCACATCCATCAAATTCACTAGCTTCACTATCAATTTCCTCTTCAGCTATATAAAAAGATTTCTTAACTTTGTCTTTGTAGTCTTTGTATTGTCTGTGATCTCTGTCATTTCTTTTTTGCTTTCATCTATTTTCCCTTCTCTCATCCTTTTCATTCTTGTTAGGGAATCTTGTTTCAATATGGCCAACTTTGTTACATGAAAAAAAAATTCTAGGAAGTTTACCTTTAAATTTTCCTTTCCCTCTCAGTAGCCTTATAGCCATAAGTGCCTCAAGATCATCTAGATCATCATCACAAGTATCATTATCACTGTCACTATTACTATCACTATTCACACATATTTCTTTTCCCTTTTTAGACTTATGAAGAACCATTTGAGACTTGAATGCATATTCAATATTATGAACAATGAAATTATCATAATTAGATAGCTCAAAAGAAGTAAGCTTACTAACAAGACTTTCCAAAGTTAGGACATTACCAGAGTTACATCTTGATTCTTGTATTGCAGAAACTCTAATAGCATAGATCAGAAGAAAAGTTCTCAATACTTTACTGATAACAATTTCATCATCAATGTTTCCATTAGCTCCTCTAATATCATTCACTAACTCCTTAATTCTACCACAATACTGAGCAATATTCTAACCTTATTGAATTTTTATTTCATCAAACTTACCTCTCAAACTTTGATATTTGGTTCTCAAAACATCTGTATTTGATGAACTACAACTGATTGAATATCTGAATGAATTGAATATCAGTGATTAAAGATCACTGAGCACTGAAATGATATTGTGAGATAGTTAAATTAGTCATTATGTTGTCATTGATGTCAACTAGTTTTGATAGTATTTATCATGTTAGTTGCACACATCTACACATCTGAGATAGGAGTGAAAAGAGGAAGAACTAAGATATATACATGGAGAAATATGGATATGAAAGATGAGGATAAGGAATACTTTTGGTAACTTATTGATGAGTCTATGACTTCATTTTGTTGACTTGATTATGTTATAGTAATCTATTATGGAGATGGAAGAAAAACTTGTCAAAGCAGTGTGGTCGATAAATGAAGAAGTCTAGTATACACTGAGCAAGTGTAGTGTATACCGAGTGATAGTAATAACCGATTTTGTATTCAATGATGCATCTCTTTGATAACCCAGTATGGATGAAAGTATTAAATGCTAAGGTTAGCTGACATAAATTGATGAGCTGGAAAGAGTTATGATTTCGAGATTAAGGATAAAGTTTGTTATGAGATCCACGACTGACAAAATTTAGGAAAGATCTAAAGGATGTAATTGAAACATCTGTCGAAGAGAGTTTAAGAGGCAAAATCAATGAAGGAGATTAAGAGACAAAATTTTATGGTTGATATGAAAATGGTTTATTTGTCTATATGAGAGACATGAGTTTCTTTATTGAAATGTAATGCCAAAGAAAGGAGACTATAGAGATTTTGTGTGAATATTGTTTCATCCATGCCTAATCAGACTGGTTGAAGAAGAACTGAATTGCAAAACAAAACTGAGCGTTAGAGTGCAATTATCGAGTGAAAGTAAGTTGGAAAGTGAATTGATATATTGATTAGAGGATTTAAGGGCTTTGAATAGATCTAAACATCTGCAAATCAAGTTGTATTATAATTAGATCAACTATTGTTTTAGTTTAACCATTGCTACAAAAAAATATCTTAACTGAGTGGACCTAACAGTCTTTAAATTATTTACCATGACATTTAAGGAATGTTCATTGTTACCTTGTTGACCCCATAGTGAATTCTAGTAAAAAACTAACAGTTAGTGTAAAATCCTCTAACAAGGTCACACCTAATAGTGTGTTTGTAAACCTTTAACAGGGTTAGATCTTCACCAAGCTCACTTTAGAAGAGTGAAATTATTTTGGGTTATCAGTTCCAAGTGGTTTTTCCCTTTAGAGGGTTTCCTCGTTAAATCATTGTGTTATGTGTTTTTGTGATGATTGTTTTATTGTCATACTTTACATACTGCATATTTGATTTGGTCGGTAATCACTACGAGTTAATTAACTGGTAATAGCTAAATGCAAAGACATTTTAGTAATTTTATGTTATCGAGTTGCAAAATTTATTAATATTGTTTGAAGTGGTACATCTTGATATTTGGGACTATAGGATAATTGATCTAACTTATTCACCCCCCCCCCCCCACCCCTCTTAGTTATTCTAACAATTGGTATTAGAGCATATTTGTTGCTTGGAATAAATTTTTAAGGACTTCAGCAGAACGATCACAAGATGTATAAGATGGAATTGTCGAAGTTGAATAAGGACAACTTTATGTGAAGATGAAACTTCACATAACTAGAATCGGAGATTCTACCTTGTCTCTACTTGAAAATGGCTACTTACAACCACCGACTAGACCTTTGACTCTTTATCAACTGAAAGATCAACATGAACACAACATGACCATGATAGAGATTGTTGCTTCTCTATCTGATGTTGAATTTGAGGATGTCAAAGATTGCAGAACTTCAAAAGAAATGTGGGATAAACTTGCTCAAGTTTATGGTGGTGATGTTAATGTTAAGAGAGCCAGAGATGAAAGCTTAAGGGGCAGATTTGATGATATGAAAATGAAAGAAGGAGAAATCATAGTTCAGTAGTCAAACCAAATAAAGGAGGTAGTCAACGCTATGATAGGATGTGGTGGTATCATTGATAAAGACATAGTGGTGATTAAGATTCTAAGAACCTTGTTGCCTGCTTATGCAATTAGAATTTTAGCTATACATGAAATGAGGTATGTACCTTGTAATGCTCTTACTCTTGATAGTTTGATCGATAAGATTACAAATTTTGAGTTGAACAAATTTGATAACAGTGTTGTACTGACAGTTGAATCTTATTTCATGTCTTTTCTGAACATTAGAAAATCTAGCAGTAGAGACAATATAAGGAATGATAGTGACAAAAATACTGATGATGAACTAGATGAACTTGAAGCTCTTATGGCCCAAAGGTTACCTAAAGTAAAAGGTAGATATAAGAGTAAATTACCTTTAGCCTATTTTAATTGCAAAGAAGTTGGACACATTGCTGCAAGATGCCCGAACAAGAAAGTGGAAGATAATGTGCGAGAGAGATCCAGAAGAAGAAACTATGGTTGAAGATACAATAGAGATGACTGACAGAACAATAGATACAACTGAGATCACAAAGATAAAGGAAAAAATATGTGTGGCATTACTAAAGATGAGGAAGATGATTCTAATATAGACACTGATAATGATGTTGAGGTAGTATTTATTGTAATGAAAGATGATTCTGAAGAAGAAGAAATGTATGTTGAAACATAACTTATTTCTAAAGTTAGTAAAAATGATACTTGGATCATTAACAGTGGCTATAGCCATCACATGACTGGTGATGAAGAAAATTTTGATCATCTTGAGAACTATAATGGAGGATCAGTAAAAATGGGTAATGACACACCTTGCATGGTAAAAGGAAAAGGAACATTGTTGATAAATGATTAAATTAGATGTGATAATGCCTATTGGGTAAAAGGATTAAACTATAATTTGCTAAGTGTGGCACAACTTAACAACTTAGGTCACTGAGTAGCTTTTGAAAGCAAGAAGATAAAGATATATGATGATGGTGGAAAGCTTGTTGGAACAAGAGCACAATCGAAAGGTAACTTGTTTTATCTTGATAATGTCGAGTCTTCTTGTTTATTGATGAAAAATGAGGATCCATGGTTATGGCATAAAAGTTTATGTCATGTAAATTTTGATAACATGATTAAGATCAATAGAAAGAAAAATCTTAGAGGTCTGCCTAGTCTAACAAAGCCTGATCATGTTATGTGCCATGACTGTCAAAAGGGGAAAATGACAAAATCTAGTTTTAAGACTATTCAACAAAGAATATCTTGGAATTAGTTCACACCAACTTATGTGGTCCTATGAGAACTCAGAGCTACTATGGAGATAGATATATTATTTTGTTTGTTGATGATTACACTAGATTGATGAATGTCATGTTCTTAAAAGAGAAATCTGAGGCATTTAAGATATTTAAATGGTATAAAGAAAAAGTAGAAAAAGAAACTAGGAAGGAACTAAAATGTTTGAGATCTGATAGAGGTGGTGATTTTATTTCCGATGAATTCACTAGCTATTGTAATGAGCATGGTATAAAAAGATAGGTTTCTGCATCGAGAACACCACAACAAAATGGGATTGCTGAAAGAAGAAACAGATCAATTGTTGATTGCGCAAGGAAATTGATGATAGAAAAGAACGTTGCTCAAACATACTAGAGGGAAGTAGTCAGCACCTCTGTATATGTTCTTAACTAAGTACAATTGAAGAAAGACACAAACAAAACATGTTATGAGTTATGGTTTGGTCACAAACCGACTGTAAGTTATTTCAGAATTTTTGGTAGAAAATGTTTTATTCTGAAAGATGATAGAAATGGGAAATTTGACTCTAAAGGGGTGAGGGAATATTTCTAGGATATTCTACTAAAATCAAAGCTTATAAGTGTCTGAATAAGGTTACAAATAAGATGATTGAAAGTAAAAATATTAGATTCGATGAATTTTCTAATAAAAATGATGAAGAAAGAAAAAAATAACTAGAAGACTATGGTAGATTTGTTTATGTTAAATATCTAGAGTACCTACCAAAGTTGTAGCTTGAGTTGACCGAGCATTAGGAAAATAACACCGAGGAACAAAAAAGGGAAACCGAGGATCAAGAGGAAGCTATCGAGTAAGGAAATGAACCTAAACATAGTGAAGAACAAAGAAGAGATTAAGTGCTAGCAAAATTTGTCAGAAGACATCATCCTGAGAACCAAATCATTGCAGACAAGCGAGTAGGAATGATGACAAGAAGTAAGTTAAGACAAAGCACATGTTTAATTTGTGATTTTGAACTGAAGAATGTTAAGTATGCACTTGAAAATGATGAATGGACAAATGTAATGAATGAAGAGATAGAATAGATTGAGAAAAACAAGACATGGACCTTAGTACCTAGACCAAAAGATAAGAATGTTATCGGTACTAAATGGATTTTTTGAAATGAATGAGAATGGAGAAGTTACAAGGAACATAGCTAGACTAGTTTGCAAAGGATATGCACAAGAAGAAGGAATTGACTATGGTGAAACTTTTTCACCTATTGCTAGACTAGAAGGAGTCAGAATGTTACTTGCATATGCTACACATAAAAATTTCAAAGTCTATCAAATGGATGTTAAGTCATCATTCTTGAATGGAATACTAGAAGAGGATGTCTACATTGAACAACTAGAAGGGTTTGTTGATCTGAATCAAAATACATGGTATGTAGATTACACAAATCTTTATATGGTTTAAAGCAAGCACCTAGAGCCTGGTATGAAAGGTTACATACTTACTTTTTAAGTATTGGTTTTGTAAGAACTAGTGAGAACATCAATTTGTATATGAAAGGAGGATCTGATGATACTATCTTGATTGCTGAAATATTCATGGATGCTATAATCTTTGGAGGAAAAGATAATGCATGTAAATCATTTTTTGATGAGATGAGAAAAGAATTTGAAATGGTTTGGAGAGATTAAGTTCTTTCTAGGCTTGTAGGTTATTCAGCAAGTTGATCAAATTTTCATCACACAATAAAAGTATATAAAGGAAGTATTGAGAATATTTGGCATGGAAGATGCTAAACCAATTGGAACACCGATGGTCATAGGCTGTAAATTGAAAAAAGATGATAAATCTACAGAGGTAAATTAGACATTGTACCGATCCATGATTGGTAAAATGATGTATACAGTACATAGTAGGCCTGATATTGCACATGTAGTTATGATTGTTGCCATATTTTTTGCCAATCCAAAGGATTCACATATGGTTGCATTAAAAAGAATCTTGAGATACCTGAAGAAAATAGAGGACTATGGCTCATGGTATCCTAAGGAAATTTTGAACTAAAAGTCTACACCGATGCAGATTGGGCTGGAAATATAGATGACAAAAAAAGAACAACCAGAGGAGCATTTTTCTTTGGTGAAAGACTTGTTACTTGGACAAGTAAGAAACAATCTTGTGTTTCTCAGTCAACTGCCAAAGCAGAGTATGTTGTTGCTACTACAAAATGTTCAAATATTGCATATATCAAACAAGTGTTGGAAGGAATGAATGAGGTAATCACTAAGCTGGTGATTATATATTGTGACAACACTAGTGAAATAAATATTTCTAAGAATCTCATAATGCATTCAAAGACTAAGTGTATTTCTATTAAGTATCACTACTTAAGAGAACAAGTACAGGAGAAGCAAGTAAAATTGGAATATGTTACATCAAAGGAATAGCTTGTAGATATTTTCACTACCAAAGAACACCTTGAATACTTGAGGACCAGACTTGGGGTCCATCCCCTATCTATCAGTCACTAATGTGATCTAAAGGTTGCATCAGCCTATTCTTATCAAAAGATCATTCATGTTGATGCAACATAGTTCACACTTTGGATAATGTCTAAGGTTGTGAAAGATTTGTACAAAAAATTTCATATCAATATACAGAGATACATTGTTTGCATCGAACAACAGTGAGTTACTTAGCTATTGGAGAGTTGTATGTTTTATGTTTTTCTTTGGCATTGTTGTCAAAGGGAGACATAAACATTATGAAACAAAGGGAGAACATCATGAAATAGAGATTGAGTATCAGTTTCCTAAGAACACAAAGGAAGAGATAAACAGAGAGATCAATGGAACATATGTCTAAGGGAGAGACAAACAGTCAGGGAAAGTTTTGAAGATTTTTTGCTAAGAATAAAAGGAATCTGAGAATTGAAAAGATCTAATCCATAGAGGAAAGTCTACACTAGTAATGTTATTATGTAATGTATTGATTAAAAATATTAAATATCAAGCTGAGGGAGAGTTTACAGTACTACAACATTTACTTACATAGTTTTAGAATACATGTTTGGTATGTATGGAATATTTTATAATTTCTTGTGTTTCCATCAACGACAAAGGGAGAGATTGATGAACTACAACTGATTGAATAGCTGAATGACTTGAATATCAGTGATTAAAGATCACCAAGCACTGAATTGATATTGTAAGATAGTTAAATTAGTCATTATGTTGTCATTCATGTCAACTAGTTTTGATAGTACTTATCATGTTGGTTGCACACATCTGAACATCTAAGATAGGAGTGAAAATATGAAGAACTAAGATATCTACATGGAGAAAGATGGATATGATAGATGAGGATAAGGAATAATTTTGGTAACTTATTGATGAGTCTATGACTTCATTTTGTTGACTTGATTATGTTACAATAATCTATTATGGAGATGGAAGAAAAACTTGTCAAAGCAGTGTGATCGGTAAATGAAGAATTTCAGTATACACTGAGAAAGTGTAGTGTATACCAAGTGATAGTAATAACCGAGCTTGAATTCACCCACGCATCTCTTTGATAAATGAGTATGCATGAAATTATTAAATGCTAAGGTTAGCCGACAAAAATTGATGAGCTGGAAAGAGTTATGATTTTGAGATTAAGGATAAAGTTTGTTATGAGATCCATAGCTGACAAAATTTAGGAAAGGTCTAAAGGATGGAATTGAAATGTTTTATTGACACATCTTCCAAGGAGAGTTTAAGAGGAAAAATCAATGAAGGAGATTAAGCGAAAAAATATGATGGTTGATATGAAAATATTTTATCTACCTATATAAGATACCTGAGTTTCTTTATTGAGATGTAATTTCAGAGGAAGGAGATTGCAGAGATTTCACATGAATATTATTCCATGCATGCCTAATAAGACTGGTTGAAGAAGAACCAAACTATAGAGTAGAACTGAGCATCAAAGTTCAATTACCGAGTGAAAGTAAGTTGGAAAGTGAATTGATATATTGATCAAAGGATTTAAGGGCTTTGAATAGATCTGAACATCTGCAAATCAAGTTGTATTCACTAGTAGATTTTAGCCTATTTTTTGATGAGGATTAGTCAAATTTTTGATACCCATTGGTCGGAAAGATGACCAAAGCTATTGTCAAACTTTTTTCATTGATTATACGATAGTAAAAAGCATCATCAAAATTCTGACCTTGTTAGTGGTTGAATTATCGACCAAATCTTCATCAAAGTAATCACTTCAACCTAGAAGAATTGTAGATCAAACCTTTTATCTATGCGACCAACTCTCATCGAAATTGCAACCAATCAGGGTCAGAATCAAGGTTGAACACAACATTCTTGTCGAACCAACTATTATTAAAATGTCAAAAAATTGACCAATAATATTTTTTGGTTAAATATATATATATATATATATATATATATATATATATATATATATATATATATATATATATATATATATATATATATATATATATATATATATATATATATATATATATATATATATATATATATATATATATATATATATATATATATATATATATATATATATATATATATATATATATATATATATATATATATATATATATATATATATAATTGATGGGTTTCTAACTGATTTCTCTATAACAACAACATATACTAAAGTTGCATTGTCATTGGTTCCCAAGTATTTGTCTCTTTGACATTTGTTTCTCCATCTTTATACATTATATTACCATGCATCTCTATTCTTCATTCAATAGTGATTTGATGATTTGATTATTAACTTAATGTATGGCTACATCTATTATATTAACCTAGCGGGGTGCTTGTATCTACCTTCCCTATCCATACTTCATTCCTTAAGACTTAGTAACCATACATGAGAGAAGAAACACAATAGTTCTACTTGGAGCTATCTCACACTAAGCCCAAGAGAAGAAATTTGGGATCCTTACCTAGTGGGGTGTTCGTGTCTGCATTCCCTATCCAAGCTTCATTTCATAAGTCTCAGTAACCATTATTATGGAATTGGAGACATGGAATTAGAAAAAGATATCTGATCCAATTATGGAATTAGCAAAAGATATCCAATCCAATTCAAGTTCAAGAAAGAAAAATCATGTCAACATCATAATGGCTAGAAGAAAAAAATCACACACCAAAGCATTCATTTGTATCCTTTCCAACATGGAGTGTTAATCTTATCCTCCTTAAGGATCAAGGAAGCAAGGGAGCACATCAAGTGAAAAGAAAAGTTGTTGCATCTCAACTTCCTCATCTGCGCCCTCAACAACACAATATTATTATTGATCTCTAAAGAAAACCCACTAATTTGACAATCAAGAATAGTTATGTATACACTAGAATTTAAAGATAAAAGGTCTTAGAATACACTTCAATGCATAAAATTTTAACTAAATTCTGCACCCATATAAAAGACTATTGGTAGCAATGACAAACTTTTTGTGAAAATCCAAGGCTAATTCACCATCCTCTGTTCTTAGATGTTCTAGATTTTCCTAGTCACAAACATCTAACACACTGAAATCATCAATAAAGTCAGGTCATCATTGAACATTTTTGTTGTATCATGTTGGATACTTGTAGATGCAAAATGATTGCTTAAAAAACTCACCATCAAGGTCAAGCATATGGTACAAGATAATTATAATTACAAGAAAGTCACCCCTGCAATGTATGATATAGGCAATGTTGTTAATAGTTATAATTCACTTGTGATATGTATGGTTGTAGGCTAGGCCTCTAAATTTATCCATAAACCACAAGGAATGATCCACCTATAATCTACATTGGCTACACCAACTCCTGGTATCAACAGATCTGAAGGTCACTTTAGGTAAAGAGAGTTTGCAGATAGATGCCACTCTCTTCTTTGATCCTAATTAGCACCAAGAAAATGGTGTCAACAATGTTGTACTATGCATATATTTTAGTAAGGAAGCAACAATTAAAAAATATTTATCTAGTAAGTCAATACCTTGGAGACATCTGATATAGAATTCATTACAGGATCGGAATCGCCTTCAGAAGACACTTCTAAAATTCTAGCTTCTGATTTTTCATTAGAGTGCCTATTAATCATGAATTCTTTTAGCAGTGTTTTCAACTCATATAATTAATAGGAGTGATCAAAACAAAAAATTTCCATTACTTTAACAAATGACAATAGAAGCTTACATAGATAGAATGGTCACCTAGATAAGTTCAACACAATCCACCCATAGCAGCCTCTACTCCATAGGTACAACACCATATGTTATCAAGTGTGTGAAAGGCCATAGCTTCCACCCTACCTATCAAGGAAACATGATATTCTCAGCTAAAATTTGATAAACAACAAAAAAAATGTTTATCATTGCATCATTACGATCAAACATAAGATGAAATAGTGATCTACCATAATCATGATATCTTTCTAGTGTATACAATGGCATGCCAAAAAATGAAATAGACTTCACAAGCAAGAATGCTCAGTGAAGTTAATGAAAGGATTGTGTGACAAAGATTATGACTCACTATCAAAAGAGGCCAAAATGTTGTCCTTAATTCATTGAAAATATTGACTGGCGATTCAAACTGCAACAAACCCAAGACTGCAAAATAAGTATTGTTCCAAATTTCTACCCAAATAGTTTGATCAAAGGCCACTTTTATAGGAACCACCCACCAATCCTAGAAAGGAAATAGAGTGTGTATACCTATATTTTTTTGTCATACCCTTTTTGCAAGGAACTCAAAAATTATTCAAATTAAACAAGTATGATCTGTCAGAGACTAAGAAAGAGGGAAAGGTGTTACCTCACTAAGATGATAGTAATAATGAGAGAAAATAACCATGAAGACTAAATCCAAGGAGACTAGATCTAAACATCCGAGTTTGATCAAATTCAAAAATTGGTTTGCCTTCATAGCACTATCAAGTCAATAGCTTGAGCATTATTTCGTGTCTAGAGTGTCATCAATGTTTTTAAATGTAGAATGAAATGGTTGTAAGTATGCAATTTCTGCCACATGCAAATGATTTTGAGATATAGACATGTGCAATCCAATCTCCCAAGGAATAGATAGCACCACTTATCGCCATCTTTTCCAAAATAGGATTGGTCTTCAAGGCCTCTTCATATGCAGTCCAGTTATGCACAGGAGCATATCTGACATACGTAGTCCAAATGTTGTTGGAACTTCAACACACTAATGCAAATCAACACTATTCAATTGTCATCTATTTCACACAACACTCTATTAAGGCTAAGTTTCTTGTAATCAAATTTCTATACTAGTGTTCATCCTATTCTTCCACATGTCATTCTTACAACTAGATAGTAAAGAGGTATGACATACTGCTCCACATCTCAAATTGCTTCTCCACCTTCTCCATCACCAATTAAGGTAGGTTACCTTTTGACATACTTCTTCATAGAGCTAGCTATGAGAGCTCATTGCCATGCAAGAAGAATATTTCCTTCATTTATGCTATTAGCTTAGTTATTTATTGTCTTATTGCTTTAGATTACAAATTACAAGCAGGGTTAATTGGTATATTACACGTCATATGTTATTTCCATCTTTCTTTACTCTAGATTTTATTGTGCTTAGTCTAAGTGTTGATAAGATTACATTATAAGAAACTGAGTGTTTATATTAAAAGGGCATACATACTAGTAACAACAATTTCCCTCACATCATTTCTTCTCATTTCCTCATCATACTTTTCCCCAAGTGCACCAAGGACTGTAAAGAAACAAGATAAATAAATTACAAGCATATAGCGATGTTATAATAGTTACTAAAATGGTCATAAATTATGTTCTTATAGTAAAAGAATACATAGGGATAAGCCTATTTAAGGTCTCTTGATTCATGGTAACTCATCTATGAAGACATAACGCTTACTTATAGTTATTTTCTTTACAGGCAGAATGAAATTTTGATTCTCATATTCAGAAATTCAAATTATTAAGGATTACATATGACACATCCAAACACAACCAAGAGAAAGGTGCCAACACTTACCGCCAAAACCAAGAATAAATCCAAGAGAAAGCTCTGGCAACCCAAGTTGTGCTTTTGGCATTGAAATATGAGCATGACAAGACTTCACAAACATAATGAATTGGAAACTTAAGACAGATCATGTAATGCATTGAACCTTTGGAAATATAAAATAAGAAACTGAGTGTGGATATTAAAAGGGCATCTATACTAGTAACAACAATTTCCCTCACATCATTTCTTCTCATTGCCTCATCATACTTTTCCCCATGAAGTGCACCAAGGACTGCAAAGAAACAAGATAAACAAATCACAAACATATAGCGATGTTAGAATAGTTACTAAAATGTTCATAAATTATGTTCTTATAGTAAAAGAATACTTTGACATAATAAAAAAACTACACAATATTAAAACATGACATTGTGCTTTAAAAATTAAAAAGGTAAAGCATTGTCCCAAGAAATGATGAAGGTGTGTTTTCAAGAATAGAGATGGAGTCTTTGTTTTGACAGAGGGGTCATGTTTTAGAGAGGGATAACAAGAACCATAATACAGAGGTATCATTTTATTATTTTGTCATCATGAATGGCATGGTGAGTTTGTAAAATGATTGTCATAAAGAGCAAAAAAAGATACCTAATAGGAACATAGTAAAAGTATCGTATGGGGCAAATTAGAGGCCAAAAGGACATCAAGTGACAATCACAAGAACTTTATTTCAAAAATAATGGTCAAGTGGGCTTAAAGATAGCGTTGCTATAATGCATTAGCAATACATAACATTGATTAGTAAAGTGTGCAAAAAACTAGTGATAGAGTGTCAATATGCATAGAGGTCATAACAGTAATAAATGTTTATAGTAGTGCTTTTAATAATGCTCCAAACATTGAGAATGCAAGATACCTATAATGATGAACTTCATTTCAACTTGCTAATTGGCTGTCACTATTAACTCTAAACTTATCTTTAAAGTTTGAGCTTCACTTGGTTTCGAGAATAGTTTAATATTCTCTACTTAACAAGGCCAACTACATGAAGGTGGAAGCTCATTTGGCCCCTCCCCCCCTCCCTAACATCACTCTAAATTCCCCATTAACATCTAATAACATTCATTCATTCATCCATTTTTGAAATATAACATTCAATCATTATAATCACATGATAACATTCATTAACACATAAAATTCATTAACACACAACATTCATGAATAATTCATTAACACATCATTCATCAACATTACTAGTACAAAATTACATTCATTAAGACAACGTTCTTTCATTACCAAAATTTTTTAATTATAATCATTTCTTTTTGGGCTTCTTGCTATTTTTTTTCATGTAATTTCTAAGAGGAAGATCAATGTCCTCGACATTCCCCTCCTCTACTATTTCTAATGGCAACACATGTCTCCTCCTCATCTGTTTAGGAACAGAAGGCCGATGTGCCAAAGGGGGGTCCACTGTAATAACAACTATGTCATGAGTTAAATTCACACATAATTAATTTAAAAGAACAAAACATAGATTTTCTTTACCTGAATGTGCCACATGATCTACATGGTGATCACTCTGAACATCCTCTAGCACTCGTTCAGAATGACATTATGTATCCTCTCAAATATACACAAAAAAGGTTACACCAAGTTCAATTTAAGATGTTAAATTGTATTAATAATTACATAATTAGTTTTAAATAGAAAATGAGCACCTCCATCGACACTATGATGCACATTAGGGGCTTCATCATGTAGCATATGATCTATGTCACGATTAAGAGGCTGCATTGCAATGTCATGCACATTATTATCAAATAGATTGTTGCTCAAGTATTCAATTTCTAATATATTTTTTGGCATATTTACATGTGCACATGATTTAGGAGATCTTGGGTTGGGCCAGTGGAAGCTTGGCGTAGGCATTCAGCCATGGCTTGATAGCCTTCCTTGAAGGTAATTTTTTTGTGTTCTATCATGGCCTCTAAATTAAATTCAGAGCCTTGCATTTTTTGATTAAACAAAGTTATTTGCATTTTATAAATAATTTTTCTCTACAATTCATTTACTGCTACTTACAATTCATGCTTTAATTTTGGAATATCCTCCAGAGCCAAGTCTATGCTACCCAATCTTTTGCAGCCTGGCCTTTGTTGCCTTTGATGTGTCCTGCAACCTATGAAAAGTTTGAAATATGTTAGATGACATAGATATAAAGATCACTAATTAGTGTATTATTACATTGTACTAGTAGTTAATACTATTGCATACCTTCTTCTCTCATTTTCTGGTGTAATTCCTCTTTGAGCATCCCCTTTCTCCTTTGCATCTAAAATGAACTCATTTTAATCCCTCACTGGAATAAAGGGAGGATGCTCGTACTTTGGGTTCTGGACGAGACTCTTTCTATATGAGTCCCTCACAGTCTTAAGATGTTTGGCAACTTTTTCTAAAATTTTCTTCTCCTCAAAAATATTACTACCAAACTCATGCTCTAAATCTTTAATGAGTTGATCTTTTAATTTTTTTTCTTGCAAGTTCCACCTTTTAAGAAAAAACACAAAATTGTTAAATAGAAAAATTAACTAAAGTTGTGTACCTTGAATATAGTAAAAGAAAAGACTCGAATGAAAGGAAAAATACTGTACCAATTAATGATATGAAAAAAAAATAGTGGGATAGGGTTAGTTCACTTATGATGTTCCACCTTGTATGTATGGTGGGCCCAAATATCTTCAGTGTGAGGTCATAAAGTGTCTTATAAAATAAATTGTTTCCTGCAAAAAATGTCATGGGGTAATCAACCCAAAACTTGTTATGAATACGTAAATGCATATTACAATATAAAAAATAATAATTTTAAATTATTTGGAAGCTTAGGACATTTTAAAGGCATCAATTCATTATCATCAATCAATAATGATGTCTACGCACATAACTCCCATGTTAGAAACATAGGTAGATCTAGGAAATGATGGTGAATTATCACCAATACATGTACTCTAATTTTTATCTAGCATAGCAGATGGTGCTAGTGTATCTCCTACTCCACAAAATTAATCCACTATGAGATGCACCCAAGATTAAAGTACAAATTATCAAATCATAATTAAGACAAAACCAAATATAGAAAAACAAGGATTTACCAAGCATAGACCATGAAGGCATCAATGTTTGCATGCCCCTTGTTGCTGACATTGAACTCAGAAATCTCAGATGGACATCCATCAACCTCCTAGGAGGAGTTGCCTGCACTTGATGACCTGAACAATACATTGTTAGCAAAGACATTTTGAAATAATAAAAGTAAGAGTTAACTTAAGAAGTTTTTGAATGTTCCAAAGAAAAAATTCCTTGTAACTTGTCAACTAAAGGATTATTTTACCTGAGGTGGTTGGAGCTCTGCTAGTACTAGCCTCACTGCATTTTCCTTGACCAGGTACTTGAGTTCCCAAAAAATCCTATAACAAGAACACATATTACATATTTTACTTCACAACATAAAATAGTATAAAATATAAACCTTTATTGAAATTTTGTTATAACTAAAGATTTATTACTGCTTACTTCATAATGACGTGCTTGCACGATCAATTCAAGTAACCTCTTCAGCATCTCCTCAGTTGGATTTGCTTCATCCAAAATGCTCATAATTTCTAAATTGATTTTTTTTAGTTTTTTCCTCAACATAATTGTTATATTAGGTGTTTCTATGATATCATCATCAAAAGGGGTAGCTATTGCCTCTATTGCTGCAGGTGCTTTTCCCCTATCCTGAACATCAAATTGTGACAAGAATATCAGTAAAACTATCATAAAAACTCCAAAACCCTAAATAAAATAACTTAATAATATAACATTTCTCAACTATCTAATTTGTACAATTTCAATAAGGTTTACCATTTCTAAAAAATAGGTGGGAGGAGCATCCTCGTGGCCTCTATCATATGGGGGATCCATATCATCCTATGACAAAGATTAAATATAAAAACTTCAGTGAACTGAAAGCAATAGACTTAGCAAAAAAATCTTATTAATAAAATGGTATATAGTACTTACCACCCTCATGATAGTAACTTTGTTTATATGCATGCAATTTGAATGGTAATCTATTAGCAGTTCTTCCCCTACACTTATTGATTTTATCGCACATACAAAAACTTGATTCCCCTCACATACCTCAAATATGCAATTGGGTTGCTTGTTAGTTGAGGAAGGTCATGTACTATTTATAAAACCTACAATATTACCTATTGCTTTTGGTCTCCCGTCAATGTACATTGCAAATCTTTTAATTTGATTATTTTCTTCCCATTGTATATAATTTTCTGATAGTGCATACCTACACATACTTTTTTTATATAGAACAATCTACATCTAATCATTGTAATTGTAACATGGACTGACATACTTGAACAATTCAACAACTTTTTTGTAACATACCTTTATCCCATCCATGGAAAATAGGCCCAAACCATGTAATGAGGATGGAGCTATGTGATATATCCTCTCATTAACACAAAAATTAGTGTTAATTGGAGGTAGCTCATTGGGTACCCATTCTTTTTCAATATGTGTACCAAAAGGGCACCTTGATGTCACCTTTGGTCTCATCATCATAAGAACATGACCCCCCCTATAGCAAGGAAAAATTGCATGCCTTTATCAAATTTTTTTCTAATCTTTTGACCTCTAGTTGATCTCCCCATTTTAGCCATACTACATGTAGAACTTTCATCTACCATTCCCTCATTTCCCTCATTTGATGTAGATAGATCTAACAAGTACCTATTTGGTGGGTCCTGCAATCCATCAAATGAGCTATTGTCATGTCCCTGCTTCAAATAGAATTTTGATAATATTTAAATAATATATATAGAATAATCAAGTCGTGACCCATACATATGGTTCTTCTTTGTCTATACATGGGAGATATAAAATGTACTAAGTTGAAAGTGATTATATAATTATATGTCTATACAGTTCTTCTTTGTCTATATATACATTATATTATTATATAATATGTTTATTTATAACATACGTGCTCAATTATAAATAAGAAGGATATAAGAAAATTATGTCTATTTATTGACTTATACCTGCTGATCCATGTCACTGTGCATGATCCATGCCAAAGGGGTTAAATTTCCTACATATGTTAATCATTTATCTTAAGTTAGCTAAAAATTACATGATACATATGCTACAAATAACTTAGAAGACAACATGAACAATATGCAACATTGTAAACATGAACAAATTTACCTTATATATGGAATGCAAGATCGTCAACAGAAGGGGTGATGATGTCTGTAGTCAATTGCCTCTTTGCAAAAAGAGTGATAATCAAACACAATATATACATGTATCAACAACAATTAATTGAGCATCATAAGAAAAACATTGGTAATTATAAATCACATATGTTGTAATCATTAGAATTGAACACAATAAATATGTAATCATTATAATTGAAATCACATGTATACCTTGTACATTTCAATCATGTCATTGATCATCTTCTTCATCCATCTCACCATCATCATCATCATCGTCACCACTATCATCATCACCATCATCACCATCATCACCATCATCATTGCCATCATCACCATTACCATCACCATCATCATCATCATCATCATCATCATCATCATCATCATCATCATCATCATCATCATCATCATCATCATCACCATCATCTTGATCTTCATCATCTACTTCTTCATCATCTTCAATATCTTCTTCTTCCATAACATTATACTTTATCAGCCTTCCTCTTGGATCATGTCTAACAACAAATGACCAACCCTATTTATGTGGAACCTCTAAGTAAAACACTTGCTCACATTGTCTTGGAAGAACATAGGGCTCATCTCCAACTGGCTCAAACAACCTTGTATTAATAATTGTAAATCCATTATCATGTTGAATAACAGTTTTATCTAGATCATTTTGATTTAGTCGTAGCCTGTACCATTTGATGACGAATATAACTACTTTGAAGGAGTTAAAGTCACACTCAATTATATCATCCAAGATGTCATAGTATCAATTTTGATATTGTTGAGGATGTATGTCATTTCTAGATGATATATTAGTGACCTTGAAAACTGCAATTATCCCAAAATCACAAGTTTTCTTCGTGTCATCCAACTTTTTTATGCAAAATTTGTGGCCATGATAGTACATAGCTTTGTGGTGCTTGACCTGCAATTTTTCAAGTGTGTGTAAATTATTTTCATCATGAGTTGATACAAAACATATGAGTCATGATCATTAATAAATTTGTACGTACCTCTCTACCTCTTAAACCATATGCTAGATCAATTACCATTGGTGTAACATTAGAATCTCCATTACGATGAGCTTCTCTAACCAATGAAGCAACACCTTCCCATGTTAATGAGAAACCATTTTTTTGACATCATTCAATCCATACCATCATCCACTCAAGATTTTTTGCAATATACAAATGTATTGCATCCCACTCTCGACCACTGTATAAAAAAAATACACCAATTATAAATAACTTATATTGAAGATTTATAAGAATTAATTAACAAGAATAACATCTTATATTTACCTCTCACTTTCCTCAATCTACCTATTCCCATCAAGTACTCCCCTTTGAATTTGTTAATGGATTTGGGATCCCAAATATGATCTACATGGAACTTTGCTACAAACTTAGGAAGATATTCACTAATGTACACCATGGTCTGGTATACCATATATCCCTCCACCATAGAACCCTCAGGATGTGCTCTCTATTGAACCAAGTCTTTCAAAAATTTGAAGTGCCTCTCAACCATCCACATTGACCTAGTTGGTATAGGTCCACACAATTCAATCTCCTCAACTTGATGTATGAGGTAGTGTTCTTGTGCATTGAAAAAAGTTGAAGGTAGACACTTTTGCATTTCACACATAAGAAGATGAATTTTTCTCTTCCAATATTTTCTATCTTCTTTATTGATTTCTTTTGATGACAACCACCTCATCTATTTTCCAATATCATATATAACTTGTTTGACACTGTTGGCAAAGTGGTGTGGGAGAGATAGAGGTAGAACGTACTGCAATATTTGTAAAATGATCTTATCAATATTTTATAAAAGAATGCAATGAAAACTATATGCAATATACAAATATATAGTGAATACAAAATAACATGAATTACCTTAATAAATGTATGCCAATCATGTGTTTTCATCCCTAGCCCAAATTCACTTTTCTTTGATATGAGATCGTTTATGTTCACAACAAATCCTATGGAAATTTGTATCTTTTTTATGACTTCTTTTATAGCATTGCTCTGCTGCTTCGACAATAACCAACTAAGGGAACTTGTATCAATCTGGTCTTCATTTTTATTTGATCGAATGACATTTTTCATTGCATGGTTGGATTCTTCAATGTCACTACAAATTTTGACAATTTTGTCTTCGTCACACCTTCCATCCAAGATTTTCTATAATGTTTCTGTTACATTCTTTCCAATATGCATAGGATCAAACAAATGCACAATTGAGAGTTGCTCGTAGTATGGAAATCTACTAAACTATGTAGCATAACTTTTTAGTCCTTTTGGAAGTTGGTCATTAATGCATTGATGACCTTCACGAGCATCAATTACATCATCAATAAATAAAACACAATATCAAAATATAAATTTCAAACAAAAACCATCAGATGGAATGACATTAACTCAATGATTTATTTTATTGTATGCCAACTTTCATAGGTGAGGTGTCAATCTCTATGGCTTTGATGTATTCTCTTCTTTCCTATTGAAAAGATGTTTTTCGATAATTTGGTACTTATGATTTCTGTGGAGAAAGTGTCTATTCTCATCAAACACCTTCTTTCCTAAACTTTTTGAATGACAAGATTTCATCTTTGGACCACAAACTAGACATGCAAATTTTCCCTTTGTCTAAAGACCTACATGATCGTGTATAACTGGATTAAATATGTTAACTTTGTGTTAGCACTATAACATACCAAAAAAGAGGTCTTAAGAAGAGAACATACCACAAAAATGTGTTAACTCAGGGGCATCATGTATTGTCCATACAAGGATTGGATGGAATTGAAATTGTCTTTGTCCTATCGATCTAGAGATGTCATACATAGTGACCCCATTCCATAACACCATAAACTCATCGATAAGGGGCTCAATATATACATTGATATATTTAACTTGATACTTTCCTAGTTGAATGAACAAAAACATTACATAATTATTATGACCATTTTGATGGATTATTTATAATAAATTAATTTAGATGATTATTAAATAAAAAAATACCTGGAACAATCAGTCCCAACATTATGTGCTCCCTCTTTATGGACATCCAAGGAGGAATGTTATTGTTGATAACAAAAATAGGCCACACCGAGTAAGTAGATCTCATCTCTCCAAACGGATTGACACCGTCTGCTGCCAATGAAAGCTTGAGATTACCAGGTTCTTCTTTAAAGTGTGGCCATTTTTCCTCTATTTCCTTAAATTTTGAAGCATCTGCAAGCATTCGCATAATGTCATCTTGAATTCTATTGCATACATGGTAATCCATAAATTATGCCAAGCTATTGCACCTAAATAATCATTGCAGACGTGGAAGAATGGGAATAAATCAAAGAACCTTATGAGGCACCTTTTTTGTTATTCAATCTGATCGATATCTACTAATATGACAAATAGGGCATTTTGTTGCAAATTCATGTTGTTTATGATATATAATATGATCATTCAGACATGCATGTATTGTTTGATACTCCATTCCAATATCTTTCATAATGGATGATAATTCTCAGTATGAACGATGTAGAATGTTTGATGGTGGTAACAAACACTCACCTATCAACCTATGACCAAAAATATAATTTGTTAATTTAAAGAATATTAATTGCTACATGATTCACCCAATGTTAATTGTATGGAAATTATGACTAAAATAATGAAAAAAGATGACCTACCTTAACATACGTGTCATTGCTACATTGGATAAACCATTCATAACCTTCAAGTTCACCAGCAACAATAAAACGGCAAGAAGAGTTGTTTGGGAGCCTTCATATAGGGGCTTGTGTGCCTTCTCAAGCATAGGTACATCTAGGTCTGCATCAACATCATCATTATCTTGATCATTGTGATCATCTTGATCATCGTGATCTTCTTCATCATTGTGGTCTTCTTCCATGGGATCATTACCTTCTACTTCTATATTCACACCTCCATGTTCCCTCATTTGGAAATCCAAATTCTTCTGATTGTCATGGTCCATAACATGAAACCCAGGGTGGTTGACCTATATGAAAATGATGACCTTATATTAACCATGACCATGATGTCATCATCAAATCATGTCTTATGTATTTTATAAAATATTAAAATACATACCAATGGATGAAATTTGTTTCCCCCTTTAATGTGACCATGCTGCGTACAATGTTCCTCAGTTGTTTCGATTAGATATCTTTGAGTCTTTAAGCCCTTACAAATTTTGCAAGGACAATAACATTTTATGTCACCTTTCCTTTTTAAGTTAGACCACAGTCTATCAATTGTCTCCCTATTTTGTTGTGCGTTGATATTGTCAAACATGGTCTTTCTTGAATGGAATGACTCATTGGTGGAAGAAGGATGACTTGTTTGCAACTTGCATATTCTATATCAAGTGTATTAAAATAACATCCAACATTAATAATCAAGTAAATTCTAGCAAATCCAATTGAGTCGTATTTGTTTATCATGTGACATTCTTTCTTACAAAGAATTATTTGTTTTTCTTAGGGATGCCCTCATATGGATGAGGTGTGAATCCAATAAAACAAGGGTCGCAAGCTATGGTGAAATGAGAATATGGTTAAGTAGAATAGATTTTATGAAGATGTCTTTTGGTAGGGTGAATTTTTTTTACTATTGTATAGCATAAAGATTGCATTGAATTCAAGTACTTTATAAGTTATGTTCTCTAATATCTTGGGTAAGTCTACAAATAGATTAACTCTCATAAAGATAAAAGATTGTGAGGATAATGACAAAATATCCAATTAGCAACTTTTGTAAAGTACCTAAACCTCACCTGGCCAACACAGTTAGAAATCCATGGGCAGTGGTGAACAAATTTCTCAACACAATGGTTGCAAGAAGGGCAATGCTTGGAATTTATAGGCCTGATTTGAAGAAATCAGCAAATAAAAACTAACATGCAAAATGTTAAATTGAATGACATTTTATTATAGAGATAAATGTGTTGTCTAGATTACTAAATTTTGAAAAGAAATATTGATATGCTAGAGCACCTTTCAAGTTGGGCAAAGCTGAGACCGAGCAGAATTGCTTCACTCTCTATATGCATGATGGTATATTGATTTATTATCATTTCCTTGTATTTATTTCATTTTTTTCATGAAGTTTTAAGGCAGAGAACACAAGTTGTTCTTGAGTGTCTTGTACAAGGGTTTTGTAATCAGAAATCTTGTTTTGAAGTTGCATTTGAAGAAATTTTCACATGATAGACCATATAGAGCCTCATGAATGAGTGATGAGTAAAGTCTTGTCAGTAGGGAACAAGATTATGTAGATTTTTCTATTGGTGAGTACAAGGAGAAATTTTTGTGTGATATAGTACCAATGACATGTTGTCACATCCTGTTAGGAAGACCTTGGTAGTCCCTAAGAAGGAAAATATGATGGGTACAAGAATACTTTTTCATAAGGATGGTAACAAGTTTATTCTCAAGCGTTTGCAAAAATAATTCTTCATATGAGATAAGGGTTATTTGTTTTGGAAAGAAAGAGTATGCTGATTTGAAGAGTCGCACAAGGAAGAGGTCTATGAAAGAGGATTAGAAGATTGGAGCATCAAAAACGGTTCTAAAAACCAATGATTATGACAGTGAACAAAAGATGGAAAACTGGAAGAGTAGTGTGATTGAAGAAGATATAGTTATGTGCACACATTGGTGTCCTATCATTGCACAAGTGCAAGATGGTAAGGGTCTATTCATGGAGGGAAGAAAAAATAGTCATTTTTAACCTTACAAGGAAAGAGGAGAGACAGTCCAAATAATTCTATGATGACTATCCCAAACAACAAACAAATGATGGAATTGCTAACATGTTTTCTTTTCAAGTTTCTACACATTTTCCCTGACATCAACTTTGGTAATCATGACAGCTACAGAAGTGGGGATAGATTTGTTGGAAATACAAATGGGAAAGTAGTACTGAGAGGGGGGGGTGAATCAGAACTTACTAACTTCTATTCCTTTAAACTGTTAGAACTTTATGCATCAAGTAAACAAAACTTGAACAATCTAGGTAATATATCA
This sequence comes from Chamaecyparis obtusa, assembly GCA_027943335.1. Classification (NCBI taxonomy): domain Eukaryota; kingdom Viridiplantae; phylum Streptophyta; class Pinopsida; order Cupressales; family Cupressaceae; genus Chamaecyparis; species Chamaecyparis obtusa. The sequence continues at coordinate 65,204 of BSBK01013077.1, forward strand.
TGTCAAACAACATACATGAAATCACACATAACACAATAGATTTGGTAACCTAGAAACCCTTGAAAGGTAAAACTGGGGTGGGGATGACACCCAAAAATCTTCACTACTATAGATAATAAATTTTTCTTGTTAGGGCTTACAAAATTTGATCATATCATGATCTACCCTATGAGAGGTCTACTCTGTTAAAAGCTAAGAGACTTATTCAGTCTACCTTGTTAAAGGATTTACAAACTTACAATAAAGTAAGCACTCAGTAAAGAGATTTACAAAAGTCTACTAAGACCACTCGATTAAGAGATTTACCCTGATACACTGGTTAAAATGTCTCAGTATATGATCCTTCAGTTTGCACTGATATGCTGATAATAGATCTTCTCTTTACTGTATGATTGTGATCTCTTCTATCTGATCTTTCTTAACTCTGTCCTTTCATTGCTTTGCTCGGTCATTGAAATCTGTCTGAATACTTCTAATTATTTTCTCATACTTATAGTATTCAATCGAACTCAATGTCTCTAATTTTCTCTTTGATTCACACACATCTCTGTCCTAGATCTTCCTTTATATAGTAGCAAAAATATTTTACCATTACAAGATCTACAATCCAGATATATTCCTATTGCCACCTATACTATACAATTTTCTGATTGGCTAGAGATTATACATAGGGATCAATGATAGCAATATGGATGTGTAACCACCTCCATGATTTCCTCAATAGACAATATACAAAATATAATTATCACCAAAAATGGTTTACCTCGATCATTATGCCATTCCAGATTTGTATGCCAATTCTGGCTAACTCGACAAAAGTTATCTTTGGCACTCGGCATCAACTATCTTCAACATCTATTGTACTCAGCAATTGTTGTACTCGGCAACAACTATACTTGGAAAATTACAGACATATTGTGACCATGACTTAACTCGGCAGTACTACTGCTCAGTAAGTATACAATACAAAAATCAGCCTATACAAAATGACTCGGTCATAGTGATGACCGATCATCCTTGCCTAGATATATGACTTAGTGTAAGACACTAATAGTCAATAAAATTATAGAGATATACAAGATTATGGCCTAAAGATGAAAGGGAAGTTCTTGAGAGAGTTCTTATTCACCATCCAAATGCAGTAGTAAATATAGGTTGTTGTGTTGACTTCATAATGGTGCGATTATGCCTTGCTTTTTCTCTACATTTTTGCAACTAATTTTCTTGCACAATCTTCTAAATAGCCCTTCCTATTAGCTGATGTGAGTTTTAGGTAACAAGAAATTCGATTTTCTTGCTATACCTTTATATATTTCTTTATCATTTCATATAAACATGGGGATACAAACTAAACCATGTAAAGGACTTGTAACCGGACAACTCTCTGAAGCATCTTAAGTTTTGTAAACATCATTTTCCAAAAGGGTTTTTATTTCCCTAAAATTCATCGGTTACATTTCCTGCATTTATGTTTTAAAATTTTAGATCTCAAAGTCTTTTGGAGACACAGAGAATAGAGAACACATAATAAACCCAAGTTCTAAAATAGGAGCCAGAACTGTTTGAAAATTCTGAAGCTGTATTTGTTTGAGAAATCAGTTAACGTTGAGTATTTTTAGAATAGCTTCTTTTTAGGCACCCAGAACATTCACAAATGATTTACATAGCCCTTGATGAAAATGCTAGATTTCAAATGTGTAGGTGGAAATTTGTGTGGGAGTATTTTATCTTCATAGTAGAAGAATTTTGATATTCTAAATCATTTCCCAATCCCCCTGATATGGAATAGTGGTAGGGTGCATCACGTGGACTCCCTTCTAATCTATCCATAGCAGAGAGTTTAAAATATTGCAAGCAACGAAGGAAATGGAAGACGTATCCCTTCTGTTTAGGAGTATGCACCTCCTCAAAGTAGAAAGGAGAATTTGTAACTAGGCTAGTAATTATTAAGTTTCTACATGACTTCCCCTAATGTTAATCTAAGTTATTAAAATGATATGCATACAACTTCGCATAAACTTAATAAATGATAGTTGTGGGATTGATTATTGAACAATTAAATGTTAATTAAGAAATTAACTAATAGATAAAGGATACTTAACCTATAGGAAATGTGTGTGTGAATTTTGTACCTGATCTGTAGACACAACACTTCAGTAAAACATTAGAGGTTAGCAAAAATCAAAATCGTGCAAAATTGAAATCTAATTTAACCAAGCGATTTACTACCTTCTAGTAGGTGTGAGATTGATGTTCTCAGATTGTTATCGAGATCAGTAACCTAGACGACACCTAAATGAAGGATTTGAATGCAATTGATCTAGATATGAATTGAATGCAATTAATCTATTTTTTTGATATTTTCTATGCAATAAGATGAAAAATTGATATGAATCTATGCTAATATGGAAATTGATCTAACAATGATATGAATATAAGCTAAATGATATGCAATGCTCAAAACTAGAAAGATCTCACAATAGCTTGGATCCGCAAAGATGATTCTTCAGACTCCAATTCGATAGCGTGAGAATGCAAATTCGTGGATGAATTATGAAGAGCTGAGCCTTGGTTTTATAGAAATCCAAGGCTTTGGAGGTGCATGGAGAAAAGCCATAAATCACTTAGATTAACTCAGCTTGATTTTTGAGCTATCTAATAATAAAGATAATTTAATTCACAAAAACATGCAAAAGCTAAGTTTTAACTCAAAATAGAGTTTAGCTTTAATTGATAATTGATAGTTGTCTGCTTTTATGATTGTGCATGTTTTATTTATGAATTAATTTAATAATAAAGTGATTTATTTTCAACTTAACTACTTTTTGAAAATAAATAATTGATTTATGGGTTAATCAATTATTTAATCAAACTTTTATTAAAAAACTATATTATTAAATAATGACAACTTGCTTTAATTAATTAAATAAAAATTTAATCAATTATTCATAGGATATTGGATTTATTGTCAAACTTAAATAATACAATTAATAAGAGATAGAATTAAATTTAATTACACAATTAAGTGGCAAGATATTAAATCTAATTAATTAAATATGAAAATATTCAATTAATCAAACTTAGGATAAATGTGATTTATCACCAAATAATCATTAAATTAAAGATAATTAAGATAATTAGGAATATTGCTAGGAACATTCCCTGATGCAGAATTTAGAATAATCAATTATGATTCGGTGATGTTTAGATGTGCCTTAGATTAGGACTTCGATGTTGATTTCATTCGATTTGTAGATGTAGGAGGTTAATGAGCTTATAGCCCATTTTTGGGGTATTACAGGAACTATGCAAATGAATAAATCTAATGTTATATTTGTTAAAAACATATAAAAAAATTCATATGCTAAATTTTAATCCAAAACTCCATGATTTGATCCAATCCAATGATCACAATTCAAAGCCTCAAATTATTTGTTTAAGCCTTTTGTTTTCTTATTTTTAGGAATAAAGATAAGAAGTTATAATGTATGTCAATCAGAGTAGAAAAGAAGTTAAATGCAAGAAAGAGTTAATAGCCACTTCAATAGTTTCGAACATTGCCTAGAAATTAGTGTATATTATATGGTGTACATCTTTGAGAAGAAAAGGTAGAGGTTAGTCGAAGTCAGCAATGGAAGCATTCATTCTTGGGCTATTTCAAAATATATTGTTTGTATCTATCAGTGGAAAGTGCATGACAACAAATAAATCAATCGATGGACTCTTGCAGGAGGGAAGTTACTAATGTCAAACAAGGAGAATAGAGACTAGTTGAGAATGAAGTGACATTATGTAGAATATTGACATGCATTAAGTAGAAAGACGTTAAAATATATATAGGCTTAAATTTGTAGTGTATAAACATCTCTTGAAAATGCAAACGGTTGCACATTTGATTCAACATTTCTATCAAGAGGTTAAAATATGAATAGGCTTGAATTTCACATTATAAACCATTTCTCCACTTTCAATCATAGTTGGATTATATTTTCTTATTCATATTTTCTTATTTATTTCTTAACTACTTTACCCAACCTAAGTAACCTTACAATGGCCTAACCAACCCCTTAGACTAGTCTATCAACCTTTCAAGGCATGATTGTCACTTTAGTACAGAGTGCTTCCTGGGCTTGCAAACGTGGCTTTCTGCATCTAACACCAAGTTTTACCATAGAATCCCCAAGTGTTATTGGGTTTCTTTGACACTCTCCTTGAGGCAGTTGTCCTCCAAAATGGATACAATCACAAAAGTCTTCAATGTACCCATGAACCTCAAATCTCTAGTTCTTACACTATTTCAAACATTTCTTTTCTTCACTGGTTAAACTCATAACATGCACCTAACTAGGACATTTACCTTTGTTATGCAATCAGTTTTATAGACAGATTTAATATCATGGTGAACTATTATGCTTACACAGTGTTGTGAAAATCATTAGAACAATCTTGTTTCTAATTTGTACTACCAATTAGGTATTGAATGAATGAACTTAATAACTTTGTAAAACTATTCTTACAACTGTAGGTTTTGAAGTTCATTATGCATTCTTAACTTTGCGAAGTTCCCTAGTTTGTTTATACATACATATTTTGTCATGTGAAGGAATAACAGTCAATTGTTACAATTCAGGTTATATAGTTCCATTATCATATTGCATTTGTTCAAAGTTTCATTTTAGTTCCTTTTATACACTAAGTTTGTGCCTTTGTCTCAAGCTCTAGTAGTCTTGATAACCTAGTATAACATGGGAATCATCTCCAGGTTGTGGGACCTATGCTAACTGAGATGAGACCTCCAAGTTCTAGGTTGGGTCCTCTTGGATAATCACCTTAATTTGCTTTTAGACATGAAAAGTAAATCTTTTGAGGGAAAGGGATAGAAGGAATGCTTGGAAAGGGAAATGACTGAAAGCAAACTACCTACTAGGTGATGCGCTGAAATTAGGGTTTAGATCTCAGGATAGAGGAATGAAACCAATGAAAGGCTTAGGTCTAGTAGGTCACAACTTACTAAATAGGCTTGCATAAGTGTTTCATAGGAGGGCCTAAACATAAGACACAAAGCAGACATTCACTTCTGCAACTTGGTGTAGGAATGAGACAAGACTGTTAGGGGGCTGAAGTATGCCCACAAAAACATCTAAATCAGATCAAACACAATAAAACACACAGTTACAGAAAGTAAGAGGGATCAGGAACCCTAAGTTGTCATTGAAGAACATACATATACTTTGATCCAATAAGAGACGACCCAAACAAGGAAGCATAAGGACATGAAGGATTGTCAAAAAATACCTCTGCAATATCTAAATAATCAATGGGAGAAATACAACTGTATAAGCCAAAGGGTAGAGATGATACCATAGATGACCCTTAAGAAAAATGAATTTCTTCTACACTTGTCCAACTCTCTAACCTCTGAGCACTAAGGCTCCAAAAATATAATATATACATCTCCTGCACGCAGGCAGGAGCAAAACCTAACTAGGGTTACATGATTTTAAAATAAAATAGCAAACCCTACCTACCCATCAAATCTAATCATAAAAATATCGCTGCAACATCATGGCTGATCAGATACATCTTTGAGTGCCCATTTCTATACTACATCAACCTGTGGAAACAACCACCTTGATCCATCTACCCACCTACAACTCCACTAAGCCATGAATGCATCCAAATCTGATCCTGGTTTGATATCTGGGTTTAAAATGATTAACCTTGAAAAGGTGGTGCCAAGCTCATTAAAGCTTCAACACGAGATGGTACTCTATGAAATCTATGGCGCCGATGATCAAATTGTCTATTATCATCTTTCCAACCATCCCTATCCTGAAGAAATAAATCCCAACAACTCAAACTATCGTGCATGGCCGCAAAAAGCAAAACCCTAGCAAAACCTTGCAGAGAAATATTTAAATTTAAATATCAATGGCTAGCCTGGTCATTTTTTAAAATGTAGCCGTCGATGCGAAATGTTCTCGGCAGATGAACGGCTATGATACACCTATAAAAACACTTTTAAAACCCCTCTAACAAGTCAATCACCATCATGGAAGTCAGTAGCCAATCACCGGCGAGAAAGTCAGTGTCCCTGATAGACCTTGGACCAACGTCCCTAAGAACACCATTGGATGGCTGTCGCTATACCGCGATCGTAACAATCAAGCTTTTAGGATCTCTGGTATAATGACAGCCAGGAGATCTGATCATGCATTAACTTCTTTAGAAACCCCTGACCCCATGGGCCCATTGACAAAATACACATTGCATACTTTCATTCGTTCTGACCTATTTCATCAGCATACACCTCGGTAGTCCTTCTGACGACAGACCCACTAAAGATAAGATTCTGATCCAATGATGGTCGCATGATCTCATAGGGTCAGAAGATTCTATGAGATCATATGACCACCATAGATCCAAGTTCTTCTGACACATCTATAGATACTTAGCCCCACTAATAGATGTCAACTGTACTCTCAAAAAACCAATCACAAGCTACCAAACGGATCCACATTGCACATTTTCCTAACCCAGGACCCACTGTCACAAGCTCTGATGATGTAGGAGGATCAACAGCTATCGCTATACTACCAGATTAACTAGGTTGTATCTTGAGCCTCAGGTATAATGATGACCACATGATTAAGTTGAAACTTAACCCACCAAAGAAGATGGCCCCACTGTCAACCTACCGAATTAGACACCACTGACGAATCAGGAGCTGCCAAATTGGATGAGGTGGCACTGGTCCCACTAACAAGATAAACTCTATAGGCAGGAAGATTGATGATCATCACAAGATCTCATGGAATCTTTCAGGGCCATGAGATCATGCGGCAACTGTCAGATCTAGAATCTTGACCTAGCCGCTGAACGGAGACCGCCAACTGAAACGGTAACCGCTCGTGAGATTGCTGAGTGTTAAGGGGTTAACCGCCTGGAATCAGAGACTTGGTGACTGAAGTATTTAAAAAGGCACATGGAAATTGAAGGGACTTAAGTTTCCAAGATAAATTAACATAAAAATATAATGTGGCCAAGGGGTTTTGCAGGGTAATGGCTAGTTTATGAATTTTCCTAAGGGTTTTTCTTTTAGCCAGAGACCTAAAAGATATTGCAAAGACCAGGGGAAAAGAGGTAGACTCATGAAATTTTTTTGGGGGTGTTTGACAAGATAAAATAGAGGCCTGGGGATGGTTTTTTGCCAAATTTGTATGCATAGGAAAATTTGGGTAATATTTTGGTGATTTCCACTAGATGTCAGCCTGCTAGATATGGAAACCAGTGACCTTGACAATCCATTGGGTAGGGGGTCATGTCAGGAACAAAAAATCTACATAGGGACAAAACTAGAACTGTGCTCATATCACTTCTTGGAAAACAAGGAACTAACCTAGAAAATCTACAGAGAGGGATTAACCTCAAAACAAGGTTTCAAGTGGAATCCATTGACTGAAATTGGTAGGGAAACTCCCTCTAGAGTTGCTAGTTGAAAGTCATTGGAGCCCCTGCATTCTATGATCACAAATGGTCCACCCCAAAAGGAGTCAAATTTTGTGTGCCTTCCAAGTCTTGACCTGAACTCATCCCACTTGAGGACTATGTCTCTAACCTTGAAATCTTTGATCCTGGCTCTTTTGTCAAAACTCCTCTTTGTCTGAATCTAATGGAATTCCATATCATGCATTGATTTGTCTTTGATCTCTTCCAATTCCATCAATTGAGCATACCTGATCTGCAAAGGATCTCCTTCTTCAAATAGGGCATACTGAGTAGCTAGGTCCAAAGCTAGTAATTCAACTGAGATAGACAACTTGGCCTCCCTGCCATACACTAACACATAAGGAGAGTTACCAATGATTTTCTTTGGGGTAATTCTATCTAACCACAATGTAGACCTCAACTTAGTATGTCAATCTCTCTGATTATCTTGCAGAGTCTTCTTGATTATCCTAATTAAGTTCTTATTGGTGGATTCTGCCAAGCCATTGCCTTGAGGGTAGTAATTGGAGCTAGTGTTCAGATAAATGCCATTCTTGACTGCCCACTCTAAGACCTTGAGGCCTATGAATGCTAATGCATTATCTGATATGATGGAATTAGGAGTGCCAAACCTATGAACTATATCATCATAAAAACTTAGGACAACACTCTCATTGGCCTCTTTTAATGCAATTTCTTCTGTCCATCTAGTGAAGTAATTTGTTGCAGTGATTATCCATTTATGGCCTGCACTAGATGGAGGGTTGATCATACCAATGAAGTCTATGCCCCACTCCATGAAGGGCTGCTCTGTTCTGACTGGCTATAGGGGCAAGGCTGCAAGCCTCTCTTTTCCTACAAACATGGCACACTTGATGTATTTTATGACATAATCATGACTATCCTTAAAGATAGATGGCCAATAGTATCCAACCCTCATGATTTTAAAAGCAGTGGTCCTAGGAGAGAAATGACCTCTAGAAGGTCCATCATGAAACTCAAATAGGATTTCTGCTAACTTCTCTGAATCTATGCATCTCAAAAGAACACCATTGTGATCCTTTCTAAAAATAACTTCATCTATCAGTACAAAAGGAACAGATTGCAATCTATAATACCTTCTTTTTGCTGAGTCCAAACCTGCAAGAGATTGCCCTGTCCTCAAATAATTGATCATATTAGGCAACTAGCTTGTTGCCTTGGCTTGTTCTTATATAGAATGCACCACTAGAGATGCATCTGATTGCTCTGATTTCTTTGAACTCTCATCTGATGCCAAATGTTCACAAAGGCCTCTTCCTCTAACCAGCTTGGTAGTTTGAATATCTATGTCATATTCCATCACCTTGGTGATCCAACTAGCTCTTTTCTCATTTAGGTCCTTGGAAAGCAAAAACTCTTTGACACTTGGATGAGTAACTTTTAAATGTACCTTGCTATGGGTCAATAGGTATCTAAACTTTTTAAGGCTCTTTACCACAACAAGTACATGTTTTTCTAAAAAAGAGTATCTCTTTTCATACTCCTCTAAACCTTTGCTAAAGAAAGCAATAGGTTGCTCCAATCCATCTAAATTTTCTTGGGTCAACATTGTAGATATAGCATCATGACCTCCATAAGCATAAAGGATAAAATCCTTACTAAAATTTGGGTTTAGGAGGGTAGGGGCTTCTATTAAGGCCTCTTTGATAGCCTGGAAATTAGCTTTTCCTTCTTTAGTCCAACTAAAAACTGAACTCTTCTTTAACATGGCTATCAAAGGCTTTAGTAAATCTGCAATGTTAGGCAAGAACCTCCTAACAAAATTAATCTTTCCTATGAAAGATTGGAGGCTTTTCTTGTGATGTGGTAGGGGTAGCTCTAGGATAGCTGAAATTCTTTTAGCATCCACTATAATTCCTTCTTTTGATAATACATATCCCAACAACTTTCCTTCATGAACTACAAACACACATTTCTTGGGATTAAGGGATATCCCAAACTCTCTACACGTTTCAAAAATGTTCTTCAAATGTTTGATGTGATCTACTACATGTTTAGAATAGACAGTTATGTCATCCAAGTAGACCAACAAAAATTTGTACATGAGGCTTTTAAAGGCCATATCCATTGCCTTTTGAAATGTAGCTCCTGCATTTGACAAACCAAAGGGCATCTTTCGATAAGCCATGGTTCCCCACTTGGTTGTAAATGTAGTCTTATATTGATCCTCTTCATTGACCAGGATTTGATTGTATCCTAAATAACCATCCAATAATGAAAATCTCTCAGATCCAGAGACACATTGTAAGATTTGTTCCATAGAGGGTAGTGGATGGCGGTCTTTTGATGAGGCCCTGTTAAGATCCCTAAAGTCAACACATAACCTTAGCTCCCCATTCTTCTTCCTGATTGGAACAAGATTGGAAACCCAACCAGTATGCTTGATGGGGTAGATGATACCACTTTCTATTAGTTTGAGTACTTCTTTATGCATAAGTGGCTCAAGCTTGGGATTAAAAGGCCTTTGTTTTTGCTTCACTGGTTTGGCATTTTATTCTAACTCAATAGTGTGTTGAGCAAGGGAAGGATCAAAACCTTTGAGATCCTCATATTTCCATGCAAAGACATCACTGAATTCCTTGAATAATTGGGTATAAGCTTGCTTTTCCAATTCAGTGTTCACTTTTCCAAACTGTAAGCTCTTACCTGGTTCCAACTCTAATTCGACACAATGTTCTTGTTGGACTACCAGGCCAGCTTTATTCTTCTTGACTTCATCATCCTTGTTGAAGATAGTCTCTAATGTGACAAGACCTCTAGGCATCTCATTAGACTTGATTTGTATCACTTGATCACCATAGTGTTGTGATAGCCTATCTTGATTATGCTCTGAAAAGACTTCTTCTTCAAACAAGAATTGCAAAATTTATTCATCATTGTCAAACACTTGCCAATTGACATCATTATTAGGAATAGATGGTCTGACAATCACTTTGATATGTTTTTGATCACTTTCTTTTGAGATGCTATTTGGAATATCATACTGAGATCCAACAATAGCTAACCTATCTGCATTTTGATTTAGTATCCTAGGGATAGCAACAATATTGAAAGCATAAAAATATTCAATTGCATCCCAAACTCTATGCTTGTATGCTTTCAAAGTATCATTTTTTGTTGCACTTATCCCTCTTACTTGGCTGACAACTAACTCACTGTCACCATAAAATTTTAAGGCTTTAAACCCTCTTTTTCTAGCCCACTCTAGTCCATTGACTACACTTTCATACTCTGCAATGTTGCTAGTGCAGGAGAAACTGAATCTAAAGGTAGTGTAATACCTTTCTCCTTTTGGGGACACTAGCATAGCACCAACACTAGAACTATGTCTACTTCTAGCTCCATCAAAAAATAGTTCCCAAACCTAATTATTCTGATCCTTTGAATCAGTGTCCTCTTTGAGAAGGCTTGGCTCTTTTAACCCACTTTCTTGTATCAGATAACTTCCCAAACCAAAATCTAAAACAAGATTTTCTTGGGCCTCTGAATCTCTCTCATCTAGAAGAATATCAGGGATAATCTCTATCTTTGTGCTTGTTGTTGGAAATATAGATGTAGTAACTGAGAGGGGGGGTGAATCAGTTAACCATAAATTTACTTTCCACAGATCCCTTAGATGTTTTATTAAATCATTTGCTACTATTATATAGAGAAATGCTGAAACTCAGTTATTGCAGTGAGTATTAATTATAACTATTCTTAAGCATTCATCAGTGATTAACATACATGAATAAAGAAAATAACATGAACACAAGAGACACCAGATTTAACATGGAAACCCAATATGGGAAAAACCACCAATGTAACTAGTTACTATTTTTCACTCTTCTGAAGTGATGCCCTGTTAGGAGCTAACCTAGTAAAAGGTTACAAAACACACTGTTAGGTGTGACCTTGTTAGAGGATTTAATCACCCTGTTAGGAGTGGCCTTGTAAGAGGTCTTGAAATAATTCAATAGAACTATCACCTTGTTAGAGGATTTACAAATTGGGTGTTAAACCAACTCGGTTAGGAGATTTTGAAATCACTGCTACAATGGTAAGAAAGTAAGAATGAAATGACCCGAATAATGATGCAACTGAATTGTTGAATACAGATCTTTTTTCTGCTTCGCTAGATCCTTCCTAATCAAAATATATCTCTACTGCTCCTCAAGGATATCTAATCATCCTTCAAAATTCGCTCACACTTTCCTTCTTTTTTACTTCCACTTTTAATTCACAACTTGACCTTCTATATATACCATTCGGATTGTCCATTCAGATTGTCAAGTCATCAGTAATAACATTACTAATCATTACAAAAGTTGGCTGGAATAATCAAACTTTATTTCTAAATTTAATAAAATCCTTTACTGGGCTGACCTTGCTCGATAAACACTAATCTAAAAAGATTTCCTTTGGTGACCGAGAGAACTCGGTAAGCACTGTGAATTCTACAACATCCTTTGGAGACCGAGTGAACTTGGTAAACACTAACTTTCCTTCATTAACCATGGAAGCTCGGTTAACACTATTTTCTGCCATACTTTTCTTTGACACCTGAGATATCTTGGTAGACACTGAAAACCACCTGCTGACCAACTAAGATTGATAAATACTAGGAACTTCTTTTCTGATCAACTGAGCTTGATAAATAATATGACATTTGTGTGACATCAAAGACAACACACAATTAATCCAACAATCTCCCTCTTTGGCATTGATGGCAACACAATATGTCATAGCACAATGAAATTTCATAGAAAACATAGAGTAAGGAACATATCCTTAGCTTCATTCTAATTTTCAACTATGAGAACTCCCTCTATCAGCAAACTTCACTTTCTGACTGAAAAACTCTCCCTCTTAGAAATCTAAAGAAATTTCTTGAAATATGATAGCAAACTCTCCCTCTTTGACAACACATACCAGGTGAATAGCAATGTTCCTTGAGTACTGATTCATATGCAATGATTCCTTGACTAAGCTACATCAACTGACTGATCTTTAATATGCTCTGATTGATGCATTACTAAACCTTCATTTAGTGAGCCTCAGATAGGGGAATGACCCCTAACTTACCTCTTAGATACAAGAATGCATGCTTAGGTAGTGGCTTGGTGAATATATCTGCAATCTATTCTTTTGTATGAATATATTCTAATTTGATTTCCTTGTCTTGCACCAATTCTCTGACAAAGTTATATTTTATAGCAATGTGTTTGGTTTTGGAATGCATTACTGGATTCTTTGAAATATTTATTGCACTTGTATTATCACAAAATATAACAACTGGTTCTTTGATCTCAACCTTCATGCCTTCCAATAACTATTTGAACCAAACAATATTAGAGAATTTTACTACTGCAGCAACATATTCTACTTCTGTTGTGGATTGGGATGTGCAATTTTGCTTTTTACTGGTCCAAGATACCAATCTCTTGCCAAGAAAGAATGCTCCACCACTTGTACTTTTTCTATCATCAATGTTTCCTACCCAATCAGCATCAGTAAACACTTTTAAGTCCAGATTGCCTCTAAATTTATACCACAAGCCATAATCTTCAGTTCCTTTCAAGTATCTCAAGATTATTTTGATTGCCATCATATGATTTTCTCTTGGTTTTGCTGAGAATCTTGCTACTATACCAACTACTAAGGCAATATCAGGCCTTGTATGAACTACATATTGTAATTTTCCAATAATTGATTTTTATAAGGTCTGATCTACTTCTTTTGAATCATCATTTTTGGTAAGCTTTAGTCTAGTACACATGGGGTACCAACTGATTTTGCATCTTCCATACCAAACTTCTTAAGTATTTCCTTGATGTATTTAGACTGAGTAATGTAGATACCATTCTTGCTCTGCTGAATTTGAAGACCAACAAAAAACTTTATCTCACCAAACATAGACATTTTAAATTCTTTGTTCATTTTCTCTGAAAATTCTTTGCACTGTGTTGTCTGACTTTCAGTCACCCATTTTTTGGCAATATTGGAGTCATATGGTCATCCCTTGGATAGGAAGTCTTTGTTGGGTTCCCCTTTCTTTGCCTTCATGTTTTAGCCGGGTGGGTTGTTTTCAAGGTCTCATTATTTGGGTAGGTGATAGTTCCCAACCTGGCAAGGATATCATGTTTTCATTGATGATCTTCTCAGATGAAGGATGATTGTGAAGCTGTGATCTCCAGGCATATACAAGGGACCTAATGGGAGTTTTTCTCATGATTGATGCAGTTATAGGTCTAGCTTTTGAAATTTTAGAGTTTCACTCTATGGGGTAGTGTATACAATTCAGTTGATAAGGTTTCTTTTGTCTTAATGTGTACATTGGTTATAAAATAGAGCTTGCAAGTGGAAGGAATTTGATTACATTAAAGCTATGCAGATCAAGAAGATATTAAATTATGTTTCCAGATGATTGCAGAAAATGTAATCAGAGCATCATTATATCATATCTGATATCATTTTACCCAAGGCTTGTGATATTGAAGGCCTCATCTCAAATGATAACTAGTTTTGGAAGGAAAGAAATCTCAGTTCATGATTACAGTGGTATATTTCATCTTGTAGTCTTTATTCTCAAAAATGTTTTAGTATAGTTGATCTTTAAGTGCATAATGCAGAGATCTAATGGAGAAGCCGCAAAGTATAATTCTTTGGAGGATCGACAATGTGAGTTCTAAACAGGGATATGAGTAATATACTATGTTGATGAGCAGTGATAAAAAATGCATTGATTTAGTGATTGTGCCTTTGAGGAATGTCTCAGGTTATGGCTCTGGTTCGAGCTTAAAGACATGCTTTTTCTTTAATTACACTTCAATGATGGTTAGTCTTCATGATATCAACATGAAAGTCTAAGGATAATGGTGATATTACAATCTTTTATTGATGAAGCAATTGCAAAATGCAATCTTTCCTTGGAGTATGACAGTCATGTGATGAAGCCGCGGCTTGTGGCATTATTGAAATACAACTAGCTAATGCCTAGGGTTTTCTTTGGTTGAAATGAATTGAAACAATCATATAATAGCTTTCAAAATGTTTAGATGTTTGAAAGTTAGAAGTTAATATGGTTTGAAGTAAGAAAATTGTGGTTGTCGCATGATCACATAAACCAAATATGAGTTATGCGATCATGTGAAAAGTAAAAAAAGGGGTAGATTAGTGGGCCCTATTTCTCAGTGTGACCTAAGTTATGACATAGTGAGAACTTCCATGTGGTAGTGGGACCCACATACTCTGATAGCGCAGATGCACCAATGATAAAGCGATCACATGATCACATGGATTAAAATATTGCTATGCGATCATGCGACAACGTAAGTCACCGAAGATGCTTAGCGACTTAGCAGGATATTGACACGTAGCCGTGGGACCAAAAGAGTTGTAGATACTAAATCAATGGTAGTCGCTTAGTTGGTATGGGAAGGAAGATTCTTTGTGACTTAGCAGGATGTTGACATGTACCCTATGAGACCTGAGTCTTAAAGGAACTGTCAGAGATGATATAATCATGGCTGTTCATTTCAAAAGCTACCAGATCATGGCATAAGTTCAAATCTGAGAATTTTTCAATAGATGCCAAACTCAAATATAGCGTCCTCTCAGATGTATTATTGCATATGTCGCATGATCAAAAGAATTAAAACAATATCATGCGATCATGCGATGACATAAACCGGGTAGATGAGAGAAGATAATGAACGACAAGAAGTCTGTACCAAATTATAAGGGGATTGAGGGACATTGTTGTGAAGTTATGAATGACTCAGTGATGAGTTATAATGGCCAAAAAATGGATTGATTTCTATTATGATGATGAGCATATGGATGATTATTGTAAATTGAATGACATGTTTTATATACTTCAACTTAGCATGAAGACAAAGTGAAGAGAATACAAAAAGAGGAATCATCGAGCTATTGGAAGAAGTTGGCCAAGTTTCAAAGTAGTTTGATACCATGAACTCAATCATATTGGTTTGATAAAGGTCCATTTAGTTCTTCTTATCAAGTAAGGTCAGATGAAGGGACAAAGTCTTACTAGTTCCTCTTTATTGTATTTTCATAAAACACTTGGCTTCAGTCTGTTCAAATTCTAGAAGTTGAAATGCTTGGCACTCTCATGAAAGCCATATAATGTAATCTCTATAAATACTACCAAAAAAGTAAATACAGGGGTCAGAAAACTTGTAAGGGTAGCATAAGTGATTCCATTTACTTTGCTGGGTTTTCATGTTTTTTGAACCAGTAGTTTTCATTTGCATGTGAATAGACAAGACAGTTATATATGAAGCTGTAATTGCTTGCTAGATTCCATTTCATGTTTGTAATCGTAGTGAAAGTAATTCCATTTACCTTTCATGTATGATTCTTCTCCTATTCACCCTGTTATTTAGATGCATCTGAATGGAAAGTACAATTGTATATGGAGCTGTAATTTCTGCTTGAATGCCATTTCATGTTAGTAGTTGCAGTCTAAGCAATTCTATTTGTTGTTTGTATATGATTCTACTTCTATTCTCATTAGTAGAATATGCATTCTTAGAATAGATAGGTTTAGTTAGAAGATAGTCTTTATGATAATCTGTGATCAACATTCCATTGGGGATTATAGGTTATCCACTTTATCCTTGCCTAAATTGTTTGTGCCTACAAAAAATTTGGTTAAAACTCATAAGAAGATAATCTGATGATAGATAAAAACATATTCATTGAATATCAAACACAATTAGGGAGTTGTACCTATCAATTCAGAGGGCAGTGATAGATGACTTACACTGACCCATTTGTTGGTGAACATCCTCTTGTTCTCTCACCTTGGGTGTTAAGAAGAGTCAAAGATTATAAATCTAAAGGGAGGACAAACTGTTAACCAACAGTTTTTGGTGGCTCTGCTAGGGAGAACTTTAGGGAAAAGAATAAAATATTGAAGTTTTTCTCAGAATTCAGTTCATTTCCCCTCTCAGCTTTAATTCAGTCATAGAATACATGATTAGCCATTATGGCCATTCCTTGGGGAAATGCTATTGGACCTTTGAATCTTGTAGCAAGTCATGATTTACCAAAAGGTTTCAGAAAAAACTTTCCAAGATTCAATGGTGATGGCTCAATATCTGCAGAACAACATCTGAATGCTTTCCATAAGGCATGTAGTGTGGTGGATCCTCAGCATGAAGATGTTGCTATCAGATTGTTTGTAGATAGCCTTATCAGTGATGCTATAGAATGGTTTCAAGATTTACCTATGGGATGCATTACCAGATGGAATGACATGAAACAAAAGTTTGAAGAAAGGTATAAGACCATTGAAGATGCTCAATTCTTACTGTTACAATTGGCTCAAATGAAGAAGGAACCATCTACCTCCATGAGAGATTTCAATGCCAGATTCAATAAACTTATCAAAAGAATACCTACTGCCAGTGCACCCACTGGAAATAATCTCAAGACATTTTACATTAGTTCTATGCCTCCAGAACTTGCTTATCAATTAAGAAGAGCTAATGTAATGGATTTGCAAGCTGCTCAAACACTGGCTGAAGAAATGGAAGATGATATGCTAGCCTCTGGGAGATGGAAGAAGGGATTTCATCATGGATTCACAAGTAGTGCATTCAGTACTTCAATCAGTACAAAAGATATGTTGCTAAGATTATCTAATGAAATTAATGCATTAAAAAGACAAACCACTACTTCAGCTCATTCATCTTATCAGCCTTACCAAGAAGGACTAAAACACCAAGATAGAAATGAGAATTCACAGAGATTGGCTATTGAAGCTCCTTCTAAAAAATATAATTCTCATGCCTTTCATCTTAGGCAAGAAGAAAAAGAACAAAACTTTGAATATCCAAGAGATAAAGACTATCATACTCCTCATGGCGACTCTGTAAACTTTTATTGTGAGTATGAGATAGATTCTGAAGATGGAGATAATTGTTTTGATACTTTGGAGGAACCTCAGCCAACTATTAAAGATCAAGCCTCTAATAATCAAACTCCTTATTACAAGGTGGATAAGAGTAATGTTGGATCACCTTGGATAAGTCATCAGCATGAAGAAAATGACCAGCAAAAAGAACGTTCCCAGCCTATGGAGATTCTTGAAGATCAAGAAGAAAAGGTAAACAAAATTGAAAAAGAAAATGTGTCTATGTTCCCTTTCCCTTGTGTTGATGAAAGTTGTGAAATGAGTGAAAAGAATGAGGATAAAGTTTCAAACTATTTTTTTGAAGATTATCCCAAGGCTGATGGATTATTTAAAAATGAAATTTTTGATGTTATTGAAGAACATAATAGTGTTGATTCTTCTTTCATTATAGCTGGTAAAGATCAGATTTTTGAAACATTTTGCTTTGAAAATAATACAATGTTGGATATTTCTGATCAAATATGTGTGGATGAAAAAGATGAAGTATGTTATGATATTGAGCCTACTGAAAATAGTGTTGAAGGGATTAATGCAACAATATATTTTGAACATATTGATGAAGTACTGCAGCATCATATAGAAGACAGAGAATTAGATAAAGATTTTCCTAGTCTTGAAACAAAAATTGATCAATTCATGGTGCTAGTCACATTTGAATCTTCTTCTATAGTCAGTTTAGATATTGAAGTTCTAAATCTAGATGAACATCTTGAAGGTTTGACAATTACAACAAATGAAGAAGATATTTCAGTCCTAGAAGAGACCATGAGTAATAAAGATGCTTTTTGTTTTAGCTCTGGTTTGAGATCAGAAGTTATTATTGGCAATGCTTGCAAATGGTATGATGATATTTCTCTTCTAAAGGATTTGCAATGTTCTGATTTTGTTAATCTTGATTTGAGCATTGATATCTCTACTAAGGATGATGATAGAGTAAAAAGAGATGATAATGCTGAAATAGACAGATTGGATTATTTTCTAGTAGTGCATTTAGAATATGTTGAATATTTTCTTCCATCATAGAAGGTTGAATGTATAAGAAAGGATGTACATGAAATCATAGATGAATCAAAGATCTATAATGAGGCATGGTTGTTTGGAAAGGTCCTATGGGTTATCATGTTGCAAATAGCTTTTGGACTCAAGTTCAACAATGAAGGTGTAGCCAGAGGTTACCAATGTTGTTTCAAATTGGTGGAGCATCTTCCTCTATTCAGGAAAGGTTCATACTTTTCTCTCCCTATAAATGGCCACATATGAATCTTTCTTTGCTTTTGGTCCTACTAGTGAGGTCTCCTCACCTTTTGTAAATAGGTTTTCTTTCCAATTTTTGTGTGTCTAGTGTAGCCTTTCCTTGCTTTGTTAGTGGTTGTTTTCTCTTGCTTTGTTTCAATCTGCCCTGCTCCCCTCCACCCTCCCTGTATGTAGCTACTCATTGTTCTCTTTGGTCTAGACTCCACAACCCAATGCATAAGGCACCTGTCTCACCAGAGAAGCTAAATTCTTCATGCACCTTGTAGTACATGATCCCCCAGTCGGAGCTAGCTATTGTTTGACTTTCAGTCACCTAGTTTTTGACAATATTGGAGTCATATGGTCATCCCTTCGATAGGAAGTCTTTGCTGGGTTCCCCTTTCTTTGCCTTCATGTTTTAGTCGGGTGGGTTGTTTTCAAGGTCTCATTATTTGGGTAGGTGATAGTTCCCAACTTGGCAAGGATATCATGTTTTCATTGATGATCTTCTCAGATGTAGGATGATTGTGAAGCTGTGATCTCCAGGCATATACAAGGGACCTAATGGGATTTTTTCTCATGATTGACGCAATTATAGGTCTGGCTTTTGAAATTTTAGATTTTCACTCTATACGACAGTGTATACAATTCAGTTGATAAGGTTTCTTTTGTCTTAATGTGTACATTGGTTATAAAATAGAGCTTGCAAGTGGAAGGCATTTGATTACATTAAAGCTATGCAAATCAAGAAGATATTAAGTTGTGTTTCTAGATGATTGCAGAAAAGGTAATCAGAGCATCATTATATCATATCCGATGTCATTTTACCCAAGGCTTGTGATATTGAAGGCCTCATCTCAAATGATAACTAGTTTTGGAAGGAAAGAAATCTCAGTTCATGATTACAATGGTATATTTCATCTTGCAGTCTTTATTCTCAAAAATGTTTTAGTATAGTCGATCTTTAAGTGCATAATACAGAGATCTAATGGAGAAGCTGCAAAGTATAATTCTTTGGAGGATCGACAATGTGAGTTCTAAACAAGGATATGAGTAATATACTATGTTGATGAGTAGTGATCAGAAATGCATTGATTTAGTGACTATGCCTTTGAGGAATGTCTCAGGTTATGGCTCTAGTTCGAGCTTGAAGACATGCTTTTTCTTTAATTACACTTCAATGATGGTTAGTCTTCATGATATCAACATGCAAGCCTAAGGAGAATGGTGATATTACAATCTATTATTGATGAAGCAATCACAAAATGCAATCTTTCCTTGGAGTATAATAGTCATGTGATGAAGCCGTGGCTTGTGGCATTATTGAAATACAACTAGCTAATGCTCAGGGTTTTCTTTGGTTGAAATGAATTGAAAAAATCATATAATAGCTTTCAAAATGTTTAGATGTTTGAAAGTTACAAGTTAATATGGTTTGAAGGAAGAAAATTGTGGCTGTCACATGATCGCATAAACCAAATATGAGTTATGCGATCATGTGAAAAGTAAAAAAAGGGGTAGATTAGTGGGCCCTATTTCTCAGTGGGACTTGAGTTATGACATAGCGAGAACTTCCACATGGTAGTGGGACCCACGTACTCTGATAGCGCAAATGCACCAATGATAAAGTGGTTGCATGATCGCATGGATTAAAATATTGCTATGGGATCATGTGACAACGTAAGTCACCGAAGATGCTTAGTGACTTAGCAGGATATTGACATGTAGCCGTGGGACCAAAAGAGTTGTAGATACTAAATCAACAGTAGTTGCTTAGTCACTATGGGAAGGAAGATGCTTTGTGACTTAGCAGGATGTTGACACGTAGCCTGTGGGACCTGAGTCTTAAAGGAACTGTCAGAGATGATATAATCGTGGCTGTTCATTTCAAAAGCTACCATATCAATGGCATAAGTTCAAATCTGAGAATTTTTCAACAGATGCCAAACTCAAATATAGTGTCCTCTTAGATGTATTATCACATATGTTGCATGATCACAAGAATTAAAACAATATCATGTGATCATGCGATGACATAAACTAGGCAGATGAGAGAAGATAATGAATGACAAGGAGTCTGTACCAAATTATAAGGGGATTGAGGGACATTGTTGTGAAGTTATGAATGACTCAGTGATGAGTTATAATGGCCAAAAAATGGATTGATTTCTATTATGATGATGAGCATATGGATGATTATTGTAAATTGAATGACATGTTTTATATACTTCAACTTAGCATGAAGACAAAGTGAAGAGAATGCAAAAAGAGGAATCATCGAGCTATTGGAAGAAGTTGGCCAAGTGTCAAAGCAATTTGATACCATGAACTCAATCATATTGGTTTGATAAAGGTCCATTCAGTTCTTCTTATCGAGTAAGGTCAGATGAAGGGACAAAGTCTTACTAGTTCCTCTTTATTGTATTTTCATAAAACACTTGGCTTCAGTCTGTTCAAATTCTGGAAGTTGAAACACTTGGCATTCTCATGAAAGCCATATAATGTAATCTCTATAAATAATGCCAAAAAAGTAAATACAGGGGTTGGAAAAATTGTAAGGGTAGCATAAGTGATTCCATTTACTTTGCTAGGTTTTCATGTTTGTTGAACCAGTAGTTTTCATTTGCATGTGAATAGACAGGACAGTTATATATGGAGCTATAATTGCTTGTTGGATTCTAGTTCATGTTTGTAATCATAGTGAAAGTAATTCCATTTGCCTTTCATGTATGATTCTTCTCCTATTCACCCTGTTATTTAGATGCATCTGAATGGAAATTACAATTGTATATGGAGCTGTAATTTCTACTTGAATGCCATTTCACGTTAGTAGTTGCAGTCTAAGCAAGTCTATTTGTTGTCTGTATATGATTATGCTTCTGTTCTCATTAGTAGAATATGCATTCTTAGAATAGATAGGTTTTGTTAGAAGATAGTCTTTATGATAATCTATGATCAACATTCCATTGGGGATTATAGGTTATCCACTTTATCCTTGCCTGAATTGTTTGTGCCTACAAACAATTTGGTTAAAACTCATAAGAAGATAATCTGATGATAGATAAAAACATATTCATTGAATATCAAACACAATCAGGGAGCTATACCTGTCAATTCAGAGGGCAATGATAGATGACTTACACTGACCCATTTGTTGGTGAACATCCTCTTGTTCTCTCACCTTGGGTGTTAAGAAGAGTCAAAGATTATAAATCTAAAGGGAGGAAAAACTATTATCCAACACACTGATCATCATTACCTATAAACACAATATCATCCACAAATATTTCTACCAAAACAATTCTATTATCTGGTCCTTCCTTGATGTACAAACTAATGTTATCATTAGCTCTTTTGAAACCAATCTGAATAAGATAGTTATGTAGTCTTTCATACCATGCTCTAGGGGCTTGTTTCAGACCATACAATACTTTGTGTAACTTGCAGACCATATCCTTTTTTTCTGGATGAACAAAACCTTCAGGTTGCTCAATGTAGACTTCTTCATCAAGAATACCATTGAGAAATGCAGATTTTACATCCATTTGATATACCTTAAATCCTTTATGTGCTGCATATGCAAGTAGAGTTCTTACACCTTCTAATCTTGCAACAGGAGCAAAAGTCTCTCCATAAACTATACCTTCTTCTTGAGAATACCCTTTACACACTAATCTAGCTTTTTTTCTGGATACTTGACCATCTTCATTCAGCTTGTTCCTGAATACCCATTTTGTTCCAATTACATTTTTGTCTTTAGGCCTAGGTACAAGAGTCCATGTCTTTTTTTTCTCTATTTGTTCTCTTTCTTCATTCATAGTCTCAATCCAACTTTCATTTTCCAGTGCATTTTTAACATTTTTAGGTTCAAAGTCAGCAAGTAAACATGTACCTTTTAGTTTACTTCTTGTCATAGTACCATCTCATTTGTTTCCAATAATCTGATCTGGTGTATGATGCTTCCTGACATACTTGGCCAATATAGGTTCCTTTCTTCTTGAATGAGTTACATTGTCACCTTCTTGAATTTCATCTTTAGGTTCAATTTCCTTGGGCTTGGTAGATATTCACTCGGTAGCTTCAGGCTGAGACTCGGTTTGAAATTCTTCTTGTGACTTGGTTACTTTACTGGGCTTGGTAGATGCAATTTCCTTATTGACAGATGTGTCTGGCAATGTATCAGGTTCAATGTAAACAAATCTTTTGTAATCCTCTGGTTCCTTTTTTCTTTCTTCTTCAGTCTTTTTTGCAAACTCATCAACTTTCACATGTGCACTTTCTATGATTTTGTGAGTAGACAAATTCAGACATCTATATGCTTTACTTTTGCAAGAATATCCCAAAAATATTCCTTCATCACTTTTTGTATCAAGTTTTCCTTTTCTAGATTCTTTTAAGATGTAACATTTACTACCAAATACTTTCAGGTAACTTACATTGGGTTTATAGCCATACCATAACTCATAAGGAGTTTTGAATGTGTCTTTCCTCAACTGTACTCGGTTCAAGGTATGAACTATAGTGCTAATAGGTTCCTTCTAGTATTTCATAGCAATGTTCTTTTCAATCATTAGAGTCCTTGCACAATCCATGATAGATCTGTTCCTTCTTTCAACTATTCCATTTTGCTCAGGAGTTCTTGGGGCTGATACCTGTCTTTTGATTCCTCTTTCAATGTAGAAATTATTGAATTCATGGGAGATGAATTCTCCACCTTTGTTTGATCTCAAGCACTTCATTCTTTTTCCTATTTCCTTTTCTACTCTTGCTAGACACCATTTGAATTTCTCAAATGCCTCTGATTTTTCTCTTAAATACATAACAGTCATCATTTTAGAGTAATCATCAACAAAGAGAATAAAGAATTTTTCTCCAGTATAGCTTTCAACTCCAATAGGTCCACATAAATCAGTATGCACAATATCCAAAATATCTTCAGACTGATAGTTTTTACTTTTAAAGCTAGTCTTTCCCATTTTACCAATCTGACAATTCTTGCATAGACCAACATCAGGTTTCTTCAAAGTAGGAATACCTCTTACTTTCTTGAATTTTCTTATTTTCACCATATTATCAAAATTTACATGACATAACCTTTTGTGCCATAACCAACTTTCTTCAATTTGAGCAATAAAACATGAGCATTCACCAAGATCAAGATAAAATAGGTTACCTTTGGTTTGTTTGCCTGAACCAATCAATTTTCCTTTGTCATCCAGCAGTCTTGCTTTGCCATCCATGAATTCAACCTTGAATCCAATGTTGATTAGTTGTGCTACACTTAGAAGATTATGCTTTAGTCCTTCAACCCAATATGCATTATCACATACAAGTTCTTTGGTTAATGAAATTTGTCCTCTTCCTTTTATACAACAAGGTTCATTGTTTCCAAACCTTACATTACCACCATCATAGTCTTCAAGGTGTTCAAACTTTGTTCTATCACCAGTCATATGATGTGATCATCCACTGTCTATAATCCATGTATCATTTTTGCTTATATGGGAGATAAGTGCCATCTCATCTTCATCATCATCAGATTCATCTTTTACAACAATGAAGACAATTTCTTCTTCACTATCATCAGAATCCTTAGCCAAAAAACATGTTTTCTTACCTTTATCCTTGAATGACTTGAAATTCTTCTTGCCATTGTACTTGTGACCTTTGTTCTCATCCTTTCTTTTCTTGTTTGGGCACCTAGCTGCAATATGACCAATTTCTTCACATGAGAAACAGATTAAAGGAGTTTTACCTTTATATTTACCTCTACCTCTAGTATATTTCTTTTTAAGTAATGCTTCAATAACTTCAAGATCACTATCTGAACTTTCCTCTGATTCTTCTTCACTTTCTGACTAGATTTTCTTGCCCTTCTTAAGTGAAATTTTGGCCTCAAATGTTGATTCAATATTTTTAGAAGTTGGAACATAGTTGTCATAGTTATCCAATTCAAAAGCTATTAATCTTCCAACTAAGGCATCCAAAGTTATATTGTGATTTTGTTCACATCTTCTTTCTTGAATAGTAGATACTCTTATTTCATAGATAGGGAGCAATGTTCTAAGAACCTTACTTATAACAGTATCATCATCAATTTTTTCTCCAGAAGCTCTGATTGCACTAACACTCACCTTGATTCTTTCAACATATTTTGCAATATTTTCATCTTCTTTCATCTTCATCTGATCAAACTGTCCTCTT
This sequence comes from Chamaecyparis obtusa, assembly GCA_027943335.1. NCBI lineage: Eukaryota > Viridiplantae > Streptophyta > Pinopsida > Cupressales > Cupressaceae > Chamaecyparis > Chamaecyparis obtusa. Next base: position 90,096 of record BSBK01013077.1, read on the forward strand.
AGGCTTTCTGTTTTGGCTCTCTTCACATTGTCATCACCACCATAAATTTTCTTTAGCTTCTTCCACATTTCATAAGCAGTTGTGCAGTCTTTGATCTCATAAAATTATTCATAGCTAAGAGCTGATGCAATGTCTAGCATCATGGTGTTATGGTTCTTTTTCTCTGCAATGTCTTCAACAGTTAATGTGCCAATAGGAACTATATATTCTTGATCAATATATTTGCATCCTGAGTCACCAATGGAATCCAGATGAAGTCTCATGAGACCTTGCCATGCTGAAAAGTTATCTTTGTTAAGCCTTGGAATTTCTCTCTTGTAAGACATCTTGATCTTTAGCTTAGGTCCTTGAAACCCTTCCTGCAAGCACCAAAAGCTCTGATACCAATTGTTGGAAATATAGATGTAGTAGCTGAGAGGGGGGGTGAATCAGTTAACCATAAATTTACTTTCCACAGATCCCTTAGATGTTTTATTAAATCATTTGTTGTTGTTATACAGAGAAATGTTGAAACTCAGTTATTGCAGTGAGTATTAATTATAACTATTCTTAAGCATTCATCAGTGATTAACATACATGAATAAAGAAAATAACATGAACACAAGAGACACCAGATTTAACGTGGAAACCCAATATGGGAAAAACCACCAATGTAACTAGTTACTATTTTTCAATCTTTTGAAGTGATGCCCTATTAGGAGCCAACTTGGTAAAAGGTTACAAAACACACTACTAGGTGTGACCTTGTTAGAGGATTTAATCACCCTGTTAGGAGTGGCCTTGTAAGAGGTCTTGAAACAATTCAATAGAACGATCACCTTGTTAGAGGATTTACAAAATGGTTGTTAAACCAACTCGGTTAGGAGATTTTGAAATCACTGATACAGTGGTATGAAAGTAACAATGAAATGACCTAAATAATGATGCAACTAAATTGCTGAATATAGATCTCTGTTCTGCTTCACTAGATACTTCTTGATCAAAATATATCTCTACTGCTCCTCAAGGATATCTAATCATCCTTCAAAATTCACTCACACTTTCCTTCTTTTTTACTTCCACTTTTAATTCACAACTTGATGTTCTATATATACCATTCAGATTGTCCATTCAGATTGTCAAGTCAACACTAATAACATTACTAATCATTACAACAGTCAGCTGGAATAATCAAACTTTATTTCTCAATTTGACAAAATCCTTTAATGGGCCGACCTTGCTTGGTAAACACTAATCTGAAAAGATTTCCTTTGGTGACCGAGAGAACTCGGTAAGCACTGCTAATTTTGCAACATCCTTTGGAGACTGAGTGAACTCGGTAAGCACTAACTTTCCTTCATTAACCGTGGAAGCTCGGTTAACACTATTTTCTACCATACTTTTCTTTGACACCCTAGATATCTTGGTAGACACTGAAAACTACCTACTGACCAACTAAGCTCTGTAAATACTGGGAACTACTTTGCTGACTGACTGAGCTTGATAAATAATATGACATTTGTGTGACATCAAAGACAACACACAATTAATCCAACACTTGCTTCACTAATAGTTTGGAAGTCACTGTCATCAAATATAGGGTAGTTTACATTGATGGTATTTGACACATATGGCTCTATATGGTGTGTTGCCAATGGTTCTGACTTAATGGTGACCTTGGTCCAATACCTTGTATGAAATAACATATGAGACCAATTAGAAGATAGGTAGCCTCCTATCTTGGCTGTAAACTCCCTTGAAAGATAGATAGCAAATAATGTAGGGAGATCTATGATATATATATCAAGGAGGATGGAAAAATTAGGACTAGCATGAAGGATCAGACTGGTATCCTTAGCCACACCTATAGTATTGACTAAGGATCCATCAAGTTGGGTAACCTTCTTTTGGAAGGGTTCATATTTTAGTCCTAATTGGTCAGCTACCTTCTTAGGCATTATCATGCTAGTAGCCCCACTATCTACCATACAATTATGTACTAAAGATTTTCCAATAATTAGAAATACATAAAAGGGGAGTGGTTTTGAGTTCCTACCTTGTGTGGCATTGCCTTTAAAGTTGCTACTTGGAGCCTCCTTTTCTTGATCATTGTTAACCAACACTGGCTTTGCAGCTTCTTTTGTAGGTTGAGGAATTATTACTTCAGTCATAGCCTTCTTCAAAATTTTAGGCTGTCCTGGAAGAGCCAAAGAGTCCCACATGGACATGGTGACATTCACCTTCTTCATGTTGTCTATAATGTTATAAGGTGTCACAGTGTGTACTCTCTATTATGTTTTCACTATGATGGGCTCCACTTCTTTGGAATGTTGGCCTTCTTTGCTTGTAATGGAAGGAGCCTCCTTAGGTGTGATGGGATTACCTTGTTGTATAGGCTCTGCAGATGTAGTGGCTTTGGCATTAGAATCTACTCTCTCCATAGCTTGGGCTCTTCTTTTTTCTCTGGTATAGGCAAAAAAGTATCTTCATCATTGACTCCATTGAAGTCAGGTTGCTCCCAATTGAAAAGAGCAGTCTCATTCTCTTGTGATTCTTGTTGAGGCACTGAGCCACTGGATGAAGCCTGTAATTGAGCTTGGGAGGCATTTTGAACCATTAGAGCTTGGTTCATCCATCCATTTGAACATGTAGCCTAATTATGATGCTGATTACAAGGGAAACACCATTCATTCTCCATAGCCATATTATTTTGACTAGGAACCATATCCCTCACTCGATTTGCAGAATTTAGAGGTGCAGGGTTATATGGTTGGAATGGTCTCTGATTGAAACTTTGTCTTTGTCCTTGATAACCTCCTTGGTATGGTGGCCTATTTTTTTGATAAGGTTGTCCTTGATTTTGATATTGCTAATTAGGACCCTGGCCTTGTGACTAAAATGGTGGTCTGATTCCTTGACCTTGTTTCTTTAGATTTGTGACCTCTTTAGTCAAGGTCTCCAACAAGTTTGTCATTTCTTACTGACTGCTTTGTTGGCTATTCTTCATCTCTTGCAACTCTTGAGAGAAACTAGTTGTCGACTCCTAACCACTAGTACTAGCTTGAGGTGCTAATATGGTGGGAATAGGGGTAAATGGGGGTACTTGGGCAAGTGCAATGGGTTGAAGGCTAGGGGAAATGGGCATTGGAGGCCTTCTAGCAATCATGCCTACTTGAATTAAACAATTTTCAGCCCTGACAGCTATGTCAAAAGCTTGGGGCAAAGAAGTACCACCCATAGATTGGATCATGATAGAGATTTGACCATTCAAACTTTGCAAGTAATATAGAAAAGCATGGTCAGCTGATGGTCTCACAGAGACTAGAATTCTATTCCATGTTTTAAGGAATCTACTATTGTAATCTATCATTTGCTCTTGAGGGTCTCTCTTAATAGTTGTTAACTGCTCAACTAGCAACAAGTTATCTAATTTATCCTCAAAATACTTACTTAAAGCATCTCCTAATTCATCCCAAGAAGTAATAGAACCAATAGTTAGATTTCTAAACCATTCTAAAGCCTTACCTTTTAGAGAGGCTGCTAATAATTTTGTGGCCACATCTTCTTGGGTTATGTTGTGTATGCTACAGATGGTGGTCACATCTCTTATGTGCTCAAAAGCAGTTGTCTTCCCTTCACCTGTGAAGTTAGCTATACTCTTAAGTGCCACCAAGGGCACATCATGATGTTGGGAAAAGTTTAATGGACTCCCTTGATTGAAAGGTGCAAAGGAAAATGGCCTAGCCATTGTAGGAGCTGGAATCTGAAGATTAACAACTATATTAGCTGTATTTGCTGCTGGATTTGAATCCTCTTCTAGATCTCTGGTTAGAGATTTGCCTCTTCTTCTAGAATGAAAGGGGAAAGGTCTCCTTTCTAAAGTATCAGGAGGTGTTGATTGAACTCTCCTTGCAAGGGATGTCCTTTGAGTTGACATGCCTTTGTGACTTCGTCTTGAAGGCAACTCTAAAAATTTAGTGGGCTTTGAGCTTCTAGTCTCAATATTTCTCATAAACCTTCAACAAGGTTAGCCCTGATCCTTGAAATCAGTGGAGTCACCAGATATACTTGGTAGAAAACTTCTAAAAGCTTGTATTATGTGATTTTTATATCAGAGATAGCATATCTTAACATTAATCTGATCTTTTACTATCCCACCGGGTGTGCCAGAATTGTTATACACTAAGTTTGCGCATTTGTCTCAGGCTCTCATAGTCTTGATAACCTAGTATAACATGGGACTCATCTCTAGGTTGTGGGACCTATGCTAACTAAGATGAGACCTCCAAGTTCTAGGCTGGTTCCTCTTGGATAATCACCGTAATTTTCTTTTAGACATGAAAAGTAAATCTTTTGAGGGAAAGGGATAGAAGGAATGCTTGGAAAGGGAAATGATTGAAAGCAAACTACCTACTAGGTGATGCACCAAAATTAGGGTTTGGATCTTAGTATAGAGGAATGAAACCAATGAAAGGCTTAGGTCTATTAGGTCACAACTTACTGAATAGGCTTGCATAAGTGTTTCATAGGAGGGCCTGAACATAAGACACAATTTATGACCTGCAAGTAGACATTCACTTCTGCAACTTGGTGTAGGAATGAGACAAGACTGTTAGGGGGCTAAAGTATGCCCACAAAAGCATCTAAATTAGATCAAACACAATAACACACACAGTTACAGAAAAGTAAGAGGGATCAAGAACCCTAAGTTGTCATTGAAGAACATACATATACTTTGATCCAATAAGAGGTGACCCAAACAAGGAAGCATAGGGACATGAAGGATTGTCACAAAATACCTTTGCAATATCTAAATAATAAATGGGAGAAATACAACTATATAAGCCAGAGGGTAGAGATGATACCATAGATGACCCTTAAGAAAAATGAATTTCTTCTACAATTGTCCAACTCTCTAACCTCTGAGCACTAAGGCTCCAAAAATACAATATAGACATCTCCTGCATGCAGGTAGGAGAAAAACCTAACTAGGGTTACATGATTTTACAATAAAATAGCAAACCCTAACTGCCCATCAAATCTGATCATAAAAATATCTCTGCAACATCATGGCCAATCAGATACTTCTTTGAGTGGCCATTTCTATACTACATCAACCTGCGGACATAGCCACCTTGATCCATCTACCCACCTACAACTCCACTAAGCCATGAATGCATCCAAATCTAATCCTGGTATGATATCTTGGTTTAAAATGTTTAACCCTACAAAAGGTGGCACCAAGCTCATTAAAGCTTCAACACAACATAGTACTCTGTGAAATTTGTGGCACCGACGATTAGATTTTCTATTATCATCTTTCCAACCATCCCTATCCTGAAGAAATAAATTCCAACAACTCAAATTTTCATGCATGGCCGCAAAAATCAAAACCCTAGCAAAACTTTGCAGAGAAATATTTAAATTTGAATATCAATGGCTAGCTTGGTCATTTTTTAAAACATAGCCATCGATGCAAAATCTTCCCGGCAGATGAAGGGCTATGATACACCTAGAAAAACACTTTTAAAACCCCTCTGACAAGTCAACCACCACCGTGGAAGTTAGTAGCCAATCACCGGTGAGCAGGTCATCATCCTTGATAGACCTTGGACCCACGTCCCTGAGAACACCATCAGGAGGCTGTCGCTATACCGTGATCATAATGATCAAACTTTTTGGATCTTCGGTATAACGACAGCTATGAGATCTGATCATGCATTAACTTCTTTAGAAACCCTTGACCCCATGGGCCCACTGACAAAAATACATGTTTCATACTTTCATTCATTCTGACCTGTTTCATCAGCATACATCTTGGCAGTCCTTCTGACAATGAACCCACTAAAGATAAGATTCTAATCCAATGGTGGGTGCATGATCTCATAGGGTCAGAAGATTCTATGAGATCATACGACCATTGTAGATCCAAGTTCTTCTGACACATCTATAGATACTCAACCCCACTGACAGATGCCAATTGTACTCTCAAATGACCAATCACAAGCTACCAAATGGATCCATGTTGCACATTTTCCTAACACAGGACCCACTGTCAGAAGCTCTGACGATGCAGGAGGATCAACAACTATCGCTATACCACCAGATTAACTAGGTCACATCTTGAGCCTTAGGTATAATGATGACCACATGATTAAGTCAGAACTTAACCCACCAAAGAAGATGGCCCCACTATCATCCTACTGAATCAGACACCGCCAATGAATCAGGAGCTACCAAATCAGATGAGGTGGCACTAGTCCCACTAACAAGATAAACTCTATAGGTAGGAAGATCGAAGATCATCACAAGATCTCATGGAATCTTCCTGGGCCATGAGATCATGTGACAACTATCAGATCTAGAATCTTGACTTGGCCACCGAATTGAAACCGCCAACCAAAATGGTAATCGCTTGCAGGATCGCTGAGTGTTAAGGGGTTAACCACTGGGAATTAGAGACTTGGCGACTGGAGGATTAAAAAAGGCACATGGAAATTGAAGGGACTTAAGTTTCCAAGATAAAGAAACATACAAATATAACGCAGCCAAAGGGTTTTTCAGGGTAACGGTTAGTTCATGAATTTTCCTAAGGGTTTTTCTTCTAGCCAAAGACCTAAAAGATATTGCAGAGACCAGGGGAAAAGAGGTAGACTCGTGAAATTTTTTTGGTGTGTTTGACAAGATAAAACAAAGGTTTGGGGATGGTTTTTTTCCAAATTTGTATGCATAGGAAAATTTGGGTAACAGTTCCATCAAATAATAGTAACTCTCTGATAGACAAAGGCATAACCAATATCCTCAGCTTTGTCATGAAGTCCCAGCCCTAACTTGTAACTTCACCATGAGATTTCCAATGTCATGGATTGAAATACAAGTTAGGGTAATGTTTGTGTATATTATAACACTCAGAACAAAGCGGGTTGTTAAAATTTCTTCAAAGCTCAATGCCCTAGTTAGGCGTATGTCCCAACAACATCTGCCAACAATATCCCAACTAATCTCAATCCTAGCAAAATAATAAAATATGCAGTAGATGACATTTTCGGGGAACAAATTAGCTTCAAACTTTTTAAAATTCGTAATAATAAATAGATGCATTCAAATTGTCACAAGAGTTGGGAAAACAAAATCATGTTACCTTAGTGCCAAATTCGCCCTCCAAAGTGAAGGTTACCTCAATGAGCTTCCAATACATAGTACTGATGAGGTTTCATGCGCTGCAACCTTGAAAAAATTTGTCATGGTAATAATGAAATGAAATATTTTTTTTTTAAGTTATCCTCGTGGTCGTTGAAAGTTTGGCCTACATAGTATTGGTTGAACTTTCAACGAACAAAGACATAGATTAAAAAAATGAAAGTTTTCCTTCTATAATCCGACCAACCAAAAAAAAATTATTTCATGGTCAAAAATTTTGGTAGAAAAACCAGGTCAAATGTACTAGTGATTGTAATCAAATCAACTACTGTTTCAGTTTAACTATTGTTACAAAAAAATATCTTAACCAAGTGGACCTAACAGGCTTTAAATTGTTTCCCATGACATTCAAGGAATGTTCATTGTTAACTTGTTGACCCCATAGTGAATGTTGGTCAAAAGCTAATAGTTAGTGTAAAATCCTCTAACAAGGTCACACCTAAGAGTGTGTTTGTAAACCTTTAACATGGTTGGTTCTTCACCGAGCTTACTTCAGAAGAGTGAAATTATTTTGGGTTACCGGTCCCACGTGGTTTTTCTCTTTATAGGGTTTCCACATTAATTCATTGTGTTATGTGTGTTTGTGATGATTTTTTTATTGTCATACTTTACATACTGCATATTTGATTTGGTTAGTAATCACTATGAGTTATTTAACTAGTTATCGGTAAATGCAAAGAAAGTTTAGTAATTTTATGTTATTGAGTTGTAGAATTGATTGATATTGTTTGAAGTGGTACATCTTGATATTTGGGACTATAGGATAACTAATCTAACTGATTCAACCCCCCTCTTAGTTATTCTAACAGTATCTCCACCATAGATAGTTGCAAGAGTATCCCACATTTTCTATTCATTAGTATAGTCCTTGATGTCATCAAATTTAGGATAGCTTAGGGAAAATGAAATCTCCAATATTTCTTGATTGTGTTCTTGTTTTTCTTTCATCTCCTTGACAGTCAAAGGTGCAGTAGGTGTTACATAGGCATTTTCTACATAGTACTTTGTTGAATCACCAATACTAACTAGGTGAAACTTCATCAAACTCTACCATGTAGAGAATTTCTCCTTGTTCAATTTAGGTACCTCTCTTTTGTATATCTTGATCATTAGCTTTAAGTACCTTTAAAAAATTTCTCTACAAGAACCAATTGCTCTAATACCAATTGTTAGAATGATTTTAGAATAATTGAGAGGGGGGAGGGTGATTCAGTTCCTTGGGTCCAGATGTACCAATTAAATTTTCTAGATCTTCAAAAAACTTAGATCTAATAAGTATTCAACTCGGTCTCTATTACATATATCAATAACATAAAATTGCAGTCAACTATCCAAAAGTAATTAACTTGTAGAATATAAAACTTTCAACATCATTCACATGAAATAACATTCACACAAGTATAACACCAAGATTTATAGTGGAAACCCAATTTGGAAAAAAACACTTTATAACATGTTGGCAAGTTGACTATACTAATGTATATGACTATGTTTAGTGTTGTCATTATGGCAACAAAGTCATATGATATTATGGAGTTTGTGCAACCAGTTAGAACATCAGAATTTGGTTAAGTATGGAAGATTGGACAATCAACAGAGCACTAGGTGAACAGAGCCTCAACGCATGTGTGTATGACTAAGTTATGGCATGTGCCCTTGAAGATAAGCTTGTTGGTATGTATTCATGCTAAGTCTAAGAGTGCATGATCAGATGAGTTAGTATGACAAAGATAAAACCAGTTGAAGAGTCACAGTTAGTGAGCAATAGAAATAAACAGAGCATGGAGCCAACTATTGGTATTTTGGTTAGTGATCATAATATTGTTTTGTAAAGGCTATGTGCCTATTGTATTTAGGTCATAGAAATGTTATTATGATTATATGAAAGCACATTTGAGCCAATTCATTTGGAAGCATTGTATGTAATTAGTTATAGGCCAACCTAATGAATAGTTTTGTTTGTGCATATAAATAAGACATGTGTCTTTGTAATTAAGTGTGAAATGTGAAAGAGAGTTGATAGGAGTAGAGTAGAAGTATGAAAAGAGAAGATATAATTTTTTAGAGCTTTAAAATAGGTTAAAGAATCAATGCACCAAAGGAACTAATCAAACAAGTAGTGTCACAATAATAGTTCACCTTGCAGATATAGTGAGTATCTGAGATCCAGAAGGTTGTAGCCTTCACCACTTGAGTAGTGAGCTCTAGGATAGTGTTTCCCCACCCCTAATGGTGTTATTGTAAAATAATCCTAATAGGGCTCGACCTTTGACTAGTTCATTTTACTAAAAGTGTTGTAAAGAACAACTCCTAACAAGGTTGCAAGATCTTCTAACATGGATCATAATACACTATTGCAGTTCTTAGTGGGTATCAATTCCCACCGGGGTTTTTACCTATTTGGGTTTCCCCGTAATTATATTTGGTGTGATGTGTTGTGGTTTTTTATCTTACTTGCATTGATATTTAGTTCAGTACTTAAGCAATAAAGTTAAGATTCAAGATATCAAAAAAAGTAATAATATATAGAATACTGATTCAACCCCCCCTCTCAGTGTTCCCATTCCTAAGAATTGGTATTAGAGCTCTGGTCCTCTAAAGAAAATTTTAATCACTTGAGGAGATCATGGATATAGGAGAAGTGAAACATATGAAGAAGAATCTTGAAGCAGCTCTTGAAGACCTTGACAGATCTGAAAAAGAAATTGAAGAACTGAAAGAAAAGGTTAGTGGTTCTCAAGTAATCATACAAGTGACTCAGGGATAATGATCAAAAGGTTGAATGAAGAAAACACATCTCTAAAGGATCATATTGAAGAGTTAGATGAAAAGATATGTAACAATCAAGAATCCTATGAAAAATAGGTCAATGAAAACAAGCAATTGGATGAAGAGTTGAGACAAGAAAACATGAAAATCTTGGAGTTAGAAAAAATCAAGAAGCGGATGGAATCTGAATTGACTAAAGCAAAGAATCATATAGACAAATTGCACACAAGCAAGAATTTAATAGAGTCATAGATGTATGCTTGGAAGCTAAAGGGAAATACCGCTAGTATTGGATTCAATGAAGCCCAAGTTTAGATTGATGCTATGTGAGATAGAATGAAATCTCAAGCTACAGAAGCCAAGAAGATTAATGATCATACTAAAGATGAGTGCAAGCCTATAAACAAAACTTTTTATGCCTGTAACAAGCATTGACATATAGAAAGAGATTATAAAGAGTTAAGACCTTTCAATGGTTACTATTATTCATGCAATAAGTTTGGTCATAGAGCTATGAATTGTAGATCAAATAAAATAAGTTAGAATCAGCAAAATCAAAGAAGTCATCTTCAACAAAATGTTAGAATCTCTCAAAACATTACATGTCAGATATGTAATAATAATGGCCGCATAGATAGATAGTGTAAAATGGTAACTCATATCAGTGTGCTGAGGAATATAAGGCCCCAAGTTATTTGTCACTCTTGTAACAAGGCTGGACATATCTGTTAGGAATGGGAACACTGAGAGGGGGGGGGGGGGGGGGTGAATCAGTGTTCACTATATTTTATCTTTTATTTTTACTCTTTAATCTAAACTTAAATGCTTAAGTACTGAAATGAACATTTACATAAACATGAAATAATAAATCAACACATGAAACAAATATGGTTATGGGGAAACCCAAATAGGTAAAAACCCTGGTGGGAATTGACATCCACTAATATTTTGTACTAGTGTTTCGTGATCCTTGTTAGAAGATCCTTAACCCTATTAGGAGTTTCTTTACAATGCATTAAGTACAGTAGACCTGGTCAAGGGTCAGACCCTATTAAGAGTCTTTTACAATAATCCCTATTAGGGGAGTGGACTCACTATCCTAGAGCTTAGTGCTCAAATGGTGAAGGCTACAACCTTCTAATCTCAGATACACACTATATCTGCTGGATGAACTGTTACTCTAACATTGCTTGTCAGATCAGTTCCTTTGATGTGTTGATGCTTTGAACTCTTGTAAAGCTCTAATACATCTTATAGTGTCTTTGCACATTTCTCCTCTACTTAACACAACTCTCTATCAACTTACATACCATTTAAAATGGGTGCATCTCATATTTATATGTGCATACAAAATAAACAACTAGGTCCGCCCTTAAACCTATTACATGCAATGCTTCCAAATGAATTGGCTTAAGCATGTTTACAATCAGACATATATATATATATATATATATATATATGTTGGAAACCTAATTACAATAGGTGGACAACCTTTACATCATTAGAATATGACCGCAACTCAAAATTCTAATAGTTAGTTGCATGCTCTGTTCTTCTCTAGCACACACTGGCTATGTAACTTCAACTATTTGTATCTTTCTCATACTTGCATACCTAATCATTCACTCATAGAATAAGCATGAATATAGTCTAACCAACTTATCTTCTAGGGTTTTCATACCATAATTTGATCTTATGCACATGCACTGATGCTCTGAGCTACAAGAACTCTGTACACTCTCCAATCTTCAACACTTAACTAATTTCTAATCTTCTCATCAAGTATGCTAACTGCAGACTACTATATGACTTTGTTGCCATAATGACAACACTATATTAAATCATATACATTAGTATAATCAACTTGCCAACAATATCCCCCTTTTTCATTGATGGCAACAAAGGAATATGGCCAAGTTTCTAACTGTTCTTGATACAAAAACTTTTTGTCTTCTATACACATGCTTATATCTCCCTATACATATTATGATCCATATTCTATACACAAGTCCCCCTTTGACATTAATGAAAAAGGTGTATCAAAAATTTTATCTACATATACTTACTAAGAGAAAGCATCTGAATATGTTGTCTTTATGTTCTGGATCACCTTCTTACAAAATGTGATCAAGGAGTTTACTATCTGGAGATGGGCACATAATGCATACTGTAGCTTCTCCATCTTCTTCAAGTTAGTGCTAGGACCATTATCATATGTTACCATTCTAGCATCTATGTCCTTGATGTTCTGATTGTGTATATCTAATGAGGGTGCAAGAGCATTCCTGAGTTGTGTTTGCCTTGCCCTGATCTTTGACATTTCTTTTTCTGCCTTCTCAATCTTATCTAATTGCCCTTGGTATACATTGTTACACATGTTTACATCTATGGATGTTTCTTTCACTGAACTCTTGACTTTCTCAATCATGGCTTCTCCCTCTTTTATTTTCTTGAAATGGGCACCAGTAAGCTTATCCTAATCCATGCATTTTGCAATGACTCTTCTTCCTTGATCTGCAAACTCTTTTAAGGATGCTTGACCAGTCTTGAGTCATCTTAGGTCAAGTGAAAAGTTTCTTATTAGTTCACTCAACCTCTTCTTTAGGTATTTTTCTTCTACAACTAGGGATGCAGATTCTTCAAGGCTTGAGAAATTGCTTTTGAAATGTGAGATGAATGTACTCACATCATCGACAGAGTGTATATTTGACACTTTCTTGTCCTCTGGAAACAAATTGTTTAGAATTTTTAATGATTCTAGCAGGAGGGGATTCCTCATCACTTGTTTTTCTTTGGCCTTTTCCATAGCTAAGACACTGATCTTAATCAGGTCTTCTTCCCCCAAGAGTCTAATCTTGTGGTGTCTGGTGTCAAACTTGACAACAATGATACTGAAGGTTTTAGGGTAAGAATTGGTCTTTGGCTGACATCCATTACCTTAGTCATTGTAACCATATGTGCATCTTTATTTTATGTATCATCTTCCTTCTTTTCTTCTTCCTTCACTTCTTCATCTCTTTGGCCTTTTATATCTTCTATTGATACTTCTTTCTGTAGCTTGGGTGAATTGTCACCACATAGAGTTTCAACCTCTTGTGTGCTTACAAAGGCTCCCTCAAACTTATCCAAGTCATTTTTTGTAGCCTCCATCGCAATCTCTACATTATCAATGAAGATTGTATCATATTTTTGTGTTTTAATCATGGGCATAGACTTTACTACCTCTGTAGGTGTTACCACTATGGGCATTGAATCTTGAGGACCTATGAATGGTATATTGGTGGTCTATTCTACTTTGCCTTGCTCACTAGGTGTTTGAGTGATGGGTGCAGATGGAGGTTTCATGTGATGTTCTAATAATACCTTCTCAAAGGTCTGCTTTGTTTCCTTTGTTATCAGCTCATAGTCTTTGTTCATAATGTGTAGTGTTCTCATCTTTTTCCTTAAGTGTGGTTTCACAAAATTCAATAACAATGTCTTTTCTTTAGAAGAATATATTGGACGATTGTAATCCAATGTTTGTTCCCTGATTCTGAAGTCTTCTTTAGTGGCTTGTCTCTTCAAGGTATCCATAATCTCCCATACCTTATCTAGGATAGTTGTCTTTAATTCAAGAGCTATCTTCTTGAATTTTATCATGTGTTTGATCAATTTTTCATGAATCTCTGATTTGTCAATTTCATGATATTTGTCATAAAACTTGGCTATCTGATCTAGCCTCCCTTCTTCTACTACTCTAGTTCTTAATACTTGAAGACTAGTTAGGAATCCTACTTCTGGAGGTGGCTGCACATTTTTCAATTTGCTTCTTGTGGTTCTAGCTGAAGGGTGACTTATGGTGGTTTGTTTTCTCCTCTTGGGAATCTTAGGAGATGCATCTATGGACCCAACATCAACTTTAACAGTAGGCACAGGACTAATATCATCAATTTTATCCTGTTTGTCTTTTGAATCATTAGTCTTTTCAATCTTTATTTTCTTCATCTTGGGATCATCATACTTAGCTTCCATTGTGGATGCACTCTCAATTTCTAAAGAAATGTTTTCTTCCCTTGCTTCAATCTAGGTCTTCTTGGGATAGTCCATGTATTCTTAAGATCTTTGAGGTGACTTTAGCAACCTTTCTTTTTGTTGCATCGCTATTAAGTTTGGCATCTATCTCTCTTGTCTTTTCCTCATAAGTAGCCCACCTTGGCTCATTAGGGTCTTTAGGTGCTGCTAATAAAACTTGAGCATAATCCTTTAGAATAGGCTCTTCCACTTCATATCCTAGTGGATGAATCCACTTTGTTCTTGGCTCAACTGCCTCCATGCATGTTGTGTTTTTTTTAACCATGAAGCAAATAGTATCTTTATATTTTTCAACTATCTTTTTTGGTATCCTATACCTCATTTACATTTTAGCCCTGAATGTCTTCGACTCTAGAGTCATGTAATCCTTTGAAATTATTTCATTACATGCCTTGCAAGATATCTAAGGCATTGTCAGAATTGATTTGTTTAGATACAAATTAGATACTTTTCCAACAATGTGAAAGTATAAATAGATGATCAAAGACCCAAATCTGAATATCTTGGTCTTATCATGCTTGATTGCTTTGATGTTATCAATCAACTGTGCATGCAAGATCTCACATAGATTGAACTCTCCATCTTCCTTCACAAGGCTAATGACTGCTAAAATTGTGCCCATAGACACAGTATTCACCCTACTGGTGTGTTGAAACCTGTATCCAAGTATCATGGACATCAATTTGATGTTAGCTTTCTCAATAGGCTCAATTGTCATCCCACGCCTATCACTCCTTGACTTACATGTTTTCTCAACAATTTTCCTGACATCTTTTCCCACAGGAAGGATGGTGACAGTCTTAGATAGGCCTATCATTTCATATATTAGGTCACTAGTGATTCTTACTGGCACTTCACCTATCCAAAATAGGTCATCATGAATTCTACTTAGAAGTATTTTAATCCATTCTATCTCATAGAACTCATATTCCATAGCATACTCTACTGTAGGGTGATTATCCCACTGTGCATACTCATCCATGAAGGTTTTGTCTAGTTATATAATATCCAAAACCACATCATTTTCCTACATTGCGATATTATTTTTTTCTAGCTTGGATAATCTTGGGGAGATGGTCCTAGGGGTAACACACTTGCTTCATCCATCATGGCCTATTCATTACCAAGTATCAGTTTGCAAATCCATCTTTCATGTCCTTTACCTTGCTAGACATTGGGGACAAATCAATGTGATCTTGTTTGAAACCTAGTGATCTCTAAAAATCTAAAAAGGTAAAAATGTTCCTTAAAAAATCCAAAAAAATCTTAAATATTTTAAAAATAAAAAAAAATTCAAATATTTTAAAAATCAAAAAATTCTTAAAATCCAAAAATAATTAAATCTTAAATAAACTCTCAAAATCTACATGGTCCTCCTCAACATATTTTCCAAATCAGATTGGGGGCACCAATCCAAACTCAATGAGCTTTTTAATTGATATATTATAATTTAGAATTTGGATATGGCATGTTTGTATATGTACCTTATGTTCTTGGTATGTGTGCATGGTAATGTAGTGTTTATATATGTGGCCTTTGTGTCCATTAATTTTTGAGCCTTCCTTGACAAGTGATTTGAACATCCTTTGAGTTTAAAGATTAAACCATCCTTCAGTTCTATGGGAAAAATTAAATATGATACTTTTAGGCTTAAAACTACCTAAAGTTTTGTAAAAAGAATTGGTTAGAATGTGTACATAATCCTAGCATCATTCAAATTTATAAGGAATCCCATCAATGTCCATGTACTTTTTCACCACATCATTTCATTGAAAGGAAAGGGAAAGATAATTTAATTGTGGACATATCTATATATCCATCTTGAATTAGTTCTAGGTTTTGTTGCAAAAGTTCCATAGTAGCATAGTTGCATGGTAATATGGATATGTAGAAACCTTGTAAAAATATGCCAAATCAAAAAGATTTCAAGACAATAGCATTAGACCTAAGAAAACATTGTTGAAGATGACAAAGGATGGACAAAGGATGCTTAAATTTCTTTTAAAATAAAATGAATCAATATATAATAAGACAACGGATGCTTAATTTTCTTTAAAATATAATGAATCAATACATAATAGGTTCTAACAATTAGAGAAATACAAACAATTTTCATGTTTCAAAAATAGTTCAAGGCCTTGTCTATTTCACATTCAGATATTTGTAGGGCACTATAGATTATGGTCTATGATATCCTAATTCATAAAATGTTGAGCTTCATTGTATACTGATGCAAATTAGGTGGGATGCATTGATGATAGAAAGAGTACATCAGGAGGAGCAATGTTTCTTGGTGACAGACTTGTCACTGGGACAGTCAATAGTAGAAGCGGAGTATGTTGTAGCAACACTGAATTTCTCTACAATTGTTTGGATTAAGAAAATGATAAAGGATTTTGGAATTCAGATTGATTATCCTATTGTTATTCACTATGATAACACTAGTTCTTCTTTCATAGCATCATGCCAATCTAAATCATTGCATGCATCTTCAACACTTAAGGGTTCAATCTGAGATAGTAAATATACCACCTCATTTCTTGTAGAACACTTAGTTTTTGATCTTGTTGTGACTTTTTTGCTCTAATCTCCAATGATTTCATCCTTAGAATGATATCTAGATGTATACTTTGGAACTTTGGGTGATATTGACTCATCTTTCTTTTGGGGCTTAATTTATCATCTTAAAATGGAAGCACTTCCATGTTAAGAATATTTATCCCTCCTTAGGGGATGTTTTGGGGCCATCATCATGTTGTCCTCTATTTTTATCCCCCTTCCCATCTTCTGTGCCTGTTTAGGGCTTTATTTGGGCCTCCCCGGGCATATTTTTCCTCTTTTGGCTCATTTTCCAGGGCTCCTAAACCCTTGGGTCAAGGTCAACCTCAACCTTGACCTAGGTCAAAGTCGAAAAGACAAAGAGGTAGAAGTGGTAGATTCCCTAGAGGAAGAGGTAGATCTCATGGTGAAAATATTAGATCTCAACTTGAAAAGACAAATTTGGATAAAGGCAAGACCAAGTGAAAAGGTGAAAGTACATGTAGAGGTAGAGCTAGTAACTACTGAGGTGGTTATAACAGAGGCATTTTCTGAGGAACTTGTTACAATTGTGGAGAAGGACATAGATCATTTGAGTGTACACATGCAAGTAAGAATGTTGGTGAAAGTGGGAATACCTTGGTGCAAGAAGAGTCACTGAATGAACCTGAGAAGGAAAATAAATTGAGATAGAGAGAGAGAGAGAGAGAGAGAGAGAGAGAGAGAGAGAGAGAGAGAGAGAGAGAGTAATGGTATAGTCCATTATTTTAGGTTATCAATGTATTACAATTTTTAGGTACTCAAATCCACATCAACATAGAATTGAGAAAATGCATCACTCATCATGTTTCCTTTTACACTTTTTAATCATTTATATGTATGTTCCATTCTTAGGAACATATTAAAAATTCTATAATAGTGTGTGGACAGTAATATATGGATAGTAATATAATACTGAACTATGTCCATATATTACTATCCACTCACTATCCACTTTCAACCATGAGCAATAATAGTGAGTGCCTACAAGGTGTAAAGGTATTGTCTCCAATAAATTATCAAATTTGTAGTGTTGTAACAACCCCTACAACCAATATTGGTTAGTTTGAAAGTGGATAGTGAGTGAACAGTAATATATGGATAGTAATATAATATTGAACTATGTCCATATATTACTGTCCACTCACTATTCTCATACTAACATAAGGAACAATACCTTTACACCTTGTAGGAATTTGTATCGGGTTCATAGGGACATGTTTGTAGTTTTAGTGCTATAGGCATCCCAACTGAATGTTAAAGATATTGTTCCTTATGTTAGAACAAGAATCAAATTGTGAAGACACTTTCAAGATTCAATGACTAAAACATAATTATTCAACAATACATCATGGATAAATTGTCCTAACAAGATTCAATGTCTAAAACATAATTATTCAACAAAACATACAAAATATTTTTTTTTTTTAAAGATTAAAATTTACTACTTTAATTTTAAACAACATTACATACTATTATTTGTTACAACATAAATAGAGGAAAGACAATCATATTTGTACCTGTACTCATGTTTGATTAACCAACACAAAACACTGCATACCTAAGTTGTGCATGTGTACAGGAATTCAAAATTCAATGCACTAATATAAACATAAAAAAAAGGAGGTGAAATATCAATACAAGTTGTAACAAAGTAACCAAAAGAGTCAAGAAAGTTAGAATGATACCTTTTTTACTCTTATAATTGAAGTACCTTGAACTCCTGATTTGATTTTGATATAAAATGCTACAAATATGCAATAGACTTGGATTTGAAATAATTATTGAAGGGATGCTCCCATTGTTTGTGACTTTTATTTCTTGTGGGAGGTGTCCACTATTGTATTATATGCCTTTTATTATGCTTTCAATGCAAGGAAGACAATGAGAATAGAGGACAGTGACTGTTAGTGTGGAAAAGTGCATGAAAGGGTGCATGGAACAACACCAGTTGTTAGTTTGAATATATTCTCTAAAGGAGGGGGATATCTAATGATCCAAATGTTTAATGATGTGTGTTGGAGTCTAGTTTTGGCTTAGTCAAGGGGATAAGGATTGTGCCCAAGTTTGAGAGTGAAGTTTGGAATCAATTAGGATGGCGATGTGAGAAGTTTGTTTGGATGGTTAATGGAAGTGAATTTATTCAAAAGTAATAGGTTTTGGTGACCTAAAGTCAGAGCCTCATGTTAAACCTTTGATTTGATTCTAACTCCTTTACTGAATTCCAAGTCACTTATTGAATCCTTGGGTTGAGTTAGGTTCCTTAAGGAAATTCAAGAGGGGTAGCCATAGAAAGAGCAATTTGGTCTTTGGGATTAAAATATTGCCTAGTAGGGTTTGTGAACTTGTGTTTATGTTATTTG
Organism: Chamaecyparis obtusa; assembly: GCA_027943335.1. Lineage (NCBI taxonomy): Eukaryota > Viridiplantae > Streptophyta > Pinopsida > Cupressales > Cupressaceae > Chamaecyparis > Chamaecyparis obtusa. The sequence continues at coordinate 109,055 of BSBK01013077.1, forward strand.
GAGTATGTTAAGACACTTAGGATGATTAGAGGTATCCATGTATGTTCAAGTCAAGTATTGGGTCAGTCAAGGGGATAAGGATTGTGCCCAAGGTCAGGAGTGGAGTTGGAAATCAGAATTTGTGTTATAAATGGATGGATCACAAGTCCATTATTGTTGGGACCCATTTTCCCTTACCTCTACATCACTTAACTAACTTAGTAATTGAAGACATGGAGTAACATTGAGAAAGTGAAGACATTAGAGACCTAATAGGTCTTTAAACATTGTAAATTGGGCCATTAGTGTTCCCTATGGAATGTAATGAAATGCACAATAAAGATAAACATCTATTATAATGCCAATGATGGAAACATGGCCTATGAGGGCTAAATAGTGAAGTCATGAAGTCATGAGGGCTACTAGGCTTGATTGTTGTAATAGAGGGTTTGTTACTATTTTGGTGCCACTAACTATTATGATTGGTTTTGTCTAAGAGAGAGTGATTGAGATTTCTTGGATAACCTATCAGGTACATTTGGGACCCTAGATAAGAAACAACCTAATTGAGCTTCACTTTGTTTCAACAATAGTTTAATATTATCTACTAAATAGGGCCAACCATATGAAGGTGGAAGCTCTTTTGACCCCACCCCCTAACATCACTCTAAATTCCCAGTTAACATCTAACAATTCATTCTTTCTTTCATTCCTTAATAAAATGTAAAATTCATTCATTATCACATAACATTCATTAACACATAAGATTCATCAATATTCATAAGCATTCATCAATATTCATTAACATTCATCAATATTAATTAAAACATTATAAAATTCATGAACATTCATTACCATGTAATAATATTCATTGACACATTAAATTAAGTTATTATCAAATAAGGTAGATTAAATTCATTTATTTTTTCTCTTATTTTTTTGGTCTCTGTATTTTCTAAGGAAATCATCGATTTCATCATCATTTCCCCCTGCATCAGTTCTTCTGCCCTCAGTTCATACTCTTGATGTATGCCTAGTCCTATGCTGATGCAAAGGGGGTCCTCTAGAATAACAAATAAAAGGGTTAAATTAAAAACATTTTATTATAATTGTTGCAAGTATTTCATTAATTTAAACAACATAATTGTGTCTCTCTTTACCTGATTTGGCCACATCATTTTGGTTGGCCTCAACCTCTACATTCTCATGGACACCAACCTTAGCTAGATCCTATGGAGTTGCAATACAAAATTTTATGTTACTCCAAATGCCAATTTCAATAAAAATTGTATTACTACACCAATTTCAATTCAATATGTTTACTTGTATTAATAATTACATAAAAAATAAAATGTATACCTCCACCACTGGTATGTGCCACATTCAAATCTTCATCATCCATGTGTTGTGTTACAGGATTGGTAGACTACATTCTAATGTCATGCGCATTGTTATCATGGGTTGTTTATTTAAAATAAATATAGTCACTTTATTTGGAACTTAACATAAAAAAGACTAATTGGTAAAGTATTCAATTTGAAATCATTTTCATTTATCTTATTTACCTTCTCAATGGATCCATCACTAGAGCCTTGCACACTTAATTCTCATATCCATTCAACGACGACTCTATAGCCCTGCTAGTAGCCAATTTTCTTATCTTCTACTATAAGTGCTCTTTTCAATTGAGAGCCCTTCATTTTTTCTTGGTTTTGTGAGTTTTTCTTGCATTGTTTCATCAAAACAAAAATTTTTGCAATTTATAAATATTTTGACATGATTTTTCATTTACTAATACTTACAACTCGTGCAACAAGTTTTGAATAACCACAAGAGTCAAGCTTGTGTTGGTCGTACTTTTCTAGTCTTCCCTTGGTGGCCTTTCATGTGTCATTTAGCCTATGAAAATTTTGAAATATGTTAGATCATATAAGTATAAAGAGTAATGAGTACATAATTAATTAAATTCTTAAGAGTGTCAAATACCTTATTGTGGCACCTGGTGGTATATTTCCTTCTTTCCTACCAATTTTCTCCTCTACATCCAAAATTAGACCCTCCCACTCTTTCACACAAATGTTGGGGGGATGCTCGTAGTTAGAGTCTTTCACTAATGTGGTCTTGTACTTGTCCCTCAGATACTTCAAATATAAGCCAATTCTCTCAAGGAGCCTATTTTGGTCAAATACTTTATCTCCAAAACACTCAGTCATATTCTCTATGAAAAACTTGTTTAAGTTCATACCTTTCTTGTTCCACCTTGTAAGAAAAAAAACATGTTAGATTCATAAATCAAGTGAAGCTACCATCAACAATGTCCATGAAATCATTATCTACATCATCTTCTACTTCTTCGGTATCTTCTTCTTCCATCACATTATACTTTATCGGCCTTCCTCTTGGATCATGTCTAACAACAAATGACCAGCCAGGTTTATGTGGAACCTCTACATAAAATACCTTCTCACATTAGCTTGGAAGAACATAGGGCTCATCCCCAACTGGCTCAAACAACCTTGTATTAACCATTGCAAATCTATTGTCATGTTCAATAACAGTTCTATCGGGATCATTTTGATTAATTTGTAACCTGTACCATTTGACAATGAAGATAACTAATTTTAAGGATCTAAAGTGACACTCAAGTATATCTTCCAAAATTCCATAGTATCGATTTTGAGACTCTCAAGGATGTAAGTCACTTATAGATGAAATATTTTTCACTTGAAAGACTACAGTTATCCTAATATCACAAGTTTTTTTTCTATTTCATCCCATGTTTTGATGCGAAAATGATGACCATTACAAAACATAGCCTTTTGGTGTTTGACCTACAATAATATGTCAAACGTATTAAAATTATTACAACATGAGTCGATAAACATATGGGTGATTAATAAATTTATACGCACTTGGAAATCTACTAAACCATATGTTAAATTTATTTCCCTTTGTGTAACATTAGAATCTCCATTATGATGAGCTTCTTTAACCAATGAAGACACAACTTCCCATGTTAATCTGTGACCAGAATGTTGGCATCGTTCAATCCATACCATCATCCAATCAAGATTGTTTTCAATATAAAAATGTAGTGCATCCCTCTCTCGACCAACTATACAAAAAAATAGCTGACTTACAACTGATTTATTTTAAATATTAAGAATTAATTAACTACAATTATATCTTATATTTTATTACCTCTGAGTTTCCTCAATCTACCTCTCCCCATCAAGTACTCCCCTTTGAATTTTTTAATGGGGTTTGGATCCCAAATGCGATCTAGATGGATATTTGCTACAAAATTAGGATGATATTCAGTAATGTACACCATAGTCTGGTATACCATATATCCCTCCATCATAAAACCCTCATGATGTGTTCTTTTTTGAACCAATGCTTTCATAGATTTCAAGTGCCTCTCAACCATGCACATTGATCTAGTATGTACAGGTCTACACAATTCAATCTCCTCAACTTGGTGTGTGAGGTAGTGCTCTTGTGCATTGAAAAAAGTTGAAGGTAAACACTTTTGCATTTCACACATTAGATGAGGAATTTTTCTCTTCCAATATTTTATATCTTCTTTATGAATTTCTTTAGATTACAACCACCTACAAGAGATTCAAGACACAAAAAAATATAAATACGAGGATTTACAAAATAATAATAAATATATACAAAAAAATTGAACAAATATCAATGCTTACCTCATGTATTTTCCAAGATCATATATCACTTGTTTGACGTTATTGTTGAAGTGCTCTTGGAAAGATAGAGGTAGTGCACGCACTGTAACAATTATAAACTGATCATTTCATTTATTTAATATAATACAATGAAAAGTACATGCAGTTGCCACATCATATTGTAAATACAAAAGAACATGAATTACCTTGATGAAGGTATGTCAATCATGTATTTTCATCCCTGGCCCAAATTCACTTCTCTTTGATATGAGATTATTTATGTTTGCAGAAAATCTTGAGGGAAATTAAATTTTTCGTATGACCTCTTTTATAGCATTACTTTGTTGGTCCATTAATAGCCAATGAAGGGAACTTATATTAATCTTCTTGTCATTTCTATTTGAGTGAATGAAATCCTTCAGTGCATGATTGGATTCATGAATGTCACTACAAATTTTGACAATTTTTTTAAGAAAGAATATATAATTTTTATGAATAAATATTTCTTTATTAAATAATTAAAAATAATAATATATTATTTAACTATGGAGGGTGGTAAAATAGTTTAGGGTGGTAAAACAATCTATCTTTAAAGTCTATAATAGATTAGTCTATTGTTTAGTTAAAGAATTGCAATCATATGTTATAACTCATTTTGGGAGATTTAGTTGAAAATAAATATTTATTGATTAGTTTAAACTAATAAGATACACATGTAATTTTATATTTTTAATTTTTAATTTTTCTCTAAAACACACATAAATTATCAATTGTAAGCTATAATGTCAATCACTTTGTAACACATATGAAGATTTTAATTATTATTATGAAAAGTGATGCAAGTAACAAAGATGAATAGTCACATACACATAATAAAACTTATATTTGTAGGGCATGATATTACAATCTATGTACAACTAGCACTACAATGAACCATTACTAATGAAGTGAAAAGGGAAAATGGTGGCTATGGCCAAAAGGTTTTTCTCCTTTGTTTACACTTGTGAAGAGGATTTGCAGTCAATTTTGGCTAGTGGCTTGTGGATATTTGGTTTCTCCTCACTTGCTCTTAAAATGTGGTAACTAGGGTTTTCACCCAAAGGTTGGGTTTGTGATATGACCCTTGTTTTAGTTAGTCTCCCTAGCCTTCCCATAGAATTCTTGGATAAAGAAGTGTTTTGACGATTGGTGGCATATGTTTAAGAGTTTATCTACTTAGACCCTATGATGGTGTTGAGAAAATAATTGGTTCATAAGCTCGTATCTGTGTAAATATTAAGAAATATACTAATCTATCATCAAAGGTGTCTATTAACTCCAAGCTTGGTGTGTGGACTGAAGCCATTGAGTTTTAGTCTATTCCTTTCACATGCTTTTATTGTAATAAGGTTGGGTTTTGGGAAAAGGATTCCTCAATTAAAAACAAGCCAAAGAAAAGATTCCTAAAAGGATGGAGGAAGAAATGTGATAGTTCAAACCAAGGGATCAATACTTCAAATAATACATTGTGGGTTTGAACCAATGAAAATAATCTATAATAAATGTTGAGGGGATAAATCAGAGGATTATTTTGACTTATAATGTTGAGGGTTTGAGCCAAGAGGGACCTCTTCTACACAAACTCCTACTTTGGAATCATTCAAAGATCCTAATGTGTCTTTACCTAATATCCCTAAGATTAACCTTACAGTTAACCTTCCTAATGTTTTAAAGGAAGATTTGGGGCCTTCTGTCGTTAATCATGTGGCTTCCCCAATTTCTATGGTGGATCATTCTTTTGATGATGAGGAGATTTTGGTTCAACAAACACTAGATGAACCTCCTATTTTGCAAGGGTTTGATGATTGTATTTAGGAGGAAGCGTCTATCACTTTGATGAATTCTAGGACTAGACATAAAGTCACTCCTTTGGCATATGATATCAAAACTAGGAAAAGGCCAAGGGAAAATTGGGATGGGGATTCAAAGAATGTGGGTCAACCTACTTCTATACAAACTTGTGATAAATAGAGTAAATATGATGTGGAAAATGGGATGTAGAGAAATATTCTAAATATGGGACTCTCTAGCTCTCTTTCCTTTTGAAATGAAGATCCTTTCATGTAGTATAATTTATCTTAATCACCCCTATAAGAATGATCATTTATCTAATATGATAAGGGATCATAAGCTAGATATTTTTTTAGTCCAAGTGACAAAAATGCAGAAGAATAAACTTATTGGGTCTAAGATAGCTTATTTCAAAGATACTATAGTCCATTATTATGATGTGAATTGCATGCTTCAAGTGGTTTAGAGATCTTTTGGAATCTAAGACTTGTTAGAGGTATTGAGATTTTTCATCACCAACTCATATTGTTACTAGGTTTGAACACCTTAAGGATGGCTCTATTTGGGTGGTACTAAACATTTATTTACCAAACAATAAATTTTCTAGGATAAATTTGTCAACCTTTCTATATTGCTTCAGAGATACTCCCTCCCTTTCAAATGAATTTTGATGGGGGACTTTAATACTCTAATTTATAGCTTTGATAAGAAGGGAAGGGTCCTCATTGCTAAAGATAACAAGCATGATTTATTATCCTTGATTAATTCTCAAGGGTTGTTGGATATGGACCTTCATGTTGCCTCTTTACATTGTCCAACAAATATACTGGGGCTTTTCTCATTCAAGTCAAACTTGATTGCACTCTAATTTCTCTAGATTGTTTAACAAAGTGTCAAAGGAGTGGTATCATATGAACAACATAATCTTCTAACTAGATCAATGGATGAAGCTGGAAAGTTATTGAGTGATGTCAAGAGTAGAGTCAAATAACAAAGAAGGAAGAATATATTGATTATTAACTATAGGAGTGACAAAGACTTAGGCAATCTGAAAGAATTGGTAAACTAGAGCAGTGGTTGTGAAAGAAGTAGTAGAAACATAGTGGAATCAGAAGATGAGAGTGATGTTACTAGATTGGTGTTGAACACTTATATCAACAACAATATGGAACTAATACATTTGGGGGATTTTTTCGATGGTAACTTCCAACAGAGGATGTCTTTTTAGTGAATTTGGCATTTTTTTGTAATTTTGCCTGATGAAGCCACAATTCCGATGATAATGTCTTGATTAGTGTCGTAATTGCAATGACATTAGGCAATATAAGAAGAAAAAAGATAAAAGAAAATCATTTTTTCATGGATGTACCACAAAAACACAGTTCACATGGGAGAAAATAGGAGCAAAAGGTCTGACATTTTCTCATATGCATCTAGACATATGGAGCTCAAACTTTCATTTTGTCACAGTTAAATTCTCTAACTGGGTTTTCAATAATTTCACTTTGAAGGTTTCAAATTTGCCTACAATTTCTAGGTGACTTGTCTGGGTAAGTGTTATTTTAGCCCTAAAAATTTATTGGAAATTTTCATATTATTTAGATTTCATTCATGTGATTTAGGAATTTATGGTCACAGTTGCATTTTAATGTTCATACGTTTGTATCAGACACTATAATCAATTGAATCAGACTCTGTAATTGAAATTGGAGTATCTGATATGGTAACTAAACCTCATAGCTGGAAAATGAAACTTGTTTGAGGTTTTGAGGTTGTGTTTAGAGGGGATTAGAGTAAATTTCTTTATTTTGAGACATAGAAAACTTAGTAACTAGGTTTTTTGAATTCTTTTACTCAGATCTCACAAATAAACCATGGAAAAATCCTAAAAGTTGGTTGTTTGTGAGTTAAATGAGTGCCCTTTCATTTGAAATAGGTTTCAGGGCAAGAGGATGCATAGTAACATAGATTTGGATTAAACCCTAGGCCAGACATTCAATGTGATTGGTCAGATCATTGATTTTTGATAAATAACTTCGAACTGGGTTCGAGTTTTGACTTGAAATTTCATAATTAACCTTCTTAGATGCTGCAAAAGAGATCCCAATCAATTTGAAGGGGTTGGGAATAGTTTTATGGGTGTTTTCATTGCAGATGGAAGCCTAAAAGATAGTAGAATTGGTAAGTACCAAGATACAAATAGGGGTATAGGAGATTGTTTGAGTCTTGTATTTTTGTAAATAGTTAACTTATGATCTATGGAGTGTGTAATAGAACTAAATGTTAACCTAGTCGAGGTATGTAACCACTAGAACTCAAGGCGATTGTTGTCTACCCTAATAGGTTTGTTGTAGCAGATATTTGTAAAAATTTTACATATATTTTTTTAAACTACCATACATATTTTATCTAATGTACTATTACACAGAGAATAACACATTTCTTTCCAGAATTGATTCTAATACCCAATTTGGGTTTTTTTAAAAACATTTGACTTCTTTTTAACTAGCAATATTATTTTTTTTTAAACAATCATAATGGAATTCTTTTTCCCTAAGAATCTATGTTTATCCTAATACAAAAAAAAAAAAAAAAAAAGTTTTAAATTTGATGAAGTTTAGACCAATTTAAGGTGGTCAAACATGAGATTTTTTATATTCTCAAAAATTTATAGTAGAAAAATCATAATTAATTATGTACACGGAAAAAAATTACAAAAAAATATGCATCACAATCAAACATGAGTCTACTACTTATATCTTGAATCTTGTAAAAAATATTATGTTTTTATTATGTTTAAGGTGGTTAGACATACACCTATTTCTTATCTTTGTCCTAATGTTTTTATACTATTGCATTGAAATTTGAAATTTTCACCATATAGAATAATTTATTTTCAAAAAAGGGCTAGTATCTTAGAAACTAAATTAAATTTTCTACAGATTCTCTTCTTCCATATTTTTTATATAAGATTGATAACTTGTTCAATTTTTTACATCAACTTTGCTAACCCTAATTTTTTGAATTTTCATTGCCACTTAAGGGCCTAGTTTGGCATACCATGATCCTACACATACCCGGAGAGATTAAGTTCTTTCTAGGATTTCAGGTTATTCAGTAGAATGATGGTATATTCATCACATAATCAAAGTATATAAAGGAAGTACTGAGAATATTTGGCATGGAAGATGCTGAACCAGTTGGAACACCGATGATCACAGGCTACAACTGACTAAAGATGATGAATCTGCAAAGGTAAACCAAACACTGTACCGATCCATGATTGGTAAATTGATGTACATAGTACATAGTAGGCCGGACATTGCACATTCAGTGGGAATAGTTGCTAGATTTTCTTCTAGTTCAAAGGACTCACATATGGTTGCAGTAAAGAGAATCCTTAGATATCTAAAGAAAATAGAAGATTATGGGTTATGGTATCCTAAGGAAGGAAAGTTTGAACTAAGAGTTTATACCAATGTAGACTAGGCTGGAAATATAGATGACATAAAAAGTACAATCGAAGGAGCATTTTTCTTTGGTGAAAGACTTGTTACTTGGACAAGTAAGAAACAACCATGTATTTCTCAGTCTACTATCGAAGCAGAGTATGTTGTTGTTTCTACAAACTGTTCAAATATTGCATATATCAAACAAGTGTTGGAAGGAATGAATGAGGTAATCACAGAGCCGATGATTATATATTATGACAACACAAGTGAAATAAAAATTTCAAAGAATCATGTAATGCACTCAAAGACCAAGCATATTTCTATTAAGTATCACTACTTAAAAGAACAGGTATAGGAGAAGCAAGTAAAACTAGAATATGTTACATCAAAGGAGCAACTTGCATATTTACAAAGCCTCTATCAAAAGATACTTTTGAATACTTGAGGACTATACTTGGGGTACGTCCCCTGTCTATTAGTCACTAATGTGATCTGGAGCTTACATCAGCCTAACCTTATCAGAATATCATTCATGTTGATGCAACTTAGTTCACACTTTGGATTCTATCTAAAGTTGTTGATGATTTGAGAAGTTAGAACAGATATTTACATATTGGTATATAGAGATGCATTTGATGAAAACAATGTATGGACAACAAAGAGTTACTTAGGTACTACAAAGATGTATGTTTTATTTTTCTTCTTTGGCATTGTTGTCAAAGGGAGAGACAAATAATATGAAATATAAGGGAGAGAAGTTCATGAAATATCAGATAAAGATTGTTATCTAAGGGTGAAATGAAGGGAGAGATTGGAACATCTATCTAAGGGAGAGATAATCTAAAGAAGTCAGGGAGAATTATTGAAGATATGGTGTTGAGAATAGAAGGAATCTGAGAAGAGCTGAAAGATCAAATTTGTAGAAGAAGGGTATGTGCAAGATCATGAGGGGCCAAAAAGTGGCGATGTCAGTTCAAAACTTTGACAATGTAGCTGATGACCTTTTTTTCACCCAAATTTGATAAAATGAAAAAGGTATCTTAAGGAGATTATCATCTTTCTATTGATATAATTGCTGTCAAATTTTGAATTTAGTAAGTAATTATTAGTTATTTTCTAATTGAGCTACTTCTAAAGTGTTGATTTATATACTGATTGAAAAATGACTATAACTTTCAGATGGTATAACATTTTTGAAATCCGAAAAATGTGTCACATTCTATGCTTCACCTACTATAAGGAAAAAACAAAAAAAAATGAATTTTGTAAAGTTTTGAATGAGTTAAGGTGGTCAGACACGGGATTTTTTTTGTTTTGAAAATGTTGTAGTAAAAAATTCATAATTAATTATTTTTTTAGAATAAAATTACAAAAAAATATGTGTCACATCCAGGCATGAGTCTACTACTTAAATATAAAAACTTATAATAAAATATTATCTTTTGATTATGATTAAGGTGGTTAGACATACACCTACTTCTTATTTTTTTCCTGAAATTTTTGTACTGCTGCATTGAAATCTATACTTTTCACTAATCATACTAAATTTTTCTCAAAAAAGGCCTACTAGTTTAGAAACTACATTCAATTTTCTATAGATTCTCTTCTTACAACTTTTTGATATTAGGTTCATAGCTAGTTGAAATTTTCACGTCAAGTTGACTAACCCTAATTTGCTAATTTTTCATTGCCACTTAAGGGCATAGTTTGGCCCCTCATGATCTTGCACATATCCAGAAAGTCTGCACATGTAATGTTGTTATGTAACAAATGAAGCAGAAAATACAGATGAGAAGGTAATAACCAATGCTAGATATCAAATGTGCAAGAGAGATATAGAGATAGCAATGCCAAAATATAGAGCCCATATCTTTAAGCATAGATGTCAAAGGGGTTTGTGACTTGCAAGAAATTATTCATAAAACTTAGAAAGATTTAAAAAAAACAATAATCAAAACCCTAACATTAGCGGTGGTGTAGCTCCAAAAGGTTCTCAAAGGATACAAGAAAAATAAAATGAGGATGAGAACAATACTTAGTTTTTATTTAGGGTTCTTTTCTCCTAAAATGTTGAATGTTCAAGAGGCATATGTGTTTTTGTTACCTTCCTATTTCAAAATTCTCCTCCAAAACTAATGCCCCATCTTAGGTTCTTGGTCATTGTGTTAAGCTTTAACACTTAGTTCTGTTGCTTATATTTTGCATAAGTGTTGGAATATTATAAAACAATATTGTTAAAATGATTTATTTATAAATCATTTTTATAATGCAAAATATAGAAAAGGGAGTTTTTTTTCCTTTGCATTTGTTTTCATTTTTGTCTTTTGCATCTGATTAATATTGAAATTATATTAGAGTGATGTTAATAAATCACTTTAATATAAATGTTATGATGCAAAGTGATTATTCATGAGTCAAAGGAAGGTTTTGACTTAAAGTTATGAGGAGACCATATTCCTATTTTACTAGATTGTTGGAGGGAGATTCTTTTGGGTAGTCAATGAGTTTGGAGCTCATTCTTCTCTTAGTTCTTGGTTTTGTATATTTGGGGAGAATCAATGATTATTCATAGTCCTTTTCTCACTTTTTGGCATACTTTTGTAACTCAGTTTTACAAATGCAAAGATTATATTGGAGATCATTTTTGCATAGAATTTTACCTTCTTATTGTTCTAGAGTTGTGTATTGGTCTATGATTGATATGATTGTTAGTGAAAGTGTCTCATTTCCTTTTAGGTTTTGTCTCATGTTTGTATCATCTTTGTGATTAAAGTATTTTGTGCATTTTGCAGTCAGTGTCAAGTGTATTGTTATAGTTTGTTGTAGTGAAAGTTATCTTTCCTTCATAGGCATATACATTCTCAGGCTTCCTTGTGAAATATTTATGTACAAGCATGATGAAATAGGTTGTGTATGGTCATCACTATGTTTAGGTGTTGAAAGAATCATAATTTTTTTGAAGAGTGTAAGTTTAAGATTTTTTTGCATCACGTTTAGTTTCAATTCAATGTTTAAATACATGCAAGATTTCTATCCCTTTTCCTAGAGAGAAAGTAGTTTTAGGAAGTCCTATAGATGAAGTATCAGAGAGGAAGTTGACCTTCTCTAGAGGTTCTTCCCAAATTTAGGAGACCCAAAGCTTAGGGAAGTTCTCATGTTATTCTAGAATGCTAAGTGTTAATGTTATTTGGCAAGGGTACAATTCTGGAAACTAACAATTTTTGGCATGCTCGATGGGACTCTCTAGATTATTTCAGTCCAAAAAATTTCCATGCATTACTAGTAGTCGATGTGTTTATTAGAAATTTATTCTTTTAGAGGCACTAAATAACACACCAGACAGACTCTAAGCACAAATTTACTGGTTTTAGTTATGCCAATTCTGGTATATTTCAATAGTATTGAAAGAAAATCTGATTTTTACCAAGCTACATGCTTATATGAATGATTAAACATGTCTCAATTTCATAGAAATTCTTCATACCATCCTCCATTTCAGAAAATATATTGCCATGCAACTTCCTATCAATTGTACCATTCTGGGGACACTACTGCTTTCACCTAAAATGTTTTAAGCTTCTATATTGCAATAGGTAGCCAACATGTACATCATGTTCACCACCCACCTGTCGCTACACCAAATTCTTGGCAGCCATGTACATCATGCTCACCACCCACCTACCCCTACACCAAATTCTTGGCAGCCAACATATACCCAAGCTCATCCTCAAGAATGTAGTTTCATACCCAATCAACAAGGTAATGTAGGAAAGAAGAAGATTTTTCAAGTTGAGAGTGATTGAAGAAGTTTGATGAGTTTGAAGGGTGCATAAGGGTCATGAAATTGGTGCAAGGGTACAATAGTAGATGTTCTAGCCTTTGGAGGGGGGTATTTTATGCATGAATCTATCATAGGATGGTCAAATGATGGTGAGTCAACTTTGGTTCAAATTCTATGGTTTTGGGAGATGAGACATTGGGCAAGCCCTAGTTTCTAGGGGTTTTGGGACCAATTTGGGGCTTTAACATCTAGAAGTGTCAAATATTTAAATTGATTGTAGAATCCTCTAATTAGAGTCATTTTAAGACACTGTTGAAAGTGGAAAGGTCTAGGAGTGAGTCCTTAATAGGGTTGCTTTGTTAATTGAGCCTATTAGGCCTAGTTGGGAAACATGAATCAACAATTTTAAGATGTGATGTTCCAAAACATAGTCATTGTTTTGACATATGTTATTCAACTTGAAAAAGTGTATTCAAATACTTTGATCACCATTTGAAGGGGTGATCAAGAATTTGGTTGATGGAACCAATTGGCAAGCTTAAACAAGCATGAACCAAGAACTTGTTTGATATGGTGGATATGGAGTTGTTGAAGAAAACCTAAGGTGTGGAGTCTTAAAGAAGATGGTATGAAAGTAGAGAATGAAGTAAAGGATTCTCCAAAGTTGAGAAAAGAAAAGAAAGTGATGTTCAAGGCCACAAAGGATTTAGCAGTCAAAGAAATGAAATATGAGAATACAAGGTGTTGAAACAAGTGCATTCCTCCAAGGGAATATCCAGTGCTGACATGGATATCATGGAGAGCTTCATGATTGATATTTTTGATAAGATTACTCCTGAGGCTTCTTCTCTGCTGAAATATAACAAGATCATGACACTTTCCTCCAAAGAAATTGAGATTTTTGTCAAGTTTGTTCTACCTGGAGAGCTGGCTAGGCATGTTGCTTCTGAAGGAAGTAAGGTTGTTACCAAGTTTCCTACTACTCTAGGTTAGGTTTTGTTGGAAGATTTTAGGTTTTTTGTACATGGTGTTTATGGTAGGCTTGTTTAGAAGTTGGTTTTGGCTTGGGTTTATGTTAAAATGGTCTTGTTTGGATGTTTTGAGGTAGAAGTGAATGTGAACTGAATGTGTGGAAGTTAATGCTAAACTAGGATCTTAGTGTATGTAAAGAATATATGAATTATGCTATGTATGTTACATTATGAATATAGTTTATGGTTATTATCATAAATTATGCTATGTATGCTATGAAGAATCTCTGTTATAAGATTTATATTATAAGGATGTGGTTATTGTATAAATCTCTCATTTTAATAACTTGGAGTTTAATTAATTTAGTCATGTGGAAGGGTTATCTACTGCTCTAGATTATGCCTGAAAAATCTATTTGTAATAAGATTTATATTATAAGGATTTGGTTATTAGAAACAAGTGCATTGTAAGGTGTTAGAACCTTGATTAGAGTTGTGAAGTCTGGTTTGATTTTTGATGTGGTGGAGGCACTAGGTACACTAGGTGGCCTAGGAGGGTACACTATCTGGATAAACCAAAATGTAAACCTTCTATTTCAGAGAGGGAGAAGTTGGAAAGGAAATGAGATAGTGCATCATTGAATTGATTTGGTTCCTTAAGGCTCTTCCATGGCCTTCCAAGTATTATGTGCTTACAAGTCATTGCCATAACAACATAAAGTTTTTTTATTAATAATGAGAAATATTTTTACAACTCAACTCAATAGGAGCACCAGATGAAAGAGATGAGTAGAGAAAACCTTTTGATATTGCCCCAAAAAATAGAAGAGAAAGGTTGTCATTAAATCTTACAAAATTTTCATTATACATATGGGGTAATGCATAAGCAATTTACAGTCCACCCAATTTATAGTGCTATATAAATTTGACATGTTATGATATTTTGTATCTCCATTTAGTCCAATGAACCAATTGGGTCTTCCCTACCCTTGATTGTCTCAAGTATTGCCTTGTGGTCTAACTCATGAACCTTCCAAAGAGTTTTATTATGCGGTCTTCCCCCATATCTGATCAAGTGGACATTTGATGCAATGACGAGGCTTGAATAATGAAGAATATTTCTGTGTGTCTCCCAATCCTCGAACAACCACAACCTAGGGTTCTTCATAGCATACCATTTAAGCCATGTACCAGTTACAACCACTACTCCTATAGGGTATTTTAATTCTTCACCATCAATAACTAAGTGATCCAATTTCTTTTTTTCCTCAACACAATGACACAAATAATAATTTGTCCCTTCTTCATTGTCTTCAGGTGCAATAACAGAAAAAACATGGCTTGTAATGATATAAACATAATGAGGACATTAGTTTACTGAATATTTATGATAAAGTACTAAATTTGAGATTATTTGTATGTGGAAAATTTTACCTAGTTGTACTAGATCAGATAAGCGATCAAAGTCAATGGATGATTCCATTTCTATTGGTTGTAGTGATTCATGGGGATGATAGGAGGCAAGTGGACTCAAAATATGTTTATACCATTCATCAACCCATTCCTTTGACTCACACCCATCCCAATCTTCATCTACACATGATGAACTAAAGTACACCATATGTCATGTGTGGATACTCCATGAACCTACATTACAACTTCTAAAAGAGTGTAGCTCACTTGATCCTATCAATGTACAACAATCCTCATATGGTGCAATGTTAGTTTCATCCATAAACCAAAAAAATATATGAACCATAGACTCACCTTCATTACCTGGACCCATTGTAGTGTTACACCACTAGACAATACATCCCACATTTGACAATGTTGCTTTCTCTTTGTACTTTAATTCTTCATGTGCTAAGGCTCTTTTAATACATGCACCTGGGCCATTGTGCTCTCCCTTTCCATGACTAGCCTCTGTGAAATTTCATATATATTGAATTCCATTAATCTTATGCATCCTGCACAACCAATAAAACATCCAAGAATTCTTGAATTGTGATGCACAATTATCTGACCATATGATATGTCAATGATATTTTATGCCCTTGTTTGCCAAATGACCATAAAATAGTTGAAAGCAACTGTGTACAAACTCTTTAGAATGTGAGTGATCATCACTGATATAAAAATGATACTCCCTCAATATCTTCATGTTCTCCTTTGTACTGTCTAGTGCATGCATGAATGCTATATGAACAAATATAGCAACCTGTTGAGAGCTGTAATACTTTGCTTGCACCTCATTCTATGGTTGTAGCGTGTAGTTCTCTAAAAATTCCACAACTAAAATAATGGTATCAAGTGGGAATGTGTCCTTGCACAACTTGAATTGCATATCCAACCATCATGCTTTATGTGTATACCTTGCATACTCATAAATAATTTTTTACAAAAAATGTCCATGAACTGATACACTGGAATTTTTTCAATTACTAAATCACATCTTTTAGCCTCTTTTCCATTTTTTAGATTGTATGTCATGGTCTTATATTTTCCAAATTCCACTATTTCATTACTGATTGCATGCGTACTCTCCATATGTTGACAATTTGGCAAATGTCGCAAACCTCCGCAATCTATGCATGTACCATTCAAGCATGAGAGCTTGTAAAATTGTTGACCATCCACTCTTTCACATAAAATGGTAGATATTAATTCCCTTGAAGATCTAGGTGGGACATTTATGTTACAATCTTGCAAAATATTGTTAGAGTGCAAATCTACACATATATTCCTATAAACTTCAAAATGGTTAGAAAATTCAATATGTACCCTACAACAACAAATTGTGCGTGTGTGATTTATCTTCACATAAAAAAGTTTACACATTTCAAAATATCTCTGACTAATTTTAATTTGAGGATACATATGCATAAATTTTGCAAAGAATTGTGTCTGAGTTGAATCCAAAAAATGTTTTGGATGTGGAACACAAATTAGACTACCAATCCCGCTTCTTACAAAATCTCTTTGATTAGGAGATAGCCGTGTATTATTCTTCCAAAATTATTCAATCAAGGATTTCAAAGCTTCAACAATTGCTTTATCTTTTCATGGTAGTCTACTAGAAAATGCCCATAACTCATTGCTATTTGGATCTTCCACTCTTTGACGCCTTCCCAGGGCTCTCATTAGAGACTTTCTACTTATTTTCAATGTTTTGCTTGTCTTTCTAATGAGTCAAGATTTCTTCATTTAAGTGCTTACTATTGTTTATGTAAGTACACATTGTGTGACATTACTATCTTTCATGTGTGATGTAGAACCCACACTCTCATATGCAGTCATTAGATTCTTTACAATATATTTTTCACTTGACTCATCCATCATTCTTAGCCCAAGAATCTTCATGATGGGCCTAAATTTCAGATTTCTCATCATTTCAACAAATAGTTGACATCTTCCTGTCATGTTTAGATTCTCAAAAAATGATCTCCAAATATGATTAACATTTCTTTGACAAGTACACTTGGGAATCTTGTCCGGCATTGCTTGCAAAATGTTAGTATCAATATCAATCAAATATTTTGGCTTTCTATATTTAATAATTCTAGGAGAATCAAAAACATTATGTGTGAATTACATACCATCTTGATTGCCTTCAACATGAGATGATGTTGTGCCTACACATTGGGACATAGATAATGGTGTGCCTTCAACATATGATGATGTTGTGCCTACACCTTGGGATGTAGATAATGGTGTACCTTCAACATGATACAAGGGTATGCCCACACCTTCGAAAGTAGACAATGGTGTGCCTTCAACATGATACATTGGTGTACCTCCACCTTTAGAAGTAGACAACGGTGTGTTGTGAACACTGGATGATGATGTCCCTGCATCTTTATAATTCAATTGTCTCATAGCATGCAAGTTTCTCATTCGTTGTCTTTTTTATTCCAATTCCAATTCTCTCATACTTTGTATTGATGTTCCATGTTCCTCATCCAAAGAAAAATATTCTTCTATGGTATCTAATTTTTTTTGTTCACGAAGTTGTCTCATTCTTTCCCTTTTGTTGTCTTTGTCTCTTTCATGCTCTTCTAGTGTTAAATTCTTTGCTCGTTTCCTTGGCATGATGATGATTTCTACATGTGAATTGATTACCATTTTAAAAATATAATATAAATGTAAAACAATAACTCAAATTATAATATAAACCTCTTACAATATGACAAATTATAATATAAATTTATAACAATTATATAAAATTATTTATTGAACAAGTCTATATCATACCAATTATAAACCAAAACACTCTTTATTCATATTTGACATGTTAAAAACTAAAAAAATTAGCTCAATCGATAAATTTCGGTGATAATGATTGACATTCACAATTCGATGTTGATTTTTAAACAAAAAGATGGTTCAAATTGATAGAATATGCTTCTTTGTCACTATCAACACCATGAAAAGTGAATACTTGTAAGATAACACATAGAACTCAGATAGCAACAAAAAAAGTGGGCCTCTTTCACGAGATCCTTGGCAAAGAAGACCATTTATTTTAGTTTTTCATAGTGCAATTACCCTATGCAATACTAAAAAGTGTTATAAATACTATTAAATAGGGTGTGCACCCTATGTAAAAAAGAAAAAGGAAAAATATAAAGGGTATGGGAGAGGAAGAGGGAGAGAGAGAGAGAGAGATTTCTTCCTCTCACTCTAACTATTTCTCATCACTATATAAATATGTCTTACATAGGGCGCACACCCTATAGAGCATGCACACTATTTAAATCTATGACTTTCATAGCGCATACGTGCTATGAAAGTCATAGCTTTACATAGTGTGCAGGCCCTATAGGGTGTGTGCACTTTGTAAAGCATTTGAATTTAGCAATCCTAAGGCTTGGATTTTCCTTGGAGATCCAACCTAAAGGCTTGGACGATTGAAATAGGCTTGAGATGTGTTTTGCAATAGACATACAAAAAATGACATCTTTTTTTGTGTGCTCCTCATTAGGATTACTCATGGCTCAAGAACATAAAAATTAGATGACATGATATTGTAGATCTTTCTGTTAGCTATCTGAGCATATAATTTATTTTGAATTCTAATTATGTTAAGTTTTTCAACTCTAATTTCTTTTGTGTGTATGTCTATTTTTTGTAAAAAACCAACATGCAATATTTTGGGCATAGATTTTGTCTCATTCATTGAATTTTATAGCAAGTTACATTTTTAGAAACTAGAGTCCATTCTACACACTTTAAAAAAAATAAAAATTGATTTTCGATTAGTTTTAAATGATTTCTAGAGGGAGCACACAAAAATTTCATGTTTTCAGGATGTGTGCACTTCGTAAATTCATAAAAAAATATACATTCATCAAAAAAATTACCAAAAAAATTTGGGATAAACTACGTGGTGTTAGCTAACTTCTCACCAGAGTGATTAAAAAAATTCAAAAAAAATGTTAACATTTTAGGGGGAGCACACCAGATGCTATGTTATGTTTTTGAACAAAAAATAGGACCACTTTTTTTGCTCCCCCTTTTTGATGGCCTTAATCTGCACCATTTTCAAAATAAGTTAGTAATTTAGGAACTAGATTTAGATTATCACAACTCTTGTTTTTGTCACATCTTAAAATTTTGAGTCCAACTATCTTTAATTTCTTGTTGAAGTTCAGAGTTTGTTGATTTCAGGAAAAATGTGGCATGTTATACCCCCTTTTTGGTCCCCCATCTTTGTGCACTTACCCATGGGGTTGATAGGATAACAAATGTACATTCTATGAATGACATTAGAAGACTTTCGAGTCTACTCAGTTAAGAGATTTCTCTGATTACAATGGTTAAACTATAACAACAGTTGATCTGAATACAATACAACTTGATTTGCAGATGTTCAGACCTATTCTTAAGCTCATAAAAATCCTTTGATCAATATTCCTATTCAATTTATCAACATTCAATTACTTACTGTCCCTCGGTAAATACTCTCTGACACTCGGTAATCTCTATAGTTCGGTTCTCCTTAACTAGTTTGTTTAGGCATGCATGAAACTTGTTCATGTGATATCTCTGTAGTTTCATTCCTCTAGCATGTGTTTCATTGTGAAACCCTAGTCTCTTAAATAGACAAGTAAACCATTTTATTTTCATCCATTAGATATTGCCACTTAATCTCCTTTGTTGATTTTTCCACTTAAACCTTCTTTGGTGGTTGTATCAGTAATACATTTTGATTCCATTTGTTAGATCTTCCTTGAATTTTGTTAGCTATTGATCTTATAACAAACTTTATCTTCTATCTCAAAATCATAACACTTTACAGCTCATCGGCTTCTGTTGGCTAAACTAATCATTTAGTTCTTTTGTTCATACTTGGTAAACAAAGAAATGCATTGGTGAACACAAGCTCATTTTATACTATTCTCATCAGTATACACTACATTGCTCGGTGTACACTGGAATGCTTCATTAACCAACCACACTGCTTTGTAACATTTTTCTCCTAACTTCGTAACAGATTAATGCAACATAATCAAGTCAACATTATGAAGTCATAGACTCATCAATAAGTTACCAAAAGTATTCCTTATCCTCATCTGTTATCTCCATCTTCCTGCATGTAGATATCTCGGTTCTTCATATTTTCTCTCCACTTTACAGATGTGTAGATGTTTGCAAATCCATGATAAGTACTGTCAAAAACTAGTTGACATCAATGACAACATAAAATTGATTCAATTATCTTACATAACAATTTAGTGCTTGGTAAGTGATCTTCAATCACTTGTAGTTCTTCAATCATGCTCTCAATCAATTGTAGTTCATCATTTAAAAGTGTTCCAAAGTTGCAGGAAAGGAAATGGGAATTTTTCATTATCACCTAGGAGGACCATTTTCTAGGAAAACATTGAGGGGCGAAAAGGAGAAAAGAAATCATGAATCCAGATCCAGTAATTTTATGCTCTTCAACAAAACCAAAAGCGATGAAGGAAAAATTTAGGCCAATGAAAAAAAGGACAATGAGGATCTGGAATACTCAAATGGTGGAGTCGAGAACCCAAAGGTAAACCTTGAAATAAAATACACTAGATAGAATGTACAATTTTAGGCTCTATAATACTGGACTAGATGGTAATAAAACAAAATCTCCAAGTAGAATGAGCAGATTGCAAGTGCCATCTTTGATTGTAAACTTCCACTATCGGCATATGGCAAGAGATCCATCAATAGCCTTGGCTTGGTCGATAATGATGGAAAGTTATGTCTTGGTACCATCTCTTGTCCTTCCAACAAGGAGAACGACTAGATATCCTAATCTTATGCAAAATATTTGGAGGTAGAAGAGAAATAAGTAATTCAAACGTGTCTCGATCTTGATGAGTAAGTATGAATTAGGTTTAGGCATCCTTCCAAGTGTAGAGAGACATTGTGGATCTGCAAAAAATATCTTGAAGAGTCTAGAAACCATGCCTATGAAAGCATAAACCATGAATAATAGGAAATCAAGCAAGATAAATTCCTTGCATCTGAATTGGGGGTGTCCACTAGATATTATGTTGATTAAAAGAAAGACCATCTCAAAACCCATAACCATGCCATCTTAGTGATGCAGGAGCAACTTGCGATTTAAGAAATCTTGCATCAACCAAAAATATGTTTAGTTTCCTATTGATTAGTCTGGTTTTCTGGTTGCAATTGATCTATACTTGTTGTAAGTTGTGGTTTCTTTAGTATGTTTGTGGCTTTTTCTTTAGCCTTATCCTATGATTTCACCTCATTTGGAGTCATCTCATGGGATTTATTGTAGATTCAGGGCAAGAATGTTTTGTTCTTCTTTTTTCGGTCAGTCTTGGTATTCTCCAATCAATTTTCTGATCTACTAGTTGGAATTCTTGATTGTTTTCGTGCCAGTGCATTATTACATTTGAGGCTGACTTTTGTTTATGATTTCATATCTTTTTTTATTTCATTGGGGGTTGTTCCTATGGATTTGGGAGCCAACCTATTTGTTGTATTATGTTTTCTCAATTCTTGGGAGATGTGATCTTTCTAGGCCAACAAATGGTTGTATTGGCTATATAAGATTATGGACTTATTCCTAAGGAATAAGGTGGTTCTCATAAGATTATTTGGTCGTACTTTGGATAGGGTTTTAAGGGATTATTTTATGATAATCAAGCATGTAAGATTGCATGTTGCAGATTTGTTGTAACTAATTTTCTAATAATAATTGAAAGTTGATCTTTCATTTTTTTTCTATCTTGGCTATTATTTCCATTGTGTTTGTGTCGACTGCAAGGTTGGACTGATCTCTTGTAGGTTTATCCTTCCTTGACTACATCAAGGGGTATCAGAGAAAGGTTTTTTGCATCCTAGGGTTTTCTTATGGTTTGGTAGTTGAGAGGATCCAACCTACAACTTCATTGTAGAAATGACCAAGATAAATGCTAGAGGTGGTGTGCAAGGAATGCATATCCAATGGTGTTAGACTTGTTAAGACAAATTTATGCCATATTGGAGTTAGTAGAGAATTATCAAAGAAGAGGGTAGCATATAGAAGATGCAAGTGATGAAGAAGGAGATGAGAAAAACCAAGAGCAAGCGGTGGAAGGAGAGAATAATGAGGCACAACCAGAGTTGAATCATGAAGAGGAGATATTCATTAGGGCCTTGACTAATGTTAATAAGAAACCTCATTTCAATCCACCCAATTATCATGGAAACCTAGATGTTGATGAGTTGATTGATTTGATCACACAGATGGACAAATATTTTGAGCTTGAAGGCACTAGTGAGGAGAAGAAAGTGAAGTATTCCTACACTAAGTTAAAAGGACATGCATCCTTATGGTGGGAACATCCACAGATAGATTGGTAGAGAAGAGGTAAAGATAAGATCAACATGGGATATGATGATGAAAAATTTGAAATCTAAGTTCTTGACTGAAGATTACCAAGTCAGTTTATTTAGGAGATTGCAGACCTTGAAGAAAAGAGACCTAAGTGTTACTAGAGGAGTTCTACAAGTTGAACATTAGATCCGGTCATATAGATAATGAATTTTAACAAGTTGCTTGCTACATTAATGGTTTGAAGATGTCCATACAAGATGAAACTATTTTATTAAAGACTAGGAGTGTAGAAGAAGCTTATAGGTGGGCCATGAAGTCTGAAGAAAAGATGAATAGGAGGCATGACCAAAGACAAAGAGGTAGAGGTGGAAGATCTCAGAGAGGAAGAGGTATATCTTCTTCATATCAGGGTTAGAATGAGTTGGAAATTAAGGACTATGAATGGTATAAGAGAAATGAAAGGAGTTTCCACTGAAGGGAAGAACAAGGTAGTGGTGAAAGGAGGAAGTTCAATTGTACTTCTTTTAATTGTGGTGAAGTAGGATACACATCCTTTGAATGCAAGGATGGTCACTATGAGAAGAAGGCATAAATCAATAGGAGAACCACATTTGTTGATGAAGAATCCACTAGTTTAGTAAACAACAATCCAAGAGAGGAAGGTGCAACCTTGATGACTAGGAGAGTCTTGTATCATTGAGAACAAGAGAAGGAACCAATACAAAGGAAGAATTTTTTTAGAACCGGATGTAAGGTACAAGACAAGGTATGTAATATTTTCATAGACAGTGGTAGTTCTGATAATCTTGCCTCTGAGGAGCTTATTGAAAAATTGAACTTGCCAAGATTGAAGCATCCTAAACCCATCAGATTGCATGGATACAAGATGAACACAAGGTACTGGTAAGTGAACAATGCTTGGTTATATTCAAGATTGAGAAGTATTATGATGAGGTTTTATGTGATATTATGCCTATGGATGTGTGTCATCTCTTGTTGGGTGGGACTTGGCAGTATGATAGGCAAGCTATGAATGATAGTAGAAGGAATGTTTACACTATTGTTTCTAATGGGATGAAACCAAATTTATTTCCATTAGAGGAACCTCTTAGAGGTGAAGTATGTACTAGTGCAAGAATCTATCTAGTGGATGCAAAGAAGTTTTTGGATGACATGAAGCATAATAATGTGTGTTTTTCATTTATACCTAAGAATTCTAGGGAGAAGATCATGGTATAAAAACATCCTGAAGAGATCACTAAATTATTGAATGAACTTGCTGACATCATATTAGATAATGTTCTTGATGGATTACCACTGGTGAGAAGTATTAGTCATTGCATGGACCTGATACTCGGGGCTAGTCTTCCTAATAAAGAATCTTATAGAATGACACCAGTAGAGAATGAAGAACTTAATAGGAAAGTGCAAGATTTGTTACAAAGAGGTTTGATCAAAGAAAGTATGAGTCCATGTGTAGTACCTGTAGTGTTAGCACCCATGAAATATGGCCAATGGAGGATGTGTATTGATTCAAGAGCTATCATGCAAATTACTATCAAATATCGATTTAATTTTCCAAGGATGGATGATTTGATGGATTTCTTGAGTGGAGCTAAGTATTTTACCAAGATAGACTTGAAGATTAGATATCATTAGATTAGAATCAGAGAAGGTAATGAGTGGAAAACTGCATTTAAAACAAATGAAGGTTTGTATGAGTGGTTTGTAATGTCTTTTGGATTGTGTAATGCACCTAGTACTTTCATGTGGTTAAGTCTTGAAAGAATTCTTGGGTAAGTATGTCATTGTGTATTTGGATGATATCTTGATTTTTAGTAAAAGCAAAGAGGAACATTTGTTGCATATTAGACAAGTATTGTAGAGTTTGAGAGAGGATAAGTTTTTGATAAACATCAAGAAGTGTACTTTCATGAAAGAGGAGTTGGTATACTTGGGATTTGTTATATCTACTAAAGGATTGAAGATGGATCCTAATAAAGTGAAATCCATTTTTGAGTGGCCTAAACCAGTGACAGTTGGAGAGGCAAGATCATTCCATGGGTTAGCTAGTTTCTACCAAAAGTTCATTAGGATTTTTAGTTCAATCTGTGGACCGATGACTGAAACTATAAGAGGTGATAGGAAGGAGTTCAAATGGACACATGGAGAAAAAAGGAGATTTGAATTTTTGAAGAAGAAGGTGATAAAACAACTGATGTTAGCTTTACTTGATTTCTGTAAGGTATTTCAAGTAGACTGTGATGCTAGTGGAAATGCAATTGGAGTGGTCTTGACTCAAGAAGGAAAACCATTTGCTTACTTAAGTGAGAAGTTGATTGATGCTAAGAGAAGGTATTCAGTGTATGATCAAAAAAATTATGCTATAATTCAAGCTTTGAGGAAATGGAGACATTATTTGTTGCCTAGGGAGTTTGTACTGTATATTGATCATCAAGCATTGAAGTATTTGAGCAGCCAAGGTAAGTTGAGTCAGAGACATATGAGACGGGTTGATTTTATGTAGAGCTACACATTTTTATTGAAACATAAGAGTGGTGTGGAAAATAAAGTTGTTGATGCCTTGACTAGGAGGACTTTGTTGACTGAAATGAAGATTGCAATATTGGGGTTTGATGAATTGAAGAAATTGTATGAGGATGAGACAAATTTCAATGAACCTTAGAAGTCTTGTAAAGAACCAATTGTATTTGACATGAGTAAGTGGTTGGATTATTTCATTTAGGATGGAATTCTATTCAGGGGTAGTCACTTATGTATACTTAGAAGTTCGATGAGGGATAATCTGATTAAGGAGAAACATAGTGGTAGTTTAGTAGGACATTTTGACATTGGTAATACAATAGTCTTGGTAAGTGAGAATTACTTTTGGCCACAAATCCTGAGGGATGTGAGGAGTAATGTTTAGAGTTGTAAGGTAAGCCAAGTTTCCAGAGGCAGTAGTCAGAATGTGGAGTTGTATACACCTTTGACAGTACCGATCAAACCTTGGAAGGAGATTAGTATGGATTTTGTGTTAGGTTTACCTAGAACATAGAGGGGTCATGAATCTATATTCTTTGTGACAATAGACATATTTTACAAGATGGTTGTATTGGCTATATAACCTAATGGACCTATTCCTAAGGAATAAGGTGGTTTTCATATGATTATTTGGCTATAGTTTGGCTAGGGTTTTAAGGGATTTTTTTATCATAATCAAGCATGTAAGCTTGGCATGTAAGACTGCATGTTGCAGATATGTTGTAACTAATTTTTTGATAATAATTGAAGGTTGATCTTCCATTTCTTTGCTATCTTGGCTATTGTTTTTGTTGTGTTTGTGTTGGCTGCAAGGTTGGTCTGATCTCTTGTAGGTTTCTCCATCCTTGACTGCATCACTTAGCCAAGGTTTGGTTGCCTCCCATGCATGCCAAATACTCTTTGCAACAAAAGACCCCTGGATTTGCATAACCTCTCGCATAAACAACAGGGTGGAAAAGGCAATATCTCCATAAACAGGTCGATAAAGAAGGTACCTAGAAGAAATACAATGTTTTAAAAGAATTTTCCATGCCTCATCTTCTGCACCCACCAACAATTTTTTTAATCATACATGTAACTTATATATCTTCTTGATCTATTCGAATACCATAATTATTTAGCATTATTACATCCCTACGAAAACTACTTTATATATTTATCAAAAGTTAGAAAAGCTAAGATTAGGCAGATCAACTTTTTAAACATGCTAAGTTGAAAAAATTGGTAAAGCAAACCCTAAACTTTGTCACTTAAATTTTTTTTCAATCTCTTTCTAATATTTGTAAAATGACAGCACATTACCTTAAATTGCTCAACTAATCAAGTTTATACACGTTCGTAAGAAACAAGCCATGAAGCGTTTAATTAATCTTAAACTTTGTAACTTTATTGAAAATATAAAATCTTGTAATCATCAGCAGCATCAATTCAGGTCTTAGCTGTAAAGAGATAAGAATAAAACTTTGAAGGCTTATTATATTATCCCAATTATCAACTTAAGAACTATTAAAAAGCAATATGTGCTTCTGATGTTTGCCAACTTCCATTATTTAAACTCTCTGGATTTGGAGCATAACTAACTTGTCTAGAAAGAAAAAAGTATAACGTATCGTTGCTCACAAACCAATAAATTATGAGCAAATATCATTCCATGATTGGAATAAAAGAATGCAGGTCTGTTCCAAAAGTAGATAATAATTCACAATAAAATTGGCAAATGAGATGTCGATTTGGTTGGTTGGTCTCCCGTATTATTAAATTTGTTTTGAATAATTCAAAGAGATTTATAGACATGCCATGTGATTTAGTTACAAGGTGATAATCTATAAAATTAGTTTTTGAGATCCAATGAAATGGTAATCCTGGCGATTTAAATATTCATGTGTTAGAGTGCAATGGTAAAGAGGAGGTTTTATCATGAAAAAGAATGGGTATAAACTGGACACTAGATGAGGAGTTTATAAATGGGGATCAGTCAACTTTGCAAGGATTTGAATTAGGGTGGCTAATCTAAGAATATTATAATTGAGAATAAATTGATGATTTTTTTAATTTAATTAAGATTGAAGATCGGTTTTTGGACGGGTTTAATTTTTTCAATAAGCATAGAGATCAAGTAAAGTATTATACTTCAGTAAATGAAAATGAAATTGTGACATGAATTAGTGCTACAGGCACTAAAAAATAATAACTACAACCACAACATTCATAAATTGCACAAATCCAAACATCCAACAAAGCCTAGTCAAGAAGCTTGAAACTGTAGAATTTTAGAGAGCCATTAACACTAGTGGTGATCTCTCCCCATTGAATTGTTGAGGTCGATTTTCTTCTTATCCATTCACCTTTTGTTGACAACTGAACTTAAGCCAAAATTATTTGTGAGCCTTCGCAAACAATTTATACTCAAGCACTCCCTAAGAAACAAATCCTTTGTTTTCTTTCATCCTTGATTGGAGAAGGCAAACAAACTCCCTTCACTCCACCAACCACCTCCAAATACTTTAAATTTGAAGAAGTCATTTCTTCAAGCCTCTTCAAAGACAAGTCACTCTCACCCTCCTCCAAAATAATATGTTTTGACCTAACACTAATATCCTTATTGCCAATAGAATCTTACTTGTATTGACAACAACTTGGACACCTACATTCTACTCTAATTCAAAACCATCTAATGCTCTATATTTTCCTTATGCTTCCTCCACTAGGTGTGGGGTATGGGGAGGGGCACTTTCACAATCAAACTCCACAACTAATTCCTTGAATGCATCCTTTTCTTTTTGTAATCACATTATCCATCTTAGGATAGTTCCTCATATAATTGCTTGTTTTATAATAATTAAAGTAGATAAAAGCAATATTTTCAAGTTCAAATGGTTGCAACCAACTACTAAATTTAGAAGACAGGTTAATAGAGGGGATCTCCAAATGCATACTTACATTCACAAAAAACTTAACATATACTTGTCGATGCCTAGACTTGGTAACAACATAAATGGTAATAACCTTCCCAAAAGAATTGACAATATGATTCAACACTCCATCTTCTTAGGACTCAAGACAAAAGCCTAATAACCTAACCCAAAGAAGAACTATATGTACGTTCTTTGTAGTTGGGTTAAAACCTAAGCTTATTTTTGTAAGAATAATCTTTAATCTTTCCAAGAACTATGAGCCATCCAATAGGCTTCTACATATTTCTATTGATTAGATATAAAAAATAAGAAAAAAATTAAGCATCACATAAATCTTAACTTTGCCTCTCAAATTCCATTTTCTTTTGTCCCAACTCCTAAAAAGTATCAATATTTGGTCTTCCCCTTTAATTTTCCCAATGAGGGAATTCTTTAGAATATCAACCATCATTTATGGATCTTAAGGAGGGGACTACAATTATTCCTTAGAGGATCTAATAGAATACAGAAAACTAGATCTTAAAGGGATTTAACAATTGAAACCTTATTTTTTCTATATATTCTCAAATATATTTTCTCAAGAAATAGACCCAATTTCATAGGGAAATTTTTAATTAGGAACTGTAACCTAATGTAGAATAAAAAACCTATAAATTTAACCTCCCTCTCATCTTTATGTAACACCATAATGAACTATGGGCGGGAAATCCTACATCGGCCACCTCTTCTAGATATCTTTGCTCAATGCACTAGATTTACATCCTTTGTCTTCTCCAAAGAGAGAAGGGAAAATACATAATTCCATAAAACATACACATAGAGAAGGAAGTGTACCAACCCCTTTGAACATCTCCTACTCCAAAATATCCATCACAAGACATGATCCTTCCAAACATTGGGATTGTCAAATTTTCTCATTCTATAGGAAGCTATGAGAAGACCTCTCCATATCTCCCACCTCAACCTAAAAACACCTTCTTATTTCCTATAAATATTAGAAACAAGCATTTAAGGAACAATAATATAGGTCTTTCCTAGTACCTAGATAGAATAGAGGAGATAAATTGCCATCTAGAAAAATAAATCATAGGAAATTGCTTAGGTCTCCAAGTAGATATATAGAAAAGGTTCTTCTCCTAATCTAAAGATCCATTCCAGCCATCCTCAACTTCACCAAAATCATTATCATAGCCATCTTCATCATTTTACTTATTTTTGTATCTCTTCCTTACCTTTCTCACTTAACATTCATTGAAAGCACATTTTTCTACTAAATCTCATAGATGATTGATAAAAAATATAATACATGTAGTTTTATTAAAATATAATCATATTATTAATGTAACATACCAAAACATGTACTATAAACAAAATCGTCCATTTCTAGGAAGGTATGTGCAGGATCATGGTATGCCAAAAAAGTGGCAATGGGAAAAAAGTATGTTTTCTATCTTGCCAAACACACCAAAATTCGCTTTGGTTTTTTGTATGGTTCAGACAAAATTTGAATTTGGTTTGGTAATACAAAACCAAATTAGATACCCATTAATATTGGATACCCGTTCCAAATCGGATACTCAATCCAAATCGAATACCCATTTTGAAAAAATTAAAAAACACATTTTAGTAAAATGGGCATAACTTTTGTGTTTCTTATCAAAATTTTAATTTGTATAGGTGTTGGAAAGGTGATTACGAGACCTACAATATGAATACATTAATTTTATTATATTATAGACTATAACTTAATTATAATAATTTTAATTGAATACTTAATTTTGAAACTTGTAATAATCATAATTTTTGCATACAATATCATTCCTTTTTAGTTCAATTTGTCTCCCATAGGAATTGACATAGTTAAAAAGTAGTAAATAATAAAAAATTAAATTTTAAGTACTAATGAGATTAAAAAATTTCATAAATCATCACATACGGTTTCCTTTTTATCTTTGATCCTTTGTACGCAATTTCCCAAGATGACCTTATAGAAAAATAAATATATATATACATATATATATAT
>BSBK01013078.1:5000-15000 GCA_027943335.1 Chamaecyparis obtusa
TGTCATGCCTGCAACCTTTGAATTTTTACCACTGGCCCTCAATTCAGCTTGCTCGTTCTCTGAATTTTTTTTTTCTTCTTCATCCTCCATTGTAATCTTCTCCTTACTCTTGTCCCTAAACTCTTTGTAACCATGTTCCATTCCTTTCTTCCTCTTGTATGTTCTTTGCTCAATCATAGGTGTCTTCTCTTTTTCCTTTTCCACTGCAAGTTTAGGTTGTATTGATGTGATTTTTCTCTTAGATTGTGTTGTAGCAGTAGGGGAAGGAGCCTCCAATTTCACTATAGAACTTATAGTCTATCTCCATGTTTCCTAACCGGTTGTAGAAGATTCAACTTCTACCTCTTCCTCTTCTGTAGCATCACTTGAAGTACCAACCTCTTCAGACACAAACTTCTTCCTTATCTTATCCACCATCTCCTTGGTAGTACCACTCTTCTTGGCTAGGTCATCATATCTCTTCCTCACTCTGCTCTCTATCACCAATTCCATGAGATGTGATTCAATTTTTAGACAAGTTTCCTCATAGGTACCAAACCTAGGTGTACTGACATCAATTGGTTTGGATAGTAGATCATCAACATGAAGTGATAGAATATCACCATATACATCCTCATAGCCCATATGTAGAGTTCAAGAAGTTCTTGGTTGTACTTCCTATAACCTACATGGATCTATATCAACAATGAAACATATATCCTCTTTATATTTTTCCACTATACCAGTTAGGATCAATTACCTCTCATGCATTCATTTCTAAAAATCTTTAAAGTAACCCCACATAGTACTATTAAAGTTGTCTCCTAACATCCTTATGTACTCATGAATCTGTACTACAAGAAGTCTACTGGTCGACCATTGAATCTTACCGATACCAGGAAAGAAATTTAGCAAATAGAAGAAGATAAATACCAACAATGAACCATACATGAAAAATTGTTTCTTATCCTTCTTGATTCTCTCCATGCTCACAGAGTCTCATGACCTCACATAGGTTGTATTGAGCATTTTACTTCACCATCCGATAAGAGGCATGAATACCACCACCAAGCACATTGTTCAATTGGTTTGAATGATGCACTTTGTAACCTATTACCATTGACGCAAAATTCACCTCGATGTCTTCTATGTCATTAATTATCATGGGCCTTTGATCTTGTCTAGATTTTGTCAAATGTGTAACCTCATCCATAAGAATTGTTCTCAACATAGTATGCCATTGGTCACACACAAACCAATCACAACATGAATTAACTCCTTAGTTATCTTATGCGGCCTATCCAACCAGATAAACTGATCATGCACATGACTCAACACATATATGATCCAATCGGTCTTGAAGTCGTCAAGTAGGTCAAAAATATAGGTAAAACCTTTGTCTCTCAAATATTTGTGTTCATCCATGACCATCACACAATTCCATTGTAGCATTGAATATAGCACTCGAACCAGGATCCTCAATATTACAGTAAATAAATGATCTTATATCTTTGGTCAATAGCACACCGTGGGGTATCAAAGACAAAGATCTTGTTATATCATTTTCTATCACCTTCAAAGGATGTAGCTTGAATACGAGCCTTGGTTCCTCAGTGATTTCAACCAATACAAGAGTGTACATAATGCTAACAATAGTTCACTTCAAAAAACAAAGTATATAATCTTCGCAACATAGGAATACCTCTTTGTTTGTCGGTTAGGGCTCTTCAAACACTGCTTGAATCTTAGCACAAAATCATAGCTTATTAGTCATAATCACTTCAAATTACCTTAGAGTCACTCACAAGTTCTCTTCTTAGTTCATAGAATGCATTGTGACAAATGACCTTCACTTTTTCCCTTATAACATTCACTTACAAGTGATAATAGTCAAATAGTACCTTTAACCAGTTGCAATAGTTAGAACATAAACAGTCACCATATCAAAAGAAAACATTATGCAGTTGCACAAAATCATATGAAATACAACATTCTTCATTACAATCTTTCATATCATCAATAGGTATCTAAATATGCTGATAAATCTTAATGCACACACATCTTAGGGGATCAGTTATAGATCTTACTTTTTTTGTTCCCCCTAAGCCAAAAGATTTGACTTAGTTTGTTGACGAATTCTCCACATTACCTGATGTTGTGGAGATCTCAATCAATTTAGAAGAATTGAGTTCACTTTTCTTTGCCCATATAGTCTTCATCTAATTCCCATTTTCTTTGTCATTTTCCATCTTCTTACCCTTATCATTATTGGGAAAATTCACTAGTTGACTTTCAATATCTTTCTTCTTGGTTGTGCAAGATCTAGAAAGATGTCTAGTCTTGTTGCAATAGTGATACCATACCAGTTTGTCTCCATGGTCCAACATTGCCTCTACCAGTTCTCAATCTCCAATTCACTATTGTATGTCCATAATTGTGACAGATAGAACAAGTAACATCCAATCGGTTGCATTGTTGATTAGGTCTATGTCAGTTGGTAATTTATAAATTTGATTCATGCATGAATATTATTTTCAATTTCTTCAATTTAAATTTGTACATTTCCCTAATGATGATGATTTACCTCTAAACATGAAAATGGAAGAAAAATAACATTTTGAGAATTTGAAACGCTTTCAAGAAATTGGTATCTAACTGAGACGTGTATTACCCTATCCTTGCCCATACTTGTTGGAATGATAAAAATTACCATGAAAGACATTAGATGTAGCATTGAAACCTTCAGATCTACCATAAAAATTTCCTGATCTAGGAATAAGTGCATTAGGTCTATTAGGTCCAATAGGTCTAAACATACATACATTAGTAGTATGACCTTCCTTGTGACAATTAAAACATACCGGTCTGTAATTCCTCTTATTAGCTTTGTTGTTGTTAACCTTCGGTGCTGATTCTCCCTTTGTATGGTTCTCCTTTGTACCAGATGATTCACCGATTTCAAATTTTGAAAACCCTAAACCTAGATTCTCACCATTGCTCCTTTGGTTTGAGAGTTGTTCATCAATTTTAGCAGAACTCTTATTGAGCTTATCCAACAGATCATTGGCTACCTTCAATTATCCTTTCAACTTTTTACTCTCTATCCTCAAACCCTCATTTTCACTTAGGACACTTGTATTTTCTAAATTTGTATCATGTAGTTGTTCATGTAAAATTGCAGCTTGTTGTTCATATATGAAAATATCTTCCATCTTAGCTTTCAATGTGTCATCTTTGGCTTTGAGAGCATCTTTTCCAATCCTCTTGGCTTCATCTACTATTCTCCTTGCTTCTATCTCTTGACCCATTCTTATTCCAAAGTTCTCCAACTCTCTCTGCATGTTCTTCTTTTCTTGCTTCAATTTTTATAGCTCCCTATGTATATCCTTGTTATCCTTAGCTAATTTCTCATTTTCCAAGACCGCAACTTGTATCTCATATTCCTTAGATCCACTCTATTTCGATAGGTGCTCAATGATATCTTGACTTTCACTCAGTCGTTGAACCAGTTCATGTCTTTTTGCCCTATATTTCTTCAAGTAATCTTTAAGTTTTCCAACCATATCTTCAGCCTTTGCAAGTTTCCTTCTATAGGTTTCCATAACTTCCTTGGGGATCTCACCCAAGTTGTTAGGATTCTTATAGGAAAATTATCTTTGATACCAATTGTTAGATAGAGGAGGCACTAAGAGGGGGGGGGGTGGTGAATTAGTGTAAATAGATAATAAACCAATTCAACCAACAAACTGATTATGCCTTTAAACAATTTCCATAAAATCAAACATGCAAGTGTAACTATGCAATAGAAGTAAAGTAATTCAAACATCCACAAAAGCATAACACATAACACTAACACCACTAATTTTATTGTGGAAACCCTTGTTAGAGGGTGAAAACCATTGTGGGGATGATGCCCATGAATCTCTTCATTGTAGTAAAAAGAGTTATCCTATTAGGATCTTACAATACCCTGTTAGGGGTTCACCTAGTTAGAAGTGACTAGTACCTTGTTAGAAGTACCAAAAGATCTATTAGGATCTACCTCATTAGAGAATTTAAAACTCTAATTAAGAAGTCACCCTATTAAAGGATTTATACAAAAGACCTATTAAAGTCGGTAACCAGACATAATAACCCAACCAAAATAACCTTGGACACAATAACCCCACCATAATAACCCAAGGACACAATAACCAGGGTCACAATAACCCATTGTCAAAATAACCCATGGACAAAATAACCCATGGTCATTTTAGATCAAGTTTATATGCTAAAAAAGGGATAGTGAGGCACCATAGAGGATATTTAGGTCATTTTTAGACCATATATCCATTATATACCCCTAAAATAATATCAAAACATCTTTAATATGCTTAAATAGCTTATAAAATGGTAAATAATTATATAAATAAAGACAACTTTGTGGGACTAAGATAAATAAGAGTTATTATAAAAAAGATATAATTCAAAAGGCATTATGAAGAGGCATTAATAGGATATATAAAGTGGTAGAATTAAAAGAAGTAAATGAAGGAAGAAGGGGAGAATAATTAAGAGTGTATAGAGTGATAAGAAAAAGAGAAATTTTTCTAAAATTCCACTTATACAAGATCCACTTATACACTTATACACTTAGAATTAAGATCCACTTATACACAAGTACTTGTAAAATTAAAAAAACTGCAACCTGATCTAAACCCCAAAAATATACTTATTCATTTTGAATTAGGTTTCAAGGGAGCTATTTCTGAAAATTTTCCAAATGTCACTATTCAGGGATGCTTTTTCCATTTCTCTCAATGCTTGTGGAGGAAAGTTCAAGAAGGTCTACAAACATGTTACAATGTCGATGAAGTATTTTCATTTGAGATCAAAATTTTTTTTGCATTAGCTTTTGTGCCTTAGATATATGTAATTAATGCATTTGAAACACTTCTAAAATCTCCTTATTATATATAACATGAGGAGAGTTTGCAACCCATAATTGATTATTTTGAAGACACATGGATTGGAAGACTAACTAGAAGAGGCAACATACAATCACCCAAGTTTCCAATCAAAATGTGGAACTACTATTCAGCTATTCAAGATGATCTTCCTAAAACCAATAATTCTATTGAGGGATGACATAGAGGATTTAGTGAATTGCTTCAATCATCGCATAGCTCAATCTAGAAATTCATCAAAGAGTGAAATAAAATAGGGTATCCAAGAGAATAAAATAGAGAAATATATGGCTGGACACACTACACAACCAAGCAGGAAAAAATACCACAAACTCAAAGACAGACAAAAAAGACTAGTTGATGGTTATGACAATAATATTATTTTAGATTATATAAGAGGCATTGCTCATATTTTGACACTTTAATTGAAAATTTGAATAAATTATTTTTTTAGAAATATACTTGTAATTTATAAATTTTGTTTTCCTTTCTCTATAATCTTATGGGGTTATTTTGTCCATGGGTTATTTTGGATTGGGTTATTATGACCCTAGGTTATTTTGTTCTCGAGTTATTGTGGCCGGGTTATTTTTTCCAGGGTTATTTTGGCCAGGTTATTATGTCTTGTAATTGTTAAAGTCCACCTTGTTAAAGGATTTACCTGCTAACGTATCAAGTTAGTCTTGAGAAATGAACTCAAATAGATGATTTGTGAATAACACTTCTTTCTTTGTCAGATCCAATGTAATCTTTGAACTCTAGCGCACTATACTACCTTGATCTCTGATCACAACAACCAAATTCATGATCACAACCCTAAATCATGTGATTTAGTCCACCTTTATATTGATGTTTATA
Organism: Chamaecyparis obtusa; assembly: GCA_027943335.1. Classification (NCBI taxonomy): domain Eukaryota; kingdom Viridiplantae; phylum Streptophyta; class Pinopsida; order Cupressales; family Cupressaceae; genus Chamaecyparis; species Chamaecyparis obtusa. The sequence continues at coordinate 10,784 of BSBK01013078.1, forward strand.
AGTCGAGTAAGACTTGGAAAATATTTTACAAGTTGGTCCACAATATTGGCCCAACTTATGGAAAATCACACCAAACAAACCTAACATGTCAGCCTAAAATTTATAACAAAGTTTATTACAAAATGTTGACCAAAAATCTACCGCTTCGATCATTTAATCATCAGGAACCAATCATTAATACTAACGATTCACACTTAACATACCACCATAATGTTAACTCACCCAAAATATTGAGTTATCAATTGCGGTTGTAGATTTGTAGCTATTTGACATCAGTAATCCACCATAAACAATCGTACCAGTCCAAGTGTTATCAAATTCAATCGTTATGAAAATAATTTCTATTATTGTCTTCCTATTCACCTCTCAGAACACTTAGCTTATTTTCTTTAACCTATCCATCCAATTTATTAGTATCTGCAACCTATTCATTAGTTGTAGAGTTTTCATCAATGAAAAACTCATACACATTATAATCTACATTTCAACCCAAAAATACATCATAATGCCAACACATCAATGACTCATCAATATCATTATCACATCCCCTACTAGTTCTTATTTTTTGAAAGTTATAGACTATTCAAGGAAGCATAAGGATGTAGAGTTCTAGTTCACCATTTTGAGAGATGTCATAGAGGAGATTGGGACTGCTAATGTTGTATAGCTGATCACATGTTCAACATGCGTGCAAATCAGTTGGTTTTATGGTGGATGATGCATACAAGCACATCTTTTAGACCCCTTGTATTCATTCATTGAAAGACATATGGAAGATAGATTGGGTGAAGCAAGTGGTGTTAGAATATAGAGGTTCAAATGTTCATTTGTAACCACCACACACAACTTTCTTTGTTTAGGTCCTTTTCAAAGGAGTTCCTCAAACCAGTTGAGACAAGGTATGCCAATCACTTCATTTTATTAAATTATTTAAATTATTGTCACGTGTTTTCCAACTACATTGAGCCTTTATATATATATATATATATATATATATATATATATATATATATATATATATATATATGGATGGTGGAAATGGCATGAGAGAGATACACCAAAATCAAATATCTTTGCCTCTTGCCTCCTTTCACAGGTTGCTAGTTCCTCTGTTACAGGAAGGAATTGGTATACATATGACTTTATCCACTCTCTTATGAGGAATAGACTTACCTCTAGACAAGCTAAGAAGCTAGCAACTGTGCATAGTGCTCTTCGACTTCAGGATTGACAAACTCTAGAGTATAGGAAGAGTCTATCTTTACGATGGGATGTTGATCTTGAAAATGTGGCCCAGGTTGATGAGGAGACACCACCAAGATTGGTTGGGGTTATGTTGGATGAGGATGTACTTTCATTGGAGCATGATAGTGGTAATGACTTTGATTTTGATGCAATGTTGGTAGAAGTAGAATAAGAGTACTTGTGTGCTTTTGTTTCTATATTATAATTTTTATATTAAGCATGAAACTATATGGAAACACTTTAGCCTTTGGGCACTTTGTATGTTATTTTTTTTATCACGTGCATATTGACAATGGATTCCAAATTATGAATGAATATTGAGTATTGAATCAACTAGCTATTTACTATTTAGTATTGAAATAATGCAATATTGTATGTAAGATTATATGATGTTTAAATGACATTCTTTATTCATATTTTCATAAGAATGTAATGCATATCTACAAATTTTCCTATATATTTAAAATTTCCCTTATATTTTATACAATCATCCCCTTTTCTATCCCTTTGCCATCCCCAAACTTGACAAAAAGAATTTCCCATCCCATAAACTTGTCCCCCCACCCCCTACCATCGTTGTCCTAAATACTCGAGGTAACATTGGTCTATACGAATTTTGAAATTCACAATTAGTGGATCATATGTTTAAGATGAGAAAAAAATTCTATGCTTGAGTGTGTTTGGAAGCTTAAGGCAAGAGCTTAGAGTTTTTGAGAATTTTTTTTTGGGCATTGGATTGTTGATCGTAGACAACCACAAATTGTCAAGAATATTGCAAGATATGAGATCTTTTCACCTATGACTCCTGCATGAAGCATACCTGTGCACTCTCACACTTTGTGATTAAGTGTATTCTATGTGGTTGTGTAGATGACCAATAGTGTCATATTTCTACCTTTCATGTTTTCTTTCTTACTTGAAATCATATTTAATGTGAAGTTGGAGGGATTTGATACAATTTATTCAAATGCATATATTAGAGGTATCTTCAACTTTGTTGGTAGAGTTGAGTACACTCATGTAATGTCTCGCTAGGGAACCCAGGAGAAATTAACCTAAAATATGTTACTAAGTTTACAAAATAATTATTTTGTTAAATATTTACAATCAATAATGAATAAAGATGTGAAATGAATATAACATAAGACAATACATGCTTAATAAATGTAACTCATCCACTGATTAGAAATCTAGAGGGTTCCTTGAAGTAGAATTATGTGTAAGTTAATTAATCCACTAAGAATAATAAATAATACACACTCTCCAAAATGCAAACAAATAACAAGTACATCTCATAAATGAAAATTAGATACAACTAATACCACAAGGTATACATAATGAATTGACATCCATTACACAAGTTACATGGTATGTAATAATAATCAAGTACAAAGTATAATACAATACATGAAAGATAAGAGCAAGTCTCCAAAGAGGACCAAGAGAATACAATTGCTACAAGGATCATCCAACACTCATATAAGGACATCATAATTTCAAATGGTAAAAGAATGACTACCACTTGACCTTATGGAACCAAGGGTCCACTCACACCATATTGAGGAGATAACAACAGATCCCATTTAGACAACAAACACAAAAATCAATCATAAGGTATAACCTAAGCAAGGGATCTTGAAAGATCTATATCTCAAGAGGTAGAACACAAACCGCAGAGAACATACAACTAATCAAAAGGTGACCAACACATATAGGAAACCTAAGATGCATATAGAGAAGTGTCATCACCTACGTCTAACCCTTGAGTTTTGTCTTGGTAGCCTCTTTGAACCTCGACACTCAAGTGAGCATATGTGGTCTCATACAAAAAATGCTACTAACTATGCTATATCCAAGTCTACTCTAGGGGAAAGCATCATCTCATCCTCCATCCTAGCCTTTACTAGAACTCAAGCGTGGGTGAGGAATACATACATCTTGTTAATTTATTTTAAAACTCTAAATGTATTAAGTTATCACTTTATTAAGTTAATTACAATGAGTTACTCTAGCATCCACTAAGGGCCTCAACCCCTATTGCAAGCCACCCCCCTCTATACACTTATTTAACCTACTTAAGCTTATAGATTACAAATAGATCTCATAGATCACATAAAGCTTGATAATCAAGTTCAGTTCCATAAAGAGACAACTAGAACACATCCATAGCACCATAGATACACCTTCTCAAAGAATTCACAAAATAATGTGTAAGGAAACTCAGGTGTGAAAATAGCTTCCTACACTAATCTCAAAAGGAAAGTATTGTGCAAATTCTTTTAAATCCTTACAATTTCAGATTCGTTAACTACTTTAACAATGATATTGCAGCCATATACCGTGCATACAAAAAATAGAGAATGACACAATAATTTACCCTGGGGAAAACCTTTCGGTAAAAACCCCAACACTCCAAAACCTACACAGTGTATTAATCAAAACTATTACAGTTTACAATACACTTGCAATGCAAGTTCTTTTAGAAGATTTTCCAACTCTTGAAGACAAATTGTGGTAGCATAAAATGTTCCAACAATAAACTAACTTCTCCTATCTTCACAACCCTAAAAAATGCTTATATCATGCGCTTCCCTTTTTAGGGCAACTTCCAAAGATAGTCGTATTAGGGTTTTACCATTCTCTGAGAAAACAGGAACCCAAAATTTTTTTTCAGGGTGATGTCCCGAACCCCATGATTGGGGAAGAGTGTACAATACTCAACTTTCTCAGTTGCCACATGTCTTCACCCATCATTGAATCTTCCAAACATAGCTCTTACATGTCATAGGAATCTGTCATAATAGTTTCAACCATGATCTCCTTACACACAATTTGAGATGCTGACACATCAAGTGGAGTGACACATCAACATGCCAACTGGACATGTACACTCACACTTGATTACATTATTTTCAAGAAATACATTTTACAAAACAAATAATAAGAATAGGAATTATCCAAGGTTGAGACAC
>BSBK01013078.1:20000-215000 GCA_027943335.1 Chamaecyparis obtusa
GCTTTAGATGCATTTTCTATTTGTGTTGTCTCGGTAGGCTTGGGGTCATCTTGTTCCTATGTATCTACCTCTTTTTCGTTAGGTATTTATGTCTTCCAGTGTTTGTTGTGCTTGTTCCCTATTTCCCTGATGTATCCTTAGGTTGCTTAGGCATTAAGCCTTTGGGTGCATTTTGAGTTATAATATCAATAGCTTTCACCAAAATTAGAAGATTACCCAGTATAGAACTTACTATTGGTTCGATATAAACTTTTTCTTTTGGTTGAGCTCCGGATATTGTAACATCTTCATCATCTTCGATGTTGTCAAGATCACCATTTGTGATGTCCTCAATAAGTACTTCAAGTGGATCATTATTAATTCCTTATATTTCTACTTGCTTAGGTGCATCATGGGTTACATTTATTTGCTCAGTGGCATAAATAGTATTAGGTACCTCGGTATCTGATAACTCAATTGTGTTCTTCGATGCCAAATTTGCATCATCAAAATGAATGCCTTTACCTTTTCTTTTGAGCTTCTTCTTGGGTATTATGGCCAAAGCCATCTTTCTGACTCTTCTTAAGCTTGTAGAATTGAAGTCCAGATGAGTTGATTGTTCTCATCAATGTCTATCAAATCTTCATCAAGTATCTGTAGTGCCTGACTTTTTACTAGAAATATTTTTGAATATTTTTTCATCAATTCCCTAACTGTAGGTATTGTCAATGTAGGCATTGCCAAAACTAGGGATTGTTCTGTCATTCTCTTCTCGGTGTTCAAGGCATATGTCCACCTCTGTGAAATTCTATCATATAATTCCTTAGGTACATACTTTGAAAATTCAATTGGTACCTTCCTAAACTTAACCATCATTTGTATTATAGCTTCTTCAATTTTATTCTGGTCTTCAGTTGACAATTGTTCAAACCGACTGATTTTAGGGTCATTTAATCCTCCATGTTCTATTATGTCCTTAGCTACTTCATCAATAGAATGGTTTTTATTTACAACAACTTTAAATTATTTAGTGTCATCTTCTTCATCATCTACATCGTCTCTACTTCTTATCAATTTTCTCCTTTTCTTAGGGGCCTCGGTGGTAGTTTTTGTACCCCTCTTCTTGTAGGTCTTTGTCGGTGTTGTTGTAGTAGGCCTTGTTATTTTTTCAAATCCTTTCTTTGGTGGAGGTGAAGCTACAGATGCTGACCTTGTGCGTGCTCTTATTTGTACTTCTTCCTGCTTCTTCTTTGGAGTGGGGGAAGGTGAAATCAATGTATAATCTACATCTTTATTAGACTCAGTTTCCTCCTCATCATATGGTTTGTCAGAAATAAGTAACTAACCTTTAGTTTCTACCTCAACCGGTATACTCTCAGATGATTCAGTATCATCACAAAATTGCTTAACCAAATTTGTCATCATTTTCTTGGATTTCTTAGTTATTTTACCGATGACTAGGCCTATTTTTATCCTTGTCTTGGCCTCTTCATAAGTGCCAAACCTTTCAGCTTTAGGGTCCTTAGGCTTAGCCAATAAAGCCTTTATTGATTTAGAAGTGTAATCAATGTCTAACTCATAACCCATGGGGGATAAACATTTTGTTCTTGGCTCCACAACCTTAATCAAAGTATGATCGGTGTCAACTAGAAATTTTTTTTCATTTTCATATTTTTATACTAGTTGCCTTGGAATTCTGCTCTGTGAATTCATTCTCTCTTTGAATTTTTCAAAATAACTATCTACTACACTTTTAAAATTATCTCCCAGACAACTAATCAACTTTGTGATCTAGAGTGTGACTAGCTTGTCGATTGACCAAACTATATTACCGACCGAAGGAAAAAAGTTTTGCACTTGGAAGAATATGCATACTAGTAAGGAACCAAACTTACAAGTGTTGGACTTGGCTGACTGAATAGTCTTCATATTTTCCTCGACTTGCTTCAGTCAAAGTTCAGAAAGGTCCAACTGAACTCCCTTAGCCATTTTTTAAGCTATGTCAACAGCTCCACACAGTACATTGTTTAGTCTGCTCGATTGGAATATCTTGTAACCAATGACATAAGCTCTGAATATTGTCTTGAGATCTTTGATTGTGCTTACTTTCAATGCTCTACCATCCCATTTGGCTCCAGTTTTCTTTTCCAGCTTGGCCCTTAGTGCACTCCTTAGTGCCTTGGCCTTGTCAGTGGTTGGGTATCCAGTTACTGCCTATATGGTGCACTTCGTGATCTTTATGGGATGATCCAACCATATTTTTCCATCATGATACTGACTTATAACTATCCTTATCCATTTATTTTTGAAATTCTTCGAGAAATTTAGGGCATTTACTAGACCTTTAATTGTCAAGTGCTCATGCTTAGATTTTAACTTCCCATCTTCACCACACAACTGCTGATAAGTTGCAAACATCTCAAAGTCTCCAATTTCCCCTATCTTACAGTGAATGAATGAACATACGTCTTCTACCAGTAAAACCCCTGGTGGTATACTTGAGAAAGCTCCCATTTTATCAATTTGTGATGCTACTTTGGGATGGAGTTTATATTTTGGCTCATCACAAGTAGTAGAAACTATTAATTTTATTTCCTCTTCCTATGCATTCTTGGATTTTCTCACATTAGATACGGACGCCATAGTTTCTTGTTTAGGGTTTTGGTAAGTAACAAATAAACAACTTAGTTGTAGTAGTACTTACATGTAATGACAATGAGATCACTCAAAATACTCCAAATATGTTCTCAAATGCTCTAGAAATCCTTTGCTCAAAATCACTCTAAAAACTCTTTCATCTTCATGATCATTGTGTGAAGAAATGAGATAAGTTCATCATGTATTTATAGATTTTTAGAATTCCCGCTCAAACCTTTTTGCAATAAATGCTCGACCTAATCACAGCTCGACAACAACTATCAAACTTGATGTATACCGCAAAAGACCATAAGCTCGGTTAACATGTACAATTCACTTGGTTAATACTAACACTCAGTTAACCTTGCATAGTAATCACCGACTGAAAACTTCCCACTCGGTCTAACATTTACTGACTGTAAACACTTTTGAAGCTTAAAGCTTGCAAAACCATAATGCATCTTAACTCATGTTGATTTGGTATGTGCACATCTAATGTAAGGAATTGTATGATAGATATAACCATTATGAATTGTCAATTCCATACATACCTTATTAACTTAGGTGGAGGTTCTGATGTCACCCAATCCAATGGATGAGGTTTCACCGACTAAATTACTTGACCCACCATTATCATTTGATGCTTTTCTCCACATAGTGTTTCTTATCCTCATGATATCTTCAATTGTATTTCCATTTTCAAAGACTTGTGTTTCTAGTACTCGGCCTCTACAATCTTTACTTAGGTGACCAACCTTGTGACAATGTAAGCATGCTATGCCAATACTTGTCTAGCTACGAGATCTACCTATCCATATCTTCCTCATGCAATTAGCTACAATATGTCCATATCTTCCACATGTTGTGCAATTAACCTATGTTTTATAATCCCAAGTGTAAGCATTACCTTGTTTTCTCAGTCGATATGTCTTGTTCTTTCCTTTCGGTGTCCAGACTTGCTTCATCTTTAGTCTACATTCTTGTGAAGTGTGTCCATGCATGTTGCAAGTGTGACATTGTTTCTCCATGTAGGGTTTGTTAGAAGTCCTATTCAACTTAGATCTACATTGATATGCTTGATGTCCATACTTGTTACAATTATAATAATGACCATTGAACTTAGGAGTGGTTTTAGGTTTACCTTGTGCTTTGCTCCTGCAAACATTTGAAGTGTGGCCCGGTTTACCATAGTGATAGCATGACAGTGTATTGGGTCTTTGACTCTTGTAGTTATTCAAATTTTTATCTTTCTTAGATGATTATCCTTTCTTAGTGTAGCCTAATCTAGTAGTACTTCAAAGTCCTCTTTGACTAATCAGAAAATCATCAATATTCTTGGAACTATCTTTAGCCTTTTTCATCATCTCATTATGTTGTTGTTGCATTTTCACTTCATTTCTCAGTTTTTCATTTTCTTCCCTAAGTACAATAATGTCTTCAAGTTTCCTTGATAACTCATTATTTACTCAGTTGATCTGCTGGCTTACAACAACCATCTGATTGGATATCTTAAAGTGATGCTCGGTAAGTCTTAGTATCTTAGATTCCTTCACTTGTAACTATTCATTCATTTGTCTTTTGTCTTCAACAACCAAATTTCCCTCTTGTTCACCTTGTCTAGCATTATTCATCACATCAATCATTCTTACCTTTTGTGTTTCTTGACCGATCTGTAGGGCTTTCACTTGTTCAGTCAAATGAATATTTTTCTTAGTAAATCAGAAATTGCACTCTCAGATATATCACATATACTGCTTGAACTAGATCCAATATTCTCAAATAGATCATCAATTTCTTCTTCATGATAATCAGTCTCACATTGCCTAATAGCCATATCTTTTCTTTGAACCAATAACTTTTTCAACTCATCCTTAGCTTGCTTGTATTGCTCAATGAAGATTTGCATCTGAATCTTTTGATTCTCAATTGTCTTATCCAACTTGTATCTTTCCATGTTTAGATCTCTCCTCTTTAGTGGTTAAAATTCCAAATAAGAGATCTAGCTTTGATACCAATTGTTGGAATGGAAAGATAAGGGACTGAGAGGGGAGGGGTGAATCAATACCCTCAAAAACTTTAACTGAATACTCAATCTGCAAATTGTAGTAACTAACTAAACAACTGAATCCATTGTGTGCAACATTCACTCAAATGACTTTGTAAATGTAAAGTACATGAAATGAAACAATAGATCAATCATGAAATGTAACATATAACACCAATATTTTGGTTATGTAGAAACCCTTGTTAGAAGGTAAAAATTACGGTGGGGATGACACCCACAAATTCTTCACTACTGTACATAATAAAGTATGCCGATTAAGGCTAAAAATTTAATCACTTCTGGTAATCTTACCCTATTAGGAGTAACAATCAGATCAATTAGATCTACCTTATGAAAGGATTTAAACAACACTACTTGAGTGTGCACTCGGTTAAGAGATTTATAGATAGATTGTTAGGTCTACTCTATTAAGAGGTTTTACAAAATTTGTTACAATGATTAGAGAATAAAAGAAAGTATCTGTAAATGAAAAATTTACTTTGTCTGAATCAGATCTTTGATATACTGAATAAATATCACCTTTATGTGTAGTAATCTGTCCTCTATTCTACTTGGTAGCCTTAATTGAATCTCTATTTCTGATAACTGTTCTTTCATACAAATCATGTCTGAATTTTGATGTCTTGAAAGTGGCTACTGATTCAAGATCTCCTTCTTTTGTATAGGCTCGATTCACTTTCTTTCCCTTGTGTCAAAATGACATCAATTACAAATATATAGAAAACTGCTATGATTGTCATGACCTAATTAGGTTTACAACATCTTAGAAAACCTAAGATCTACGATGTACAAAATTAACCTAGATCTGACTATTACATAGGAATCATCACAATATTTAATGATTACATCCACAATAAATAATCCTTGATCTTGGTAAAACATTTTATGAATCCATGTAACTATTTGCATAGATAGATGTGCCATTCCTGGATACTATTCCATTTCTTAGATAACTCAGTAAACACAACCTTTTATGTTCAGTGAATACACTGGTGCTCAGTGTGTATATTGCTCGGTGTTTACTGACGCTCGGTGCTCAGTTTACTCTGATACTCAGTAATCATGCTCTAGTGCCCAGTTAAACCTGTTTCCTTTTATCTCTTGGTTCTGCCTTGTGAATACTTGGTATGAAGGCTTGTTTGTTTAACCCACTAGCATAATGTAGCTTGTTGTATCATCTTTTACCATCTGATCAGCTTGGATAACCAAATGGTCTAATTTGATACTAATGACAACATCTAATGCTCAAATAGAGATAACAATATATACATATATATGTACACACACACACACACACATATGTATATATACATATATATATGAAATAAAATTTTGCTTGTACTTTTTCTAGTGAACCTTTTTTTAAATAGAAAATTTTGAATTTTATAGACACACACACACATAGACATATATATATATATATATATATATATATATACATATATATATATATATATATATATACATATATATATATATATATATATATATATATATATATATATACATATATATATATATATATATATATATACATATATATATATATATATATATATATATATATATATATATATATATATATATATTTCTATTTCAAAAGCAATTTTACCCAAAAACCTAACTTTTAACCAATATCTCTAATGGGGCAATTTTTTTCCAATTATATTAACTATACATATATTTTACATATTTAAATGCATTTTACATTTCTTCAAATCAATTCTTTTCCCTAGATATTGAATTCAACTTCTAATTTGTAATAGAATTCCCAATTGATCAGTGATTTCCAATTTGGTTTGATTCCAAGGGTTTTCATGAAAATTTTGAAACAAACCCTAGTTGATTTAACTCAAGTTTTCCTATTGTTTTCCCAACACAATTCTGGGTAGTCATAGATTCAAAACATCAAAGATTTTCTTCACTCAAACAAAAACCCAAATCAAACCTTAATTTTATTTTACTCAATTTTCTCAATAAAAGTAAAACAAAATACAAACATTGTGAAATCATCAACCCATCTGGAATACATGAAGAACACAATCTTTTTAAAAGAAAACTACAAAGGTTCGGAAGCCCTACCTTGAATCAACAAATTGAATTTGAAAGAAAAAGAAGAACCAATTCAACCTCCTGTTGGTGTTTGAAAATGCTTACGCCACTTAGGGCTACCAATATGCCTTGAGACTGATGTTAGGAGTGGTTAGTTCCAAGTATGGGAGCTCTGCAAGGCAACTGGACCAACTATAGGGACAAGACTTCCCTTTGCACTTCTGGCTCTGCAAAACCAAGGCAGGTGCACCTAACCCAGTATAAATTATACTTCACACACAAAGACTGGGTTTGAATAACAGATAAAAGGATAGTAAGAAAGTACTAAATGATAACCACACATTCATTGACTCTTCATTACTATGGGGTAGAACCTCACACAACCAAATATTGAAAACTTAGGAATGGTTCTTAATTTATAAGTTTGAATCATAACAACCTCAGTCAGGATATGTCAACAAAGAAATACTCATCTAGGCCAGTGCCTCATCCATTGGGCAAGGCTTCTTGGACAAACTACACACACACACCAGAATATATCTGAGATTCAAAGCCATAAACACATTTACAATCTCCTCTACTACTTACAGAATATCCCTACATAGACAAGAGATAAATCTATGTCCCATCTGGAGCATCATTTAATCTAATCCTGGATTAGAACTCAAGAATGAAGACCTATACATAAATTGTTATGCAATGAACTAGAAAGTTCAAAATTCATCTACGTTGACACAAGGGAGAGATAAGAATCATGTGCCTGTATTAAGTATGAAGAATCCTCAAATGTATACAATCAATCCAAAGGAACCATGCTTGCAAACTACAGCTTAGACCTGCAATTTTCTTTCTATTGTCAAAATATACCAAAATAGGTCATTACAATTCAGACTGGGCAGAAGACTCACAACCAGAAAAGTTTGAAAACCTAACTCCCAATGACCTCGAATGATCATAAAAATCCCTTTATACCAGGGTTATAATGCAAGCACAATGATCATTTCTAACTCAAAATTCAAATCCACCTAACCCCACCGAGGAGTTAACACAAACAAGACAGGGATCAAGCCACAACATGCTAGCCCAAACAGTCCATTTCAACAGCCAACGAGCCCTGTACTGGTCCAAGTACCAAATTATCATCAAACCCTAAGAAATCTAGCCACATTTGACCTTTGCAACACATTTCAGGGTACTATTTCATTTACTCCCCTACGACAAGACACTCTTCTGCAACTATCATGGTAGCCTGGACCACATTGCAACAACAAGTGCCACCAAACCAATCAAATTTGGCCATGAAAGCATTGAATTCTGGTACCTCTTGTCACTGGAAAACCCTCTGCAAATTTGAAATTGAAATCCAACGGTCACCCCCAAAAGTTTAAAATATGGCCGTAGATCTCATCCTTTTCTCGGCACATCGAGCGGCCTATGTTTAAGTTCACAACAGTCGCGAGCCCCTTAAAAAGTCAACAGCCAATCAAAAACTAGCACGTCAGTAATATAGGCACCGTGGACCCACCCAACTCCGCAACCGTGATGCCAACAGTGGTCACATGATCGCATAGCCAAAAACTGGGCTATGCGAACACATGACAAGCCTCCACGTCAATGCCACCCTATCACCTGCCAGCCAATCGGGAATGCCCATGTCACCGAAAACACTGGCCCCACTGACAAAATTTGAATCACCACCTCACAGCCACTAGAACCCTGCCACCTCAGCATCCAGAGGATGCCATTTCACCACCCACCATCAGGACCATAGAACACATGTCAACCGGTCGCATGATCACATGTCAAAAAACTCTGACATGCGATCATGCGACAGCCAACCATAGGCCACCACATAACCACTAGCGGGACCATCGCCGAAGAGGCCTTACCCTTAAAAGCATGAAGACCCAGGCCCACCATTACATGATTGCATGACTAAGGCAAAGTAAACCACCTGCCAAGTCGCCAGATGTTAAGGGCCTAACCGCCAAGAATCAGTGACCAAGAGATAATCGCGAGTCGCCAGATCGTGGAAAGAAAAACTTAACCGCTAGGCAACTGAACATCACTAAGAATTGGGACCCACATGGATAGGTGGCAAGAAGTCACATGATCGCATGTCAGAAAAGTCTGACATGCGGCCATGCGACAACCAATCAAGAAGAGTCTGCAGACCTGGACCCACTTCACGCCCATACAAGAAAATTGAACAGCTGTCGCAAAAGCGTAAAGGTTAAACATCATGCATCTTCACCATGCGAACCTATGACAACCACCGATTTTGTCCGAGCTTTAACCGTGTTGGAAGCATGAAGAACCGGGTCCCACCATCCATCGCACTTGCGCAGTTAGGGAACGCCAGCAAACAGGAAACTGTGAGGTCGAAAACACATAGGGTTTTCGATGGAAAAGATCGAAAACACACAATGTATCTGACACCAAAAGATAAGCGCACAAAAGTTGGAAGGCACAAGGTTGAAAACAATGAGGGTTTTCACACAGACCAAAAACATCATGGATTTTCAAAAACACTGTGGGTTTTCGACACTGTGGCAGATTCTAAAATTTGTTTCCTGCAGACGTTAGAACTTGAATAACTTTCTGGATTTGTGATTCAGCACGTGTGTTTTGGACTGGAGCAAGGTGACACAATAAACTACCAGGGGCTAAGGGCACACACCATGAAACACTATGGATTTTCAATGCAAGACGAAACTATGCAACAAGGTGGGATAACTTCAAAATTTGTAGGGAAAAGGCCATTTTCTCAGGATTTTTGCTATGATAGAAAAATGGCCTAACACCTCCAAAGCTTTCAACAATTTCCTTTACCAAAAATTCACCAAAAGAACTTTCTCCAAAATCTAATTGAATTCCTCTCAAAACCCATGTGTCGAATAATGAGTAAAAGAATTCTAATATAGAAAAACTAGTAACTAGAGTTGAAAACATGCAACTCCCAATCAGAGAAATAGAACTCAACTATTTAAAACAATGAAGCACTTAATTCAAAATCACATAAATTAGAACTCAACTCCAACGTCATTTATATCAAGCCTTTATTTATTAAAAGAATTAATTTAATTAATAAGTCCCATTCATGCAAATCACTCAACTTTTAACTTAAATTTATATTTCAATTTTATTAAACTAAATGTGCAAATTTAATTGCATATTAATATTAAATAACAATTAATATTTTTAGCATATTAATAATGATGCAATTGATAATTAAATATCAACTCATTAACTTTGCCTTTAATTTTAATTTTGAATTTAATAATTAATGAAGCCATCTATTTTTATAATTAGACTTTTTAATGAAGTCTTTTTAATTAACAATGTATTTAATTAATTCTCATTGATTGAATACCTTCATATTTAATATTTTAATATTGAATAAAATTTAATTATTTAAACAAATAATTAATATTATAAATCACTTAACCATTTTAACACAAAAATAACATCAAACCACATGACATGCCAACATGAAGAATAATCATGCTCAAAAGAAAGGCTCACAAATTCATGTCACTTTGACAAATTCAAATAGGTAGTAAATTGGATATTTGTCCACTATTTTAGGACAATTATTATCTTAGGTTCAGATTTAGACCTATCTGTTATCTCCCCTCTCTTACCATTGAGATATTGCGGTAGGGCATACTCATCCTAGCAATTCAAGGATGTCAATGCTTGATACCTGTAATCTTGCCATCACAAAGATGGACATGTACATACATATAATATATAAATAATGGTAGGATTGGTCGATCATGTGGATCTCGCAAGCAAGTAACTACATCTCCGTCCCTCACCATATCAAACACATTAAACAAAAAATTAAAACATAAATATAATCCATGTGAATACATATATAAGGCTAGTATGCCAGAAAATAATAAATAAAATAACATCATAAATAGATAATCAACATGAAAATAACTAACACACACATAACAAGTGGCCCTGAAAAGTAGCATATGAGAGGGGTATTTAATCCACCTCCCCTAGAATTAGGATTACCCATGGAAGCCTACAAACAAATAAGGTTACAAAATTACAATAATTCTCATATGAATATGCATGATTTAATTAGGGACTTGGGTCCTTGACCCAATTAACTACTATGATAAAATAACTCTAATCTTATAAATATATAGTAAATGATATATACTATTTTAAATCCATGCACAATGAGTTACAATGTAAATGAAAATATTATGAATTACTTCCTACTTCTATCTTTCCACATCTGGTTACAACACACATAAATCACACAAAGGAAGCAAGAAGAAAGATAACTACTAACTCACAACAACACACTCGCACAAACAATACCAATTGACAAAGCACATCCCAAAAAAGCCACAAGATAATCAAGACATAAAAGTTTAGTTGAAATACAATGGTTCTAAAACATACAAGAGTTATGTGTTTTTGTTTCAAGTTTAACTACAAGACACCTAATAGGCTTACAAACTCCAAGAGTTCCCAGTGTAAAAACTCGGGCTCTAATACCAAGTGTAATGCCCTGCTAGAGAACCTAGGAGAAATTAACCCAAAACATGTTACTAAGTTTACACAATAATTTTTTTCTTAAATTTTTACAATCAATAATGAATAACAATGCAAAAGAAAAATAACATAAGACAATACATACTTAATAAATGTAACTCATCAACTGATTTCAAATATCAAGGGTTCCTTGACGTAGAATTATGTGTGAGTTAATTAATCCAAAAAGTATAATAAAAAATATACAACCTCCACAATGCAAATGAATAAAAAGTACATCATCTCATAAATGAAAACTAGATATAGTTGATACCATAAGGTATATATAATAATAATAATAATAATATAGTACAAGTTGTAGGGTATGTAATAATAATCAAGTACAAAGTACAATACAATACATGAAAGATAAGAGCAAGTCTCCAAAGAAGACCAAGAGAATACAACTACTACAAGGATCATCTAGCACTAGTACAAGCATGCCAAAATATCAAATGGTAAAAGAATCACTACCACTCGGCCTTGTAGAACCAAAGGTCCACTCCCATCATGTTGAGGAGATAACAACAGACCCCACTCAGATAACAAACACCAAAATCAATCATAAGGTAGAACCTAAGCAAGGGATCCTAAAATCTCTCTATCTCAAGATGTACAACACAAAATTCAAAGAAGATACAACTAATCTAGAGGCAACCAACACATGTAGGAAACCTAAGATGCATATAGGGAAGGGTCATCATGTATGTCTAACCCTTGAGTTTCATTCTGATAGCCTCTCTGGACCCTAAAACTCAAGTGTCCATATGTGGTATCAGTAAACCTCTCATACAGACAAGGCTACTAACTATTTTATATCTAAATCCACTCTGGGAGGCAAGCATCATCTCATCCTCCATCCTAGCCTGTACTAGCGCTCAAGCATGGGTGAGGAACACAAACATCTTGTTATTCCATTTTAAAACCCTCAATGTATCAAGTTATCACTTTGTTAAGTTACTTACAATGAGTTACCTTGACAATCATTTAGGGCCCCAACCCCCATTGCAAGACACTCTTCTTCTATACTCTTAGTTAACTTACCTAGGCTCATAGATCACAAATAGATCTCATAAATCACATAAAGCCCGATAATCAAATTCAGTTCCATAAAATGATAACTAGAAAACATACCATAACATCATAGACACACCCTCTCAAAAAGTTTAAAAAATAATGAGCTTAAGAAATCAGGTTGGCCATTAAAATAATCGCAACCAAGTCAACATCTAAAAATACTAAAATGCACATGTCACATAGACAAAAACCCCAAACCTTTGGTGTACCACTCCTAAAGCCAACATAATTTACCATATGACCAACATCAAAGAAAACAACAAATACACCAAATAGACAAATCCTAATATAAGTCTCACATGTATAAAACAATAAATTTATTTTCTAAAGTCCAACTTGACTATAAAATGTTCATAGCATAACTTATGCATATTTACCTATTTTATAATAAGGTTTATATAAAATCCTATGCATATAAAGACACCATGTGTTTAATTAATAAAATAATGATAACAAATTTCTTCAAATATAAATTGATACTCCTAAAAGAGTTATTTTGTTGTCATTAGTTATGTTAAAGTCATATTGATTGTCAAAGTCATTTAGTGAAGCAAATAAGTGAAGTCGGTAAAGGAAGAAACAATTTTGGTAAAGGAAATAAGGAGCAGACACTGAAAAAGGAAAGGCAAGCACTGAAAACTGAGCAGTTACCGAGTTACAATAGTTGCAGAGCTGAGAGCATACATGTTACCGAGAAGAACAAAATGTATTACCGAGTAGCATAGGCTGACATATAAGATACATTGAATCTAGAAACCGAGCATAATTTTTTTTACAGATCTTGAGGAGATTGTTTAATAAAGAATTAGAGATTAAAATATGATGATTTTGCATGATTACAAGGTAAGATTTACCAATGAAAATTAAATTTTTTTTTTTTTTATATATATATATATATATATATATATATATATATATATATATATATATATATATATATATATATATATATTGGAGATATAACCATTGGTAACACTGCTTAAGGAGAAGATTCTAGAACATTTCCACTACTTCTAGATTAAGTATAAATGGATCAGAGATGAAGATCACTGTGTGTATGTATGAAGGAGAGAGAGAAGGTGATGATCAATAAGAGTGTGAAGGTAATGAGTAGAGAAGCCACCGGCTAACAAAGCAGTTAGAGAAGAGTGTGAATGTGATTTAGAATTGAAGCTACCGAGTACATAAGTTGAATTGTGAGTAGAATACAGTATGAGGTAAATTAATATTGAGATTATTGAGTCTGATAAGCATATGTTGATGCAAGTATTATAGATAGTTTATGTTACTGATTAGTGTGTAATCAAAATTATAAAAAGCTCTTAATTGAGTAGGCCCTAATAAGTCTTAAATTGTATATTTTATGTTACTAATTAGTGTGTGATCAGAATTATAAAAGCTCTTAACCGAGTAGGCCCTAATAGGTCTTAAATTGTAGATCCTTGAATAGGGTACATCTCTTAGATTAGAGTTGTAAAATCCTTTAGCAAGGTAGACTAAATAAGTCTTTATACTCTTAGTGGGGTAAATACTCTTAACAAGGTAAGCTATCAGAAATAGCTAATTTTTTATAGCTCTAACCGAGAAATTTTTTTACCGCAGTAGTGAAGTGTTGTGAGTGTCATCCCCACCGCAATGTTTTCCTTTGACCAAGGATTTCTGCGAGACCAAAAATCATGGTGTTATGAGTTGTGTTTCATGATTTATATGTTTTATGATATATGAAATTTTTTCTATTGGGTGAATGGTTAGATAAGAAGATAAAAGGTTTTGGAGTACTGATTCACCCCTCCCCTCTCAGTACTTAACTTTCTATAATTAATTCAACAATTGGTATCAAAGTAGAGTCTCTTATTCAGAAGTTTAACCACTTGAGAGGAAAGATCTAGAGAGATGGAAAGCTATAGGTATGAAAAGGTGATTGATAACATGAACATGGAATTGAGGATGAAAAATGACTAGATTAATGAATTAAAGAGGAAACTAAAGCATTCACTCAACAATAGAAAGGAGCTATCCCATCAACTGAAAGATACACAAGATTTGGTTGAAAAACTTGAAGAACAATCAAAGGGAAGTCTATTTGATGAATCTAAAGCTACCATATCACAACTAACTGAAAATTAAAAAAACATAACTGATCAGCTAAAAGAACTAAAAAGAGAACAAAAATTTCAATCGGTAAGAATGTGTGAAGTCCTAGAATAAAAGAGAAAAACTAAAGATGATAAACTAATGGTTGAAGATGAGAGAATGCAAATGAGTGCAAGGCTAAATGAGAAAGATGTGGAGATACAAAGGTTGAGACAAAATCACTACAATATGTCAGATAAACTAATCAGTGCTAATTAGGAGATTGCAAGGAAAGTTGAAGAGATTGCTGGACTGAGATTAGAGAATGAACATCTGAAGAAAGAACTAAAATATGAAAAGGATTAAAATGACGCATTGAAAAGGAATGATAAACCTTAAGGATACTTGATGAACAACTAAGAGGTCAGAGACAACCAAGAGATACTACTGGACTTGGATTTATTGAAAACAATACTACTGAGAAGGGCGAGTCCTCAAATCAAGAAGTTAACCAAGATATTGCTACCCCAACTAGGAAAAAGAAGCCTACTTTCTATCATTATGGGAAACTGGGTCATACAGCTAATGTCTACAAGAGAAAAAGAGGTAAACCACTGAGCATTTCAAAATTTGATGGTTATTGTTATAATTGCAATAAGTATGATCATAAAGAATTTGAGTGTAGATCAAGGATTGATAACAATACAAGAAATCCAAAATTTGATGGCTACTAAAATAATTGCAATAGATATGGTCACAAGTTTGAAGAATGCAGGTCACAAAGGAAGAATGTGAAATGGGTACCTAACTGACAAAATACTACAAACAACCGAGAAGGCTCAACTATACCATGGGACTACAATACAAGAATTTCATGTACAACATGTGGAAGATTTGGACACATTGTAGCCAATTGCATTTTGATGCATGAAAGGAATAATAGAAGGTCATGGAGAAATTATGGAATGACATGTTTTCATTGTCACAAGGTCAGTTACTTAGCCAAAGACTACGGGTACTAAGCTCAAGCTCCAACCGAGGAACAACAAAGTGAAATTGTTCAAGTAAATGTTGATGAAATAAGAGAATAGATGAATAGAACATGGAGAAGAAATTCTCAAGATGATGAAACTCAACTTGGAACAATTGATGACACCTCATCCTTTGGATTGGGTGCACCTATCTTCACCTAATCGGTCAAAGGTATGTGTAGGAAATGAGAACTAAAATTATATCTTGAATCAGTTCCTAACATTTGTGCAAAGATCCATATTAGCATATTTAGATGGATTTGGATATATGTTGTGAAGTTGACATTTTATATTTTGATTTGTGAGAGTCTATGTTATTTTGTTTCATTCAGTGAAGGGAAGCGTATTTGGTAATTAGTGAAAAGGGAGTTAGTAACAACATTTAATGCTAAAATTATAGTCGTTGGAAACTCTAATCGAGGAAAAGGTATAAATAGACCCGTTGTCATTTCATTTTTTACCTTACATTTTTTAGAGCATTTGAGCACTTTGCATAAATGAGTCCTTCAAGAGAATTCAAGATATAAATCAAGTATATTTGAGTGTAAGCGAGCATAAACAAGTGAATTCTAGTATTTTCCCAAGCAGCGAAAGAGAAACTGAGTTGATATCAAAATGAAACCCTATGATCAAGTGATTAATCTATGAAGCAATGGCACCAAAAGTTCAAAATCATGTTGTCATGGAGAAGATTAATCCAGTCAGTTTGAAGTATAAGATGCCACCAACCAAAGCTGCTGAACTTGAAAAGATGGGAGCCCTATCTTTGATCCGTCTAAGATTAATTATGATTAAAGACATTCGTTCCTTCATTTATTGAAAGATTGAAGAGATTTTCCAATCTAACATCGATAAATCCTACCAGAATCTATGTATATAGAAAACTAAAAGATGATCATATCTACTTGGAAACCAAGGGTTTGATGCATGTTTTGGCACCTACAAAATTTTCATGGCTGCATATTTATTTTCCCTGGTCTCTACAATGTTTTCCTATGTTTCTGGCCCTTGAAAACCTAGGTCAAATTTCATATTTATAGCTAGTACATAGAAAAAACCCTAAAAATCCTTGACCTTGTTTTATTTCCTCATTACCTTTTTTAGGCCACTTGAGTGATTTATAGCACATGTGGATTTTTTCCTCCTGGCTAGTCGCTTGTTTGCTTAGTCCTTCGGCGGTTAGCGACTTTATTTGACAATTTAGCGAATACTGTCAGTCACATAATCTCTAGGTTCTTGGCGGTTTCATGTTAGCATTCAGCAACCCAGCGAGTAGCAGTTTCCTTTTCTTCAGTCGTTGAATCGTGTAATGGTTGCTCATATCATAAGAGATAATACAGGTGGACCTGTGTCAGTTAGATACTGAGGTGGTAGCTGGTTATTGGTTGCTAGGCAGTGACATGGAATTTGATGTGGGGCTCGGCTTTCAGTTGCTTTTATGATCAACGGCTAGCGTAAAAGCGCATGGAATATTCTTCCTCTATTAGATCATGCGATGTCTATTGATTTGGTATTAGACTGCAAAGGATTGCAGTGGGTCCATTTGCCAGCTATGCGCAAATGGCGGGTTTTCATTGGTTGCAGAATAGTGAGTTGGACATTTTTTCAGCGGGGCCTGGTTTTCAGTAGATTCATGATCTACAGTGGGTGCATGATCTCAAGGAATCTTTTGAGCCCTTAAGATCTTGCATTGATCATCTGATCTTCCAGCATGTTAAGGTCAACAGTATGTGGGACCACTGATAGGTGTTACAAATGGCACCTTTTTATTTGTTAAAGACTGTGGGACTATCAGCCAGGTGTTGCAGATTTGTTCATTTTTCATTAGTTGATGGGTTTGATGACAAGGATATATTAGTGGGCCTAAAAAATTCAAGAGGAATGACAGATTCAAGATCTATGATCGGCGCTTGTTCGCATGGAATCTTTCCAGGCTATGCGATCATGCACCCACCGTTCGATTAAAAGCTTAAGCAGAGTGGGTCCGATGTGCTACGCGGTGCTGACATGCTCAATTTTTATTGGATGAGAATGATGATGTGGATATGTTGTCAGTGGGGCCAGATTCTACAAGCGGTAGAAAGGAGAAGATCTACGACCAACGTATAATCTCATAGAATCTTTTGGCTTGTGAGGGCATAAGACTAGCCATTGATTTGGTATCTGGTCTCAGTGATGCAGAGCTATTTGGTGGGTCCCATGTCAGTGGTGACTAGGTAGAAAAAATGAGTAATATGATGATAGGTGGCACCAGGTGAGCCCATGTCTAGGTCTTACTTTAAGGATTCAGCAAACTGGCGACTATGTAATATTCAATATCCTCTAAGTTTGGCAGCATTGACAGGAAATTTGGCGAAGGTTTAAAGTTTGCCTTGGTCACTGGATGTTGCAAAAGTTTAGCAATGCTCTAAATGATCTGGTGAATAAGTGAATGAGTGGTCGCTAAGTCTCTAAATAAACTAGCAGTAACTCATGGCATTCAGCGAATGAGAGATAGCCTTCAGTCGCTAGTTCTCCAAATGGTATATGGGGTCAGTTGTTATGTTTGTTCACTGATTCACTGAGTAAAGGATTAGTTAAGGATTTCTTTTCAAGAATGAGAAAAGCCTTTGTCGCATGTTCACCAAATGTACACCAAGATTCCTATTGAGTTAGGTCATGAAGCCTGGGAAAGATGAAGATTTGATGGTCGTGATATAAAGTTGATCCAGATTTGAATGCTGACCGCCGATTTGCTGCTGGCACCATGAAAGTAGCCATTTATTCTAGGATTTGAATATTTTAAGGGTTTTCAGTGACATATAGGACTGGTATTGAATGTTTTAGCAGCTGCATTTGGTAAAATTGATTTTGTCAACTATCACAGCGTGGTCCAGAGGGTTTGATGATTGATTGCAGAGATTGTACTATGAAGGAATGGGTATGAAATTGCTTGAGGCATGTTGCAGGTGAGGTGATTAGACTGATTGGCATGGTAGATTCATGATTTTTAGTGCATTCTTAGAGAATTATCACAAATGGAGATCATCCTTGGATCTGATCACTTGGTTTTCTCCCCTGAAATCAATTCCTGATTGATCTTAGTTGGTTTGGTGGGTGAAACCCTAACCCTTGCCCTAGTCATCTGTAGCTTGTTGCATCCTAACTTGTTTAGGATTCCAAGATGACTAGTGGTATATATTGCAGCATTTTTTATTTTGGAGGGGTTCCAATTTTTCATAATCTAAGGGGTTCTATCTTCTAGTTCCACATAGGTTCCTTTTCCTATTTTCTGGAGGGCTCCTATAGTTGCTCTGTTATGAGCAATTCCCTTGATGTTGAATGCAAAAAATACAAGCTTTTCATAGCATACTTCTCATTCTGAGTCTAAGTCTTTTGAGTAAGGAGTTTTTCATTGTATGTATTGGTACACTTTCCATGAAATACAATACAATTTTTGTCTTAGTTTTGTTACTGTCTCTTAGCTTTGTGTTTTTTCTTGTATGTTTCTATTTGTAAGGCATATAAAAACATACTAGTTGTCAGACAATTACTCTAATTGTTTCATGAGTTTCTTTCAAGGAAAGGATTAAATCCTCATGTGCAATTTCAGGGAATGAACACATCTGTTGAGATCTTGATGATAACAACCTAAGATTGAGAAGATAGTATGTCAAACATTCTGTCTAAATTGTATGTAGTTTGCAAAGCACACTACTATATTTCCTTGAAATTCCTCTATTGATTTATGTTAAAATCTTCTACCCAAAGGATTAGATACTGGTCTTATTTTTGTTTATGCAATTACCTTTCTACCATCAAGCACAAAATTTATCATTACCAATATATTTTTCATTTCATGTTCATGCACTAAATAGATAGGATTGTCCCTAAAGATACACAGTTTATAGTTGTTGATTCCTTGAAGAGAGAATCAGAGGTTAACCTTCCTTGAGCTTTGCTCACAAAAATAAGAAGGATTCATCATCGTTATGCCATTGCTCATGTTGTTACATTAGTAGTTTCATTTTTTATATTTTTCAATAGGTTGTTCTCAGTTATTTTTAGAATCATCTTTCATTGAAGTAGATTTGAGGAACATAATAGCATGACAATGAAGACCTAATCCACTAATCAAAAGATTACTTGAAATATAGTAACCTATTCATGGGCAATACCTGTCTGAGTCCTGTGGAGCTTAAAGTAGAAGGAGGATCTTATCCAATCCTCATCAATTAGACTTTTCTTGCAAACTTGGAGACCCATTTAACTGAGAATCAAGCCCATACCCTTGCCAAGTTTGACCCCACAAGAAAAATCCCTAACAGATTGGCGACTCTACTGGGGACTTATAAAAAATATTTTGTTAAGATATAGGGTTTAGTTGAGCCAGGGATCCTATCTTATACAAACTAGTTGGTTACCATGAGTATTTATATTTCGGACAAACTTCCCAAATAGTTGAGTGGCAACTCTCACAAATTTCTACACCAGTGCAAATCAAAGAATTGATCATAATGAGTATGAGAAATACTAGAGCCTAGAAAAAGGATCATCCAGAAGCAAATTTGGAAGGTGAACTTCCAAGTACATCTAGGCAAACAAGAAAGGATAGAAATACAAATGATATATCTTTTACATGGAAGCAGAAAGGAAATACAAGGATAAAAGAGCCTGTTTAGATGAATCAAGAAGGAAATACCTCTGAATATGAGGAAGGAGTTGATTTGGGCTTTAATAAGCACGAAGACTATTATTCACCTTCTGAAAAGGATGGAAGAAGTGTATAGCCTCATAGAAGAAATATCCTTGGGAATGACAAAAGATTTAGAAACCAGAGTAAGAATAGGTGAGGTTCTGTCCCTTTTTCTTCACAAGACCATTAGATACCAAGTGATCACCAAGAAGAGATTCTTGCCCAAGAATCCTCATTCAAAACAACCCTTCCTAATTTAGAGAAAATTTTTGAAGAAGTATTTGAATTAGAAAAAAAAATCCAGGAGTAGATTCAAATAAGGCAGAAAAGAGAAAAGGAAAAGGAGGAAAAGATTAGAAATGCTATGATCAGAGCAGAGCAATTGAAGAAGTAATTATTGGACTTTGAAGCCATGAATTAGGTTCCTATGACATAACATGTAGAAGATCAACCTATTGTACAACAAATTTATGACACAAGAAATCCTAGGGACAAAGGTAAACAAAAGGTTGTAGGGGTTTCAATAAATGAACCGAATCCTGCAAAGAGGTCCCTAGATCAAGGAGCAAGATTATATGCTGATTTAGAAAAGGCAAAAAGAGAACAAGAATTGTTGGCAAAAGAGTTAGAAAAGGTAGAGCTAGAGGCCACTACTGCTGAGATGAAAAGAAAGATTGATTTCCTTAAGCAATCTTCTGGACCCACCAATACACTTTCCACTTCTCAAGCACAAGGAGCAAATGTGTTGAATACTGTCAAAACTCCAAGTATGCCTAAGACTTCTACTATTTCAAATATTCAAACATCCACATCTCTAGGTGCTGGCCCATCTTAGATAGGGTCTATACATGAAAGACATAAGCAGTTGGTTTTTATTGGGATTCCTGGTTACCCAAATCCCATCCCTAATGAAATTAGGAAGAAGCTCCCAAAGTTCACTAGAAGCAATGCAATTACTTCTGAAGAACATTTGAAAAGTTTCATTGATGTGATAGATGACTACAACATTGAGTCTGATGATGTGATCATGAAACTTTTTGTTCAATCTCTGATCGAAGATGCTAGAGATTGGTTTAGAAATCTACCTCATGCTAGCATATGTTCTTGGGACTAGTTCAAGATTTTTTTCAAAGAACAATATGGTGATAAAACCAATGAAGGATTCATGCTTAATGAATTCAAAAACATAAAAAAAAATCCAAATGAGGGTGTTGTTGAGTTCAATGTCGGATTTCAGAAAGCTATGCATAAATTGTTGCAAGTTATCAGACTAGGTGACAAGATTTGTTTGGTCACATACCTGAATGCTTTTGATTAAAAAATGGGATATCTTTTGAGAGATAAGAATCCTAGAAACCTTGCAGAGGCTTACAAGATGGCTGCCAATATAGAAAGCAATAGAAGAATATCAGGGAAGTTGGGAAGGAGGGAGGATTATAAGCCTTCGGTCTCAAATAGAAAGGAGCCAGGGAAATCTGATAAAAAACCAAAGGATGATGATAGTTTGAAGCAAATCTTGAAAGAAATAAAATATTTAAATCCTAGTGAAGCAAGAAATAGTAGAATGTAGGGAATTGATAGGCCATCCTTCAACAACTTTAACAAGTTGCCAAGAATGCAGAACTATCCCTATAACACTCAATGGAAAGATGGGAAGCCAGTGCTCCCTGAAAGAAAGGATAAACCAAATGATAAGACCCCAAACCCCTTGCATAGAAATATAGTAAATATGAATGATGATGTTCCCTGGTGTATTTTTTTCCAATCACCTCATGACCCCTATTACTGTGCTATTGCTCAAAGTGTTTCTGTAGATGAAGATCAAGACAACAACAATGAGGAGTCTTATGATGATCAAGGATGTGGTATGACTTCTTCATACATATATGATGAATTAGACTCTGTAGAGGAAGATGAAGGTCAAGATGTTGGTAGTTCCCAAGTCAGAAATGAGATTTATCATCAGCAAGTGTTTTATAATGAAGAAGACAGTCACCTGGATGTAGTCCAGTGCAACACTTTAAGAGATGATGAGCCAGTAGTGTTGAGAAGACCTTTTGATGAAGAAATTGCACAAATCATAGTAGACATTGCGACTCAAGCTAAAAGTAATTATAATTTGAGAAATAGGGTGGTAGGTAGTCCAAGTGGTAAGCTTGCTGGAATTTTCATCAAGAAAATAGAAAAGGATGAAAAACAAGCCCAAGATAAGCAGAGGGTTGCAGAAATTGCTAACAAAACCAAAGTGAAGAAAAATGTCACCTTCAATAAGCCAATAGTTTCTTACAAGGTAAAAACCAAGCCTCTTGTAGATACTATATCTTCTTTGCAAAAGGAAGTAAAGATTCAGAGAAAAGATAGTCCTAATCTGATTACACATGAAGAAAATAGGGGGGCTACTATCATTAAGCAAGATGTAGTTGACCCCAAATATGTTCCCATTGAAATGAGCAAATTATTGTCACAAATTACCATTAAGGTCCCCTTATTAGAAATGATGAGGATACAAGAGCATAAGGACAAGGCTTTGAGTTGGGTGAAAGGAGCTTTTCCTTCTGATGCCCAAAATCCCACCAAGACTAGTGGAATGGCTACTGCAACAAGTGGTTCAACTGAGAACCAATGTGGGGAGATCATCTCTGAGATCCCTCAAATGTATTTGGATACTAATGTTGTAAATACTGTGATAGGAACTTTTGATCCTTTCTTCTTGTCCCTAATAGTAAATGGAAAGCTGTTGAGAAATTGTATGATCAATTCAAGAGCTTCTAATACTATTATGCCTACAGAAATAATGAGATCCTTGGGTCTGAAAGTAGATACACCTCATGGAAGATGTTAGGCTATGGATTCAAGAGAGGTCCCTATTATTGGTACTATAAAAGCACTTCCTTATAGGTTGGCAGCCTTCCCTGACAAGTTGTTAACAATGATTGTTCTAGTGGTTGATATCCCACCTCATTATGGAATGTTATTATCAAGGAAATGGAGTGCTTCAATGGGAGGTAGTATTCAGTGTGATTTGTCCTTTGCAACTTTCAATATTGATGGTGATAATGTGAAAGTATCTAGGGAAGGTAGAACCCCACACATGATAGAGCTGAATAATATGGATGAGTTGAATTGTTGTGTGGATGTTGACATGGAAAATTTTAGGGTGGAAAAGGCCATTTCACAAAAGAAAAATTCGGATCCACTGGTTTTGGAACTGAAAAAATAGAAAGATGGACTGTGGAAAATGTATTTTGATGGAGCATGCTCAAAAGAAGGCTCAGGAGCTGGAGTCCTATTCATATCTCCATCCGGTACCACTTTTAAGTATTCATTCTCATTGACTTTTCAATGCACAAATAATACTATTGAATATGAAGCATTGTCTTTGGGATTGAATATTGCTATCAAACATGGGATAAAATGTTGAAAGGTTTTTGGTGATTCTAAGCTTGTGGTGGAACAAGCTCAATCTAAATATACTATTAAAAATGATAGACTGAAATTGTATAAACATGTAATTTGGGATCAAATTGAGATGTTTGATGCTTTCAATATTTGTTGGGTAGAAAGTTCCAAAAACATTATGGCAGATTTTTTTAGCAAATGTTTCTTTAAAGAGAGATGATTCAACTTTGTTTGGGGTGTCAGTCCTTGAAGTAAAAAGTAGGCCAGTTGTTCCAAACAACATTTACAATTGGCAAGTCTTTGAGGATGATCATGACATCCTGAAATTTATTCAATGCCTTGACATAATTGAGGATCAACCTATAGACTGCAACACATTAGTTGAGGAAGTTGAAGGTAAGGACATGGTCATGGGAAATGAGGTGATCTAGTTGAGTTCAAATAATATCCCTAGGGGCTTAATTGAGTTAAAATCATTTTATAGTAGCCAAAATGATCATATGTCAAAAATAAGCAATGCTAATATAGAAGATTTGGAGGGACTGAATTTGGGATCACACAATGCTCCTCAAATGGTCTATATTGGAAAAGGATTAGCCCCTCAATTGAGAGATAATTTGATAAAGTTGTTGAGAAAGTAAAAGCATGTGTTTGCATGGTCCTATGATGATCTAAAAGCCTACAGAGAGGACCTTTTCCAACATGAAATCCCATTAAAGCAAGATGTCAAACCCTTTAGACAGAAGCAAAGACCTATTAACCCATTATTGGCTCCTAAGATGCAGCAGGAGCTAGTCAAGTTGAGCGATGTAGGAATAATTCAACCTATAAGGCATTCAACTTGGGTATCTAATTTAGTCCTAGTTAGAAAGAAGAATGATGACATTAGATTGTGTGTGGACTTTAGGAATCTGAATGTTGCATCATTGAAGGACAACTATTCACTGCCCAACATGGAGGCAATGTTGCATAAGGTCACTGGATGTGAGTTATTGTCTATGATGGATGGTTTCTCTGGGTATAATCAAGTGTTGCTGAAAGAATCTGAGCAATTAAAAACAACATTCACCACACCTTGGGGAACCTATGTTTATGTTAGAATGCCATTTGGCCCTTAGAAATGCTGGAGCAACTTTTCAAAGAGCCATGGATGTTGCTTTCAAAGAGTATGTAGACTTGTTTATGGTTGTGTACCAGGATGATTTGACTGCTTATTCCAAGAAGGTTGAGGATCATTGTTCACACCTTGAGAGAATTTTTGACAGAGCTTTAGAATATGGTGTGTCTTTAAATCCTAAAAAGTGTAACTTTGCAGTCAAAGAGGGAAAATTGTTAGGGCATATTTTATTGAAGGAAGGAATAAGAATTGATCCAGAGAGAGTGGAATCCATCAGGAAAGTGTCTGCACCTAAAAATCTCAAGGGTGTGCAGTCCTTTTTAGGAAAGATCAATTTTGTTAGGAGATTCATTGCAAATTTTGTTGAAATTGTCAAACCCATAGTAAAGTTGCTAAAGAAGGATGTCAAGTTTCAATGGACTACAAAAGCTCAGGGTGCATTTGATAAAATTAAAGAAGTAGTCCAACAAGCACTTGTGCTTAGGTCTCCTGATTATACCAAGCCCTACTCACTTTTCTCTTTTGCATCATTCCACACTATTGTTGTTGTATTGTTACAAAAGGACAATGAGGGTTTTGAACATCCGATTGTATTTTTTAGTAAATCCTTGTAGGATGCTGAATTAAATTATGAGATCATGGAGAAGTAGGCATATGCACTGGTAAAAGCAGTCAAATCCTTCAGATCTTATCTAGTTTGTGCCAAGGTTATTGCATATGTCTCTCATGCAGCAATTAAAGATGTCCTCACACATTCTGAGGTTGCTAGTAAGAGATGCAAGTGGATCACCGGGATTCAAGAATTCAATTTAGAAATCCATATCACTAAGCTAGTAAGAGGACAGGGCCTAGCAAAATCAATGACTGAAGAAAATATGGATTTAGTCCAGGTTAATAATGAGGGAGTTCTAGACAAAACAATTACAAGTATTGAGTTGCAACCATACTATGCTGATATTGTATATTTCATAAAGAATGCTAGATGCCCAGAGTATATGACAGATAACCAAAAGAGATCCTTAAAATTGCAAGCTCAAAAATATACATTGATACAAGGGGACTTGTATTGGAAAAATAGAGATGGAATCTTGTTGTTTTGCCTTGATAAATGTCAAGCAGAAAAGGTTTTGAGTGAAATACATGCTGGTATTTGTGGAGGTCATTATTTAGCAAATACCATTGCTCATAAGATTTTAAGGGCTGGCTATTTTTGGCCTACATTGTTTAAAGATTGATTCCAGTTTGTTAAGAAATGTGAAGCTTGTCAGAGATTTCCTTCAAGATTAAAATACTCAGGAGCACTGTTGTTAAACCTAATAACTACTAAGGCACCATTTGCTATGTGGGGAATGGATTTCATAGGAGATTTTGCTGAGAAATCTAGTGGAGGACATAGTTACATACTTGTTGCAACTGACTACTTCACAAAATGGATAGAGGCCATTCCTACAAAAAGGGCAACAAGTAAAGTGGTGATTGATTTCTTGACAATATTTTGACCAGATTTGGTGTCCCCATGAAATTGATCACAGATAATGCAATGTGTTTCAAATTAGATGAGTTTAAGGAGTTTTTCAAGGACAATTGAATCATGACATCTTATTCATCTCCTTATCATCCTCAAGCAAATGGACAGGCTGAATCTAGCAACAAAAGTATCCTGACAATTTTGAAGAAAACAATTGAGAAAAATAAGAGAGCTTGGCATTCTAAGCTAAAGTTAGCCCTATGGGCAAATAGGATTATAGTGAAGAAAGCCATTGGGAAGTCTCCCTTTGAGCTTGTATATGGTCTGCAGTCAAGGTTACCTATAAACAATCTGATTCCAATTTACCAGTTTATTCAAGATGAGAAATTGGATGTCCCAGAGCCAATGCAGGATAGAATTATGCAACTGCCTGAGTTAGATGAACTGAGAAGAGAATGTCAAAAGAGTAATATCAAGTTGCAATAGAAGATGAAGTACCTATTTGACAAAAGAGCAACTACTAGAAAATTTAAAGAAGATGATTTAGTACTTCAATGGAATGTGAGAGCAGAAGATAAAGGGAAACATAAAAAGTTTGAATCATTATGGCTTGGTCCTTATGTGATTCATAAAAGTTTTGGGAAAGACTCCTACTTGTTGAAGAATATGGATGATTAAGTTTTTGAGTTGCCAGTGCATGGGAAATTCTTGAAGACCTTCTTCAATTAAGTTTTTGATTCTCATGCATATGTAAATATTTTGTAAATCTTTTATAGATTTGTTTCCCTTTAGCTCATGTGTTTCTTTTCCTATTTTAGGTTAGTGCAGTTTTTGGTCTGCAACCTAGAGATCTGTGGTTCTTGTTCAATCTTACATTTCAACATCCTCAGATAGAGCCACTGTTGGCACCTACAAAATTTTCATAGCTACATATTTATTTTCCTTGGTCTCTGCAATGTTTTCCTATGTTTCTGGCCCTTGAAAACCTAGGTCAAATTTCATATTTATAGCTGTTATTTAGAAAAAACCCTAAAAATCCTTGGCCTTGTTCTATTTCCTCATTACCTTTTTTAGGCCACTTGAGTGATTTATAGCACATGTGCATTTTTTCCTCCTGGATAGTCACTTGTTTGCTAAGTCCTTCAGTGGTTAGCAATTTTATTCGGTGATTTAGCGAATACTATTAGTCGCGTAATCTCTAGGTTCCTGGTGGTTTCAAGTTAGCATTCAATGACCCAATGAGTAGTGGTTTCCTTTTCTTTAGTCGCTGAATCACGTAATGGTTGCTCATATCATAAGAGATAATACAGGTGGACCTGTGTTAGTTAGATGCTGAGGTGGTAGCTAGTTATTGGTTGCTAGGTAGTGACATGGAATTTGATGCGGGGCCTAGCTTTCAGTTGCTTTTATGATCAATGGCTGGCATAAAAGCACATGGAATATTCTTCCTCTATCAAATCATGCGACATCTATTGATTTGGTATTAGATGACAAAGGATTGTAGTGGGTCCATTTGCCAGTTGTGCGCAAATGGAAAGGTTTCATTGGTTGCAGAATAGTGAGTTGGACATTTTGTCAGTGGGGCCTAGTTTTCAGTAGATTCATGATCTATGGTGGGTGCATGATCTCAAGGAATATTTTGAGCCCTTAAGATTTTGCACTGATCGTCCAATCTTCCAGCATGTTAAGGTCAACAGTAGGTGGGACCATTGACAAGTATTACAAATGGAACCTTTTTATTTGTTAAAGACTGTAGGACCATCAGCCAAGTGTTGCAAATTTGTTCATTTCTGATTGGTCGGCAGGTTTGATGACAAGGACATGTCAGTGGGCCCAAAATATTTAAGAGGAATGACAGATTCAAGATCTATGATCGGCACTTGTTCACGTGGAATCTTTCCAGGCTATGCAATCATGCACCCACCATCTGATTAAAAGCTTAAGCAGAGTGGGTCCGATGTGCTACGCAGTGCTCACATGCTCAATTTTTATTGGACGAGAATGATGATATGGATATGTTGTTAATGGGACTAGATTCTACAAGTGGCAGAAAGGAGAAGATCTACGGCCAGCATATAATCTCATAGAATCTTTTGGCTCATGAGGGCATAAGACTAGCCATCAATTTGGTATTTGGTCTCACTGATGCAGAGCTATTTGGTGGATCCTGTGTCAGTGGTGACTGGGAAGAAACAACAAGTAATATGATGACAGGTGGCACTAGGTGGGCCCATGTTTGGGTTTTACTTTAAGGATTCAAAAAACTAGCGAATATGTAATATTCAGTATCCTCTAAGTTTGGTGGAATTGACAGGAAATTTGGCGGAGGTTTAAAGTTTTCCTTGGTCGTTGGATCTTGGAAAAGTTTAGCAATGCTCTAAATGATTTGGCGAATAAGTGAATGAGTGGTCGCTAAGTCTCTAAATAAATTGGTAGTAACCCATGGCATTCAGTGAATGGGAGATAGCCTTCAGTTGCTAGTTCTCCAAATGGTAACTGGGGTTAGTTGTTATGTTTGTTCACTGATTCACTGAGTAAAGGATGAGTTAAGGATTTCTTTTCAAGAATGAGCAAAGCCTTTGTCGCCTATTCACCAAATGTACACCAGGATTCCTGTTGAGTTAGGTCATGAAGCCCGGGAAAGATGAAGATCTGACGATCATGATATAAAGTTGATCCAAATTTGAACACTGACCACCGATTTGCTGTTGGGCCCATGAAAGTAGCCATTTCTTCTAGGATTTGAATATTTTAAGGGTTTTTAGTGACAGATAGGACCGGTATTGAATGTTTTAGCAGTTGCATTTCTTAAAATTGATTTTATCAACTATCACGGTGTGGTCCAGAGGGTTTGCTGATTGATTGCAGAGATTGTACCATAAAGGAATGGGTATGAAATTTCTTGAGGCATGTTGTAGGTGAGGTGATCAGACTGATTGGCATGGTAGATTCATGATTTTCAGTACATTCTCAAAGAATTATCACAAATGGAGATCATCCTTGGATCTGATCGCTTGGTTTTCTCCCCTGAAATAAATTCCTGATTGATCTTAGTTGGTTTGGTGGGTGAAACCCTAACCCTTTCCCTAGTCATCCATAGCTTGTTGCATCCTAACTTGTTTAGGATTCCAAGATGACTAGTGGTATATATTGTAGTATTTTTTATTTTGGAGGGGTTCTAGTTTTTGGTAATCTAAGGGGTTCTATCTTCTGGTTCCACATAGGTTCCTTTTCCTATTTTCTGGAGGGCTCCTATGGCTACTCTGTTATGAGAAATTCTCTTGATGTTGAATGCAAAAAATACAAGCTTTTCATAGCAGACTTCTCATTCTGAGTTTGAGTCTTTTGAGTAAGGAGTTTTTCATTGTATGTATTGGTACACTTTCCATGAAATACAATACAATTTCTATCTTAGTTCTATTACTGTCTCTTAGCTTTGTGTTTGTTCTTGTATGTTTCTATTTGTAAGGCATATAAAAACATACTAGTTGCCAGGAAATTACTCTAATTGTTTCATGAGTTTCTTTCAAGGAAAGGATTAAATCCTCATGTGCAATTTTAGGGAATGAACACATCTGTTGAGATCTTGATGATAACAACCTAAGATTGAGAAGATAGTCTGTCAGGCATTCTGTCTAAATTGTATGTAGTTTGCAAGGCATACTACTATATTTCCTTGAAATTCCTTTGTTGATTTATGTTAAACTCTTCTACCCAAAGGATTAGGCACTGGGCTGATTTTTGTTTATGCAATTACCTTTTTTCCATCAAGCACAAAATTTATTATTACTAGTATATTTTTCATTTCATGTTCATGCATTAAATAGATAGGACTGTCCCTGAAGATACACAATTCATAGTTGTTGATTCCTTGAAGAGAGATTCAGAGGTTAACCTTCCTTGAGCTTTTCTCACAAAAAGAAGAATGATTCATCATCCTTATGCCATTGCTCATGTTGTTACATTAGTAGTTTCATTTGTTATATTCTGCAACAGGTTGTTCCTAGCTTTTTTCAGAATCATCTTTCATTGAAGTAGATTTGAGGAAAATAATAGCCTGACAATGAAGACCTAATCCACTAATCAAAAGCTTACTTGAAATATAGTAACCTATTCATAGGCAATACCCACCCGAGTCCTATGGAGCTCAAAGTAGAAGGAGGATCTTATCCAATCCTCATCAATTAAGCTTTTCTTGCAAACTTGGAGACCTGTTTAACTGAGAATCAAGCCCATACCCTTGCCAAGTTTGACCCCACAAGAAAAATCCCTAACAACATGCACTGCATGTACTGAGCATGTTTAAATCAGAATGGATGAGAATTGTGCTGAGTTGAGTTCATGATCAATTCATGTGGCTCAATGGACCAACCAAGATTACAAAGGATGTGTTACATATTGTGACTGGTTATCCAATTGGTGATAGAATGAAAGCACAAAAGCAACTTGATAAGAACAAACTGTGTGAGTTGACACAAGAAAAGTGAGACAACAAAGGTCTAAAATTGTCTATTGTTGATGATCCTAAATTAAGATTTTCATGTAATGTGATATCCTACCAAATCTTTCAATCATCTCTGATAGATAGTGTACCATGTGGAGCTATGGATATAGCTTACAATATTGTCAAGAAAGATATGAAGATAAATCTATGTGAGATCCTACAGAAGCATTTTGATGAACAAATGAATACAATTAAGAAAGAAAAGACCAACATAATGAAGTTCAGATCATTGTTGGTATGTATATTTTTCTACTTTCAATTTTTTTTCCATCAATAGGTGATATAAAATGGAGTGTGAATAAAAAGATTATATATCAAATAAATGAGTACATTCAAAGTTTAGGAGATAACTTTGATATGATAATGAATGACTACTTTTCAAATTTTCAAGAAATAATGTACAAGAATTTTAGAATTCCACCTCAGCTAGTGGAAAAATATCAAGATACTATCTATTTTGAAGTGGACACCGACACTTGCAGAGTGAAGGCTCTAGATCCTAGGACCATCTGGTTACCACCAATGGGATATGAGATAGATATTGATACTGCATCTCAATAGATTGAATCTCTATTAGCTAAATTGGTTGATAAGAGGGGAAATTGATATGGTACTTATGGAGAAGTAAAGAACAAAATAAAACTAGGTATATTGATACCTAAGGCATTAAGAAAAACCAGCACAATGATAAGTAGTTTTTCAAAGAATCTAGGAGTTACTACTTAAGAAGATGAAGCTGGTCCTTCTAAGATCAAGGACAAGAAAATAAGAATGAAAAAGGAAACTCTGAGCCCAATTGGTACAAGACCATTGAAAAGGTCTTCCTCCACACTGAGAGAGACAAAGAAATAAGAGACAAAGAATCAAAATCCCAAAACATATATGGGAGAAAAGAAGACTTTTGGAAGAATGAGGAGAAAGCTAAAGTTACAAGAAGACAATGAGACTAAATCAAAAGATATAAGCCAATTCAAAGTTGTGCAAAACCAGCCCCCAAAATTGAGAAACCTAGATGAATCTCTTGAAACCCTAAAGAAGTATGGAGGCTTTTCTTGAATAAAACACGTTAAATATGAAATCATAAATGATGAAAAAAAAGAAAAGATTGAAGAGGTAGTTATGTATATACTATACAAGTTTAGAACTACCATGGTTGAGATGGACAACCGAGTGCCAGATGAGCTTTACAAAAAGATAGATGCAAGATGGAAATATGCTATGGCATCTGAGAAAAAAATGAGGGAGAGATCCCTAGCTATCACTATACCTAAGTTGTCAGTACAAGGGATTAATGAAGCATTGAAGGAATATTCAAATATATTTCTAGGCAAGAGTAGAGAACTAATAATCATGATCGGTAAACTAGAGGAAGTACAAAAGGAAACCAATGACTTATGGAGAAAGATCTTCTTTTCTAACCAACTAACATAAATCAAGGAACCACAAGGTAAGTTAGATCCTATCGAATTAACCTTAGACAAATATGGGGTTATCATTGAAGATATAATTGACAAAGACCCAATAGAAGAGATAAAAAATGATGAAGATGTGATGGAAACCTAGGTAAAGGACACTGAAGAAATGAATACTGATGATGTAGCTAAGGTAAATTTGATGGATGTAGATCCAGTTAATGAGAAAGTACTTGATTTTCTTGAGGTAGATGAGGTTATCTCAAAGGTTACAAAAGAAAATCCTAATTATATAGAAGATTCCACCGAACTAGAAAAGGAGACTGAATACAAGGACACTATAGAGATTGAGACTAAAAAAATTAGAATACAGAGCTAGTCAACCCTACCAAGACTACAAGTCCACATTAGTCACAAGAACTAGAGAAGGAGAAGACAAAGGAGAAGGAAATGGATAAAGAAGTAGTGAAAAAGGAATAAATTCATGAAGAGAAGGAAGAAAAGAAAAAGGAAGAAAGAGAAGAGAAAATTAAAGATACAACAACAACATCTGATGCAAAGAAGGCATCTCTTTCTCCTCTTTCTCCAAAGTTATCAATTGGAGAGAGTAAGAAAACATAAATGAAAAATTCCTATGGTAGACATCTCCACACTAAGCCCTACAGATTTATCATAGTTTGGATACTTACTTAAGAGAAAAGAAACATAAGATAAGTTACTAGCAAAGAAACAAAAGATTGATGTGCTAGAGAATGTCAAGGAGATACTATAGGAGATTGTACCACATGTAGATATAAATGAGAAAGGTAGTTTACTTAGCCAATTGGGACAATTAGTAAAATAGATAAATAAGCATGGTACAAAGACAACCGAGTATATGTTGCAAGTTCATCGAAATAAAATGGAGAGAAAGATAATTGAAGAGTTACTTCAATCAGTGGCACTGGAAAATGTAACACTTTCTGAGATGGTTACCAAATTGCAAGAGAAACTGAAAGATATTCTTTCATTATTTTAGAAAATTTGTTTGATTTCCAATTTTACAAAGGATATAAAAGAAATTGATGAATTTGTTGAAAAAGAGATGACTGAGTAGCTAGCCAAGGTCACAACTGATCCTGATACATTCAAAGTTTACTATCAAAGGCTTAAGCATTTAATGTGAGTGCAACATGAGTTAAGAAAAGAGGAGAATAAAATCAGAGTGAAACTCATGGAGTTACAAACATTTTTGATACCTGTGAGGCCTCACCCTGACCCATCATAGCATTTTTGATCATTCACATTCTGATACTTATGTTTGATACATTGATACACTTTTTGGATTATTCTGATAGAGACTTATGATACTATGTTTGATGATGATGACTATATTATGTGGATTACATTTTGATGTGGATTAGAACCTAGAATATGTGGTTGATTTTGATTATGCATGTTTAGATATGTGAAATAATGAGAAGATAGGATCATGATTAGATTTGATTATTTCATGGATGATATGTCATGATGATTATGGAATTACTATGTTTAAATATTATTGAATGAAAAATTACAATTAGAATTGAATTCTGCACATTGATTTATGTTGTTAATTATGAATTGAAAATGTATATTTCATGCGATTTTATTACCTTGGACTACTGATGCTCGATTTTAGTGTGCATGAAATAAAACCACAGAATTATTTGGAGAGTCAAGGCTAAACATATGTGAGTTGAGTAAGCCAAGGTTTAATCTGATATGGGATTGAAAACCTCATTGTAATGTGATCTGGTTGTAAATGTGAATTGCATGTGTGTTACTAGTGTAACTTCATGTTGCCATTTAGGATGTGTCATTTTGAATGTGATGTGTAATTTTTAGTGTTACTTGACACTTGTTATGTATTTATGTATTGACATGTCTACTAAGGTTGGTAATGTAAACGTAAGCCTAACTAACTTAGTAGGAACCTAATTAAATTCCCTTGTTGGAGATACTTGCAAATTCCACCAATTTGATTATTTAGATTTAATTATTTTCTAACCACTTCTAGAGGCCAAAAAGAGGTCCTAAGGGTCAAATTTAGCAAAATCCAAGTACCTTAGTGATAGGGGTATGGGTTAGGAATGTTTTTGACACATCTAGAACCCCCTAGTGGCCTTTGTGACCCATTTTCCACATGCTAAAAAAATGGATTGAGTCTTGACCTTTACCCAACCCCACACTCCTTTCCAATCTTACATTTATGATGGGGGACAAGGAAAAGCCAAAGGACTTTAGGGTCAAGTCTGAATTTAATGTTGGTGGGTGGGTAGAAGTTGGAGGTATTTTTAGAGGCCCTTGGTAGAGTTAGTGGGTGTTCACCCACTCTCTAATTTTAGAGACAATTAGGTTTGCAAAAGGAAAAGGGGAAGGGATAAGAATCTCAACTAAACATCATTCTTCAATTTTTGCTTTGGATTCAAGGTTGGTGGCTCTACGATGAAGGAAACTTCTTGCTTGAAACTCATGAAGAAGATGGTTATGTAAACTGTATTGTAGATTTGCTTATCTTTCTTTCCATAAAGATTGCTTATT
Source organism: Chamaecyparis obtusa (assembly GCA_027943335.1). NCBI lineage: Eukaryota > Viridiplantae > Streptophyta > Pinopsida > Cupressales > Cupressaceae > Chamaecyparis > Chamaecyparis obtusa. The sequence continues at coordinate 54,612 of BSBK01013078.1, forward strand.
GCATCTCATTTTGTTTGTTTGTTGTGTTAAAAGAATATGTGAGAGCTTGTATGTATGTTCTTGTAAATCTCTCCATTGTTGTGTTCGAAATGGGATTGCATATGGATTTTTCTTCATTTTTTGTTTTCTTGTTTTTGAGAATGTTGTTTCATGGGATTTAAGGCATTACTCACCCTTTGGGAAGAGAAGAAGTGGCCTTGGGTGAAGGGGTTAGTTGGGATATCCATTGTAGTGAGAGTCTCTTCTCTTGGAGAAGAGGTAAAAATTCATGGGGTATGGGCTCCATGAAGACATCCTTGTATTCTTGCATCTTGAGGATGCTATTGAGGAAAGTTGTGTATGAAATATGAATCATGTAGCCTTGAGAGGCATGGAAATACTTTTGTGAAAAATATAATATGTTGGAATTCTCCTACTTGGAAAATCCCTCCTTCACCTTCTCAATGAGTTTGAAAAGCTCATTTGTAAATCCTTGGATGGGAGTTATTTGTTGTTGTGCATATATGTGTTGTGAGCATTTGTAATGTATACCCATTTAGCCTTGGTTCTCCAAGCTTCAGGTGGCCTCATTGAGACCTAAGTTGGGAGGTGAGCTTCCCATGGTTCTCCTCTTTCATTTGCAGGTTTTGATGCCAAGATCCTTGTTGATAAAGCTTTGGAGAGTTCTCAATGTTGGTAGGGTTGTGTAAAAACAAGCTATGTTGAGGCATTGTTGTAATTTTGTAATAAAGAAATCTATCCTTGTTAAGAGAAGCATACTTGTGGAATGTAAAATGTTTTCCTTCTCTTCATTTGGTCATCATGAAGTTGTATATTGAGATGTAATTGAGAAAAGCTTGTTCATTCTCCTTGATACTCTCATTTATGTATTGTTACAAAATTGTATTTCATTGTTTAAAAATATAAGTTTGATATTATTAAAAAGAATAGAAGGTAATGTATTAGTTCATAGCATGTAAAATATTATACATACATAAAGCTTGTAATCTCTTTAATGTATTTGTTGTGAATTCTCAAGTTTAAAACACTCCATCCTTCTCTTTGAAAATTCATATTCCAATTTCAATAGGATCAACACCTTAGTTTTGAAATCAATATTGCAATCTCTAATTTCTCCAAAATGAAGCATGATAACAATGAATAAATAAACATGTTAGAATACTAATGTAAAAAAAAAAACTAATACTAATATTCAAATTATAGTTCACTTAGTGTATTGCACTAATAAAATAATTCAAATTCATACAGTTAACTACTCCAATAATAAAACAAGGGAACCAATATGTTAGAGCAATGGCAAAACAATAGCAATAGCACTTCCCAAATTTTTAGAGCAAAAATGCTCTCTGGAATTTGTATGGGGAAGGAACTAATTCTCTTTACCACAGAGAATATTCCCCCCAATGATTCTTCTCCTAAATAAGGATTAGTATGCTAATTTCTTATTAAGCCACTTAAATAATCCACTTGCACCAAATCATGGTTTTAATATTAAGGAAAAGGGCTAAGGTTCAATATTCCTCTCATGGGCCCCACATTCTCATCCTCCCATAAATAGCTGTAGGTATGAGGAGGGGAAACTCTATCAACAAATCATTCAAAAAAGAAAGAAAATTAAATAGTGACTTTAATGCTTGCTTGTTGATCTCCATTTCCCCTTGACTTTTGCATTGCCATGCAATGGATTTGGGGTAGATGAATTGGTGGGCCCAAACACCCCATGCCCTGTGCAACTTTTCCTCTTCACCCAAGTGTACTTACATGAAATAATTCCTTGACTTGACATGTTTCTTCCTCCTTCCCTTACATAGGGTTCCTTCTTGCTGCATTGGAATGGGGAAGCCTTGATGTGCGCCGCAAGTCTATTGACATGTCACTTACCTTTATCCCACTCCCCATGTGTACTTGCTAGTTCTATCATGGAATAAATACTTATTCCTTGGAAAATTAAAACTCTCCCAAATCCCTATGAAAATGACATGCTTGGGAGAGAGTGCAAAGTTTTGAGGGCCCCACCTCAACCTTGGAACATGCGCATGCCATTTTCAAAAAGACTCTCCTTGCATACACTTACGTAAGTCTTAGGATAGGTTGGGATTTATATCACTCCACCCACTTGGCAAGTGGGCCTTGGGGATAGAAGGGTGATGTGAAAGATTGGTAGGTTAAATAGGTTTAGATTTGTAGGATTAGTAGGTTATGTTTAGCACTAATTTTAGGATTTGACAGTCTTATTAGTTGTTAATCTTAGCTATTAGTTATTAATTCTATTTTGTGATTAACTTCATTTTTAATAAATTTAATTACTAATTAATAGTTTTATGGATAATATGTCTTAGATTTTAACTATTAATAAATCAATGTGTTAAATTGGCAGGTTATATTATCTAATTGTATATAGTTAAAATAAGTTCATTAATATTAGTTAAGTTGAGTTTCTTGTTAGATTGTAAAATTGTTATTAGCTCATAGGATATGATTTAATGATTTAATTTGTTTAAGTAATGTAATTTTATAAGTAGGTTATTAGTATGTTCTAGGAATGGGTAGTAAAACATTTATATTTCTAATGTTTAGATAACATTTCGTGGTAGTTCACATTATCAAGTTTATTGTCAAATATAATTCAATTATTAATATGGTTAACTCATGAACTAATAATGTAGATAACCTATCGATTATGTTAAATAAATCACATTCGAAAGATATAACCTAGTTACATATACCTTTTAGGTTATTATTTATTGAAAGGAATTGGTCAGATAATTAAAGCCCTCGTTCACAAGGGAATTGAAGGTTAAACATTGTCGATTAGGTTTTGATAGAATTGGATTCATCTTGAACAAAAATTTCAAAGTGGAAATTGTACCCACTAGGGTTCCGCTATCTGAACAAACTTAACCCTAGGTTTTGACCGGCTTAACCATAGTTGACTTATCCTTATTATTTGATTGTCACTCTCTGACATTTGAACCCTTTAAAAAAAAATTGTTGCATTTTTATTGGTAAATTTTTGGACATGAGATTTGGTATCAAAGACTAGGTTTCAACATTGGAACCTAAAACCCATTACGTTTCAACTCACCTAACTTAATCTATTATGTAGGATGCCTGTCATCACACGAGATGGCCAACAAAGCAAGGGTTGTATAGCTGCACATGTTAGTGCAGGACAGGGGGTGGACCACCACCACCACCACCACCACCACCACCACCACCACCACCACCACCACCTTAGAACCCTAACCAGGATGTTATGGACATCCTTCAGAATCTGATTGGGGTAATTCAACAAAGGCTACCACTCATAGCTCCTCAACCTGAGCAGCAAGTTTCTGAAAGGGAAGTAGATATCCCAGGAGGTGGTAGAGTAGTTAACAAAGAGAGGAGTAGGAACCCTCCACCTAGGTTTGTTGAGGGCCGTGGTGATCATGAGGGTGAGTCAGTTCATTAGATAGAGGTACCACCTGAGCTTGGGGTAGAAGACCGAGAGAGACCCCCTAGAGATGTTGGAGATGAGATCTGAGAGTTAATACGACTCCAGCCACCCTTGTTTTTGGGATCCAATGATGGGTCAGTAGCAAAGGCCTAGTTACATAGTTTACATCGATGCTTCAAATTGCACTCTTATAGGAGTAATCTAAAGGCACGGCTTGCAGTTCATCTCCTATGGGAGAAAGCCTCCCCTTGGTGGCAGCAAGAGGAGTCCATTGGTGGAGTGGCTATTGACACACTCACTTGGGAGTCATTTGTAGCCTGATTCTGAGAGAGGTATCTCTCTAAGCATTTTAGACAGAGACAGATAGAGGAGTTTCATCACCTCCAATAGAGAGGTCTCATAGTGGCCCAATATGAGAGTCAGTTTCTTGAGCTCCTTCCATACGTAGATTATATGAAGGATGAGAAACTGCATATCCATCATTTCATTAAGGAGATTAATATGTATCTTCAAGGTATAGTACATTTAGCCTTTCCTACCACCTTCAGAGATACAATTGAGATGACACTTATAGATGAGGATATCCATACTAGATAGGAGTCCCGGGATTGATCTCAGCACTAAAACCCCTCATCCCAGCAGTCAAGACAATAGAGACCTTCTTGGAAGGGGAAATAGAACCATGTAGTGGGATCCTTTAAGGGTCAATAGTCTTAGCAGTAGGGATCCCAATAGGATTCTAGATAGAGGCATTCACAGGGTTATCAGGGCTCTAAGCCCAAACAGTGGCAGTCTTAGGGCCCTAGACAGGATCAGAGGACATAGACCCCTCAGACATAGTTAGCTAGGACTCAGCAGTCCTCTAAGGGAGGATACAATGGTTCTAGTAGGACCAAAGGGTCACAGCAGCCTAGGACACATGGAGTATAGATTTAGACCCGAGGGCCATGTTACACTTGCAGTGGTATGGGTCATATAGCGAGAGAGTGCCCACAAGGACAATCAGTTGGTGGTTAGAGAGGGGCTACTTTAGAGCCTATAGTCGAAGATATGGGTAGGTCCGATAGAGTATTTGCAGTGGTTGATAATTTCTAGGCCAAACACCTGGCCATAGTCATAGAGGCCACAAGTATGATTCAGGGTATCAATGTTTCTATCTTGTTTGATTCATGAGCCACAGACTCCTTTATATCTCCATATGTAGTGGAGCGTTGCAGGCTGGTGGCAGTTAGACAAGATGTCAGTTGGGAGGTTGAGTTAGCTTTAGGAGCTAGGGTGTATGTTAGTTCCTTAGTTCATAGTTTTCAGATTTAGATTGGAGACTTAATTATGATGTCTGATCTCCGCATTACCCCTCTAGGTTCTTATGATGTAGTCCTTCACATGGATTGGCTATATGCCCACAACACCAAGATGGATTGTGAACACAAGAGGATTGAGTGCATTGATGATCATGTTACTTCTATGGTGATATTTTGGGTACAAAGATCCATATCCCTTTGCATGATATCTGCTATGTTGCTTAGGCAGTGCGTGTAGAAGGGATGTTAGTTATTTTCCACCACCATTAGTGATAGAGAGGAGGATTTAGAGGGGGAGCCTTCACTCAAGGATTATCCTATTCTTTAGGAGTTTGCAAATGAACTTCCTACCGAGCTACCTGGTATGCCTCCACCTAGGGCAGTTGATTTTCATATAGACCTTTTGCTAGGAGCTGAGCCCGCATCTAGAGCACCTTACAGGATGACCACACATGAGCTCAATGAGCTCAAGATTTAGTTAGAAGAACTCTTGGAGAAAAGGGCATATTTGACCTAGTGTATTACCTTGGGGTGCACCGGTGATTTTTGTGAAGAAGGATGGATCACTTAGGTTGTGCATTGATTATCAGTAGTTGAATAAAGTAACAATTAAGAACTGATACCCACTCCCTAGGATCAATGATTTGTTTGATCAGTTTCAAGGTGCCTGAGTATTATTGAAGATAGATCTAAAGTTGAGGTACCATTAGTTGCAGATAATGGAAAGTGAGATCCACAAGACTACTTTTCGCACAAGGTATGGTCACTATGAGTTCACAATGGTGCCATTTGGCCTCATGAATGCTCCAGTTGTGTTCATGAGCCTCATGAATAGAGTATTTCACACATTCTTGGATAAATTTGTGGTAGTGTTTCTTGATGACATCCTGATATATTCCTACAATGAGGAAGAGCATGAAGGGCATCTGAGATAGGTTCTACAACATTTGAGAGAGAATTAGTTATATGTCAGCTTGTCAAAGTGTGCCTTCTTTAGACTTGAGGTGCATTATCTTGGTCATGTTATATCCAAAGATGGGATCTCTATAGACCCATTGAAGATTATGTCCACTATGGATTGGCCAGCACCCACAAGTGTCACCGAGGTCAGGAGTTTTATGGGCTTAGTAGGTTATTATAGACACTTTGTGGTAGGATTTTCTAGAATAGCTCATCCCATCACTTCCCTTTAGAGAAAGGGGAAGAAGTATGAATGGACAAAGAAGTGTGAGAGAGCTTTCCAGGAACTCAAGAGAGCCCTCACTAGTGCACTGATTTTAGCAGTGCCAAATCCTTTGACAAGATTTTATTGTATGTATGGATGCTTCATTGAATGGTTTAGGAGTAGTCCTTATGCAAGAGGGTCATCCTATAGCTTTTGAGTCTAGGAAGATAAAGAATCACAAGCTTAATTACCCTACTCATGACCTAGAACTCACAACGGTGGTTCATACCTTAGTGAGATGGTGACACTTTCTTCTAGGTCACCGATTTGAGCTTCATTCAGATCACTAGAGCCTACAATATATCTTTACACAACCCAATCTTAATGCTAGGCAGAGGAGGTGGATGGATTTTTTGTATGAGTATGATTTTGATGCTCATTACATCAAGGGGAAAGAGAATGTGGTTGCAGATGCCTTGAGTAGCAGGCAACACAAGCTCTCATCAATGAATTCTAGTACATATTTGAGGGAGAACATTTTGCATCACTTGCCAAAGGATGGATTATATGTAGAGGTTTGTCAATTTATCCATTTTCAGAGACCCCTTGAGGGGAGATTTATAGATTATTCCTTAGAGTTTGATGGACTTCAACGTCATAGGGGACACATCTATGTACCTTCTATAGGTGACTTGCGAGAGTTTATTATGTTAGAAGCTCATAGAGAACCTTATGCAGCTCATCCAGGAGTTGAGAAGTTGCATGTTGATCTAAGACAATTGTATCATTGGTCAGGCATGAGATTACAGATTGCCAGCATAGTGGCTAGGTGTCTAGAGTGTTAGAGAGTGAAGGCAGAGCACAGTCATCCAGGTGGGCTCCTGTAGCCACATAAGATTGCTGAGTGGAAGTGGGATACTATATCTATGGACTTCATTGTTGGTCTCCCTATGTCTTCTCATTGCCATGATTCCATCTTGGTGACAGTCGACACATTGACCAAGGTTGCCCACTTTTCACCCGTGCATACTACATTCATAGCACAAGACATAGCTCAGGTGTTTTTGTGGGATATTGTCAGACTTCATCTCATTCCCCATAACATCATCTCTGATAGAGACTCTTTGTTCATATCAGCCTTTTGGAGAGAGTTACAGATAGCGTTGGGCACTAGGCTCAATTTTAGTATGACATATTGTATACACCTAAAAATGGTCATCTAGACTATTAGCCCATTTTGCTAAATCACTAATTGCTTATTCTTGATCAAATCCTAGTTCTATCATTTATTCAATTATTTTATATGGGCTAACCATTTTATCCCAAGTCTTTATTTATTAAAATGAATATTTCCTCCCCTTTTAATAAATAAAAAGCCCCCACTTTTTCTCTTATCCTAAGTTGCACAAATAAAACATTATTCTTATTTTATAAAAAAGGGAAAAAAACTTTTTGTCTCATATGGACACAAAAGTCAACTCCTATTTTCTCATTGGCGGATATTTGTGCACATGGATTGATCCCTCTTCAAGCTCCACCATTGATTAAATCTTTTGCCTCTTAATCTCCATGGTCCATTCCTTCTCATTTCCTTTAAAAGGAGAGCTCTCTTCTTCATTCTAGATCCCCAACTTTTTATGCTAACTTTATGCTGCAGGATTTCTAGGTCACTTTGGAGCTTTTGAAGATTTGGAACATTCTTAGCATCTACATCTCATTCTTGCATTCTACATCTCATTCTTGCATTCTTAGCTTAGCTTCATATTTATGCTTTCTTAGATTAGCTTCATTTCTATGCTCTAGATTAGCTCACATAGATTAATTAGCTTGGGTTGTAACACTTGCATATTTCCTTTCATAGCTTAGCTTGCATTTCCATTTCTAGCATAACATTGCATTGCATTTTCATTTGATTCTTGAGGATATTGGCATTCTTGCCCTTGTCTTCATTGAATCTCCCATTGCATGGTTTACTAGCAAGGTTATAGGCTAAATAGCTCTAGCTGAGAGCATTCTTAAAAACCCTTGCACTCCATGCCTAGGGAGCTATGGATCGATTTGTGAGGGCTCATTCTTGAGTTTCCTTGCATGTAATGATTCATAGAAGTGTGACACAATTATAGCACACACATATCACCCTCAGATAGATGGACATACATAGAGGGTTAACTAGGTGTTAGAGGATATGTTATGTATGTATGTGATGGACCATCAATTCAAGTGGGAGGAATACCTACATCTGGTAGATTTTTCCTATAATAATGGGCATCATTCTTCTATTGGTATGCTGCCATATCAGGCCTTGTATGGTAGACCATGCAGGACACCACTGAGTTGGGACATGATCGAGGATAGGGTATCTATTGGACCTCAGTTAGTCAAGGATATGGAGCAGCAAGTGGTTTTGATTAGACAACATCTTAGAGAGGCTCAGGATCGACATAAGAAGTATGCAGATGTGAAGAGGGTTGACCATGAGTATATGGTTGGAGATAGGGTCTTCTTGAGAGTGCGGTTGCACAAGAGTCCAATTCATTTTGGAAAGGGCTCTAAGTTGGCACCTCGCTTTGTTGGACCTTTCAAGATATTGGAGAGGATAGGACTAGTTGCCTACTGTCTAGCTTTGCCACCCAGCCTATCATGCATCCACAATGTGTTTCATGTATCTGTGTTACAAAAATATGTTTATGATGAGTCTCACATTATAGATTGGGATTCCTTGTTGGTGGAGTCAGACGAACAGTTAGCCTTGGAGCCAATTCACATTTTAGCCCGATAGACCCTGACACTTCGAGGCAAAGAGCTGGACAAGGTTAGGGTCTAGTGGGATTGTTATGACAAGGACACAACTTCATGGGAAGATGCAACAAAGATGAGATCACAGTACCCATACCTTTTTTATGAACTGTAGGAGGAAGTTCATGCCTAGGGGGGAGGATGTGAGGCCTCACCCCGACCCATCATAGTATTTTTGATCATTCACATTTTGATACTTATGTTTGATACATTGATACACTTTTTGGAATATTCTGACAGACACTTATGATACTATATTTGATGATGATGATTGTATTATGTGGATTACATTTTGATGTGGATTAGAACCTAGAATATGTGGTTGATTTTGATTATGCATGTTTAGATATGTGAAATGATGAGAAGATTGGATCATGATTAGATTTGATTATTTCATGGATGATATGTCATGATGATTATGGAATTACTATGTTTAAACATTATTAAATGAAAAATTACAATTAGAATTGAATTCTGCACATTGATTTATGTTGTTAATTATGAATTGAAAATGTATATTTCATGTGATTTTACTACCTTGGACTATTGATGGTTGAGTTTAGTGTGCAGGAAAGAGAACTATGGACTTATTCAGAGAGTCAAGGCTAAACATATGTGAATTGAGTAAGCCAAGGTTTAATCCGATATGAGATTGAAAACCTTGTTGTAATGTGATCTGGTTGTAAATGTGAATTGCATGTGTGTTACTAGTGTAACTTCATGTTTCCATTTAGGACATGTCATTTTGAATGTGATGTGTAATTGTTAGTGTCACTTGACACTTGTTATGTATTTATGTATTGACATGTCTACTAAGGTTGGTAATGTAAACATAAGCCTAACTAACTCATTAGGAACCAAATTAAATTCCCTTGTTAGAGATACTTGCAAGTTCCACCAATTTGATTATTTAGATTTCATTCTTTTCTAATCACTTCTAGAGGCCAAAAAGAGGTCCTAAGGGTCAAATTTAGCAAAATATAAGTACCTTAGTGATAGGGGTATGGGTTAGGAATGTTTTTAACACATCTAGAACCCCCTAGTAGCCTTGGTGACCCATTTTATGACCCATTTTTCACATGCTACGAAAATGGATTAAATCTTGACCTTTACCCAACCCCACACTCCTCTCCAATCTTGCATTTATGATGGGGACAAGGAAAAGCCAAAGGACTTTAGGGTCAAGTCTGAATTTAATGTTGGTGGGTGGGTAGAAGTTGGAGGTATTTTTAGAGGCCCTTGGGAGAGTTAGTGGGTGTTCACCCACTCTCTAATTTTAGAGACAATCAGGTTTGGAAAAGGAAAAGGAGAAGGGATAAGGAGCTCAACTCAACATCATTCTTCCATTTTTGCTTTGGATTCAAGGTTGGTGGCTCTACCATGAAGGAAACTTCTTTCTTGAAACTCATGAAGAAGATGGTTATGTAAATTGTATTGTAGATTTGCTTATCTTTCTTGCCATAAAAGAATGCTTATTTCATCTCATTTTGTTGTTCATTGTGTTAAAAGAATATGTGAGAGATTGTATGTATGTTCTTGTAAATCTCTCCATTGTTGTGTTGGAAATGGGATGGCTTATGGATTTTGCTTCATTTCTTGTTTTCTTGTTTTTAAGAATGTTGTTTCATGGGAGTTAAGGCATTACTCACCCTTTGGGAAGGGAAGAAGTGGCCTTGGGTGAAGGGGTTAGTTGGGCTCTCCATTGTAGTGAGAGTCTCTTCTCTTGGATAAGAGGGAAAAATTCATGGGGTATGTGCTCCATGAAGCCATCTTTGTATTCTTGCATCTTGAGTATGCTAATGAGGAAAGTTGTGTATGAAATATGAATCATGTAGCCTTGAGAGGCATGGAAATAATTTTGTGAAAAATGTAATATGTTTGCATTCTCCTACTTGGAAAATCCCTCCTTCACCCTTCTCAATGAGTTTGGAAAGATCATTTGTAAAGCCTTGGATGGGAGTTATTTGTTGTTGTGCATATATGTGTTGTGAGCATTTGTAATTTATACCTATTTAGCCTTGGTTCTCCAAGCTTGGGGATGGCCTCATTGAGACCTAGGCTGGGAGGTGAGATTCCCATGGTTCTCCTCTTTCATTTCCAAGTTTTGATGCCAAGATCCTTGTTGATAAAGCTTTGGAGAGTTATCAATGTTGGTGGGGTTGTGTAAAAGCAAGCTATGTTGAAGCATTGTTGTAATTTTGTAATAAAGAAATCTCTCATTGTTAAGAGAAGCATACTTGTGGATTTTAAAATTTTTTTCTTCTCTTCATTTGGTCATCATTAATTTGTATATTGAAATGTAATTGAGAAAAGCTTGTTCATTCTCCTTGATACTCTCATTTATGTATTGTTACAAAATTGTATTTCATTGTTTAAAAATGTAAGTTTGATATTATTAAAAAGAATAGAAGGCAATGTATTAGTTCATAGCATGCAAAATCTTATAGGTACATAAAGATTGTAATCTCTTTAATGTATTTGTTGTGAATTCTCAAGTTTAAAACACTCCATCCTTCTCTTTGAAAATCCATATTCCAATTTCAATAAGATCAACACCTTAGTTTTGAGATCAATATTGCAATCTCTAATGTCTCCAAAATGAAGCATGATAACAATGACTAAATAAACATGTTAGAATACTAATGTTAAAAAAAAAACTAATACTAATATTCAAATTATAGTTCACTTAGTGTATTGCACTAATAAAATAATTCAAATGCATACAATTAACTACTCCAATAATAAAACCAAGGAACCAATATGTTTGAGCAATGGAAAAACAATAGCAATAGCACTTCCCAGATTTTTAGAGCAAAAATGCTCTCTGGAATTTGTATGGGGATGGAATTAATTCTCTTTACCATAGAGAATATTTCCCCTAATGATTCTTCTCCTAAGTAAGGATTAGTATGCTAATTTCTTATTAACCCACTTAAATAATCCGCTTGCACCAAATCATGGTTTTAATATTAAGGAAAAGGGCTAAGGTTCAATATTCCTCTTATGGGCCCCACATTCTCATCCTCCCATAAATAGGCGTAGGTATGAGGAGGGGAAACTCTGTCAACAAATCATTCAAAAAAGAAAGAAAATTAAATAGTGACTTTAATGCTTGCTTGTTGATCTCCATTTCCCCTTGAGTTTTGCATCCCCATGCAATGGATTTGGGGTAGATGAATTGGTGGGCCCAAACACCCCATGCCCTATGCCAGTTTTCCTCTTCACCCAAGTGTACTTGCATGAAATAATTCCTTGACTTGACATGTTTCTTCCTCCTTCCCTTACGTAGGGTTCCTTCTTGCTGCATTAGAATGGGGAAGCCTTGAGGTGGGCCCTAAGTCTATTTACATGTCACTTACCTTTATCCCACTTCCCATGTGTACTTGCTACTTCTGTCATGGAATAAATACTTATTGCTTGGAAAATTAAAACTCTCCCAAATCCCTACAAAAGTGACATGCTTGGGAGAGAGGATGCAAAGTTTGGAGGGATCTCCTTGCATACACTTACGCAAGCCTTAGGATAGGTTGGGATTTCCATCACCCCACCCACTTGGCAAGGGGGCCTTGGGGATAAATGGGTGATGTGAAAGATTGGTAGGTTAAATAGGTTTAGATTTGTAGGTTTAGTAGGTTATATTTAGGACTAGTTTTAGGATTTGACATAGTCTTATTGGTTGTTAATGTTAGCTATTAGTTATTAATTTTATTTTGTGATTAACTTCATTGTTAATAAATTTAATTACTAATTAATTGTTTTATGGATAATATATCTTAGATTTTAACTATTAATAAATCAATGTGTTAAATTGGTAGGTTATATTATCTAATTGTTATATAGTTAAAACAAGGTCATTAATATTAGTTAAGTTGGGTTTTTTATTAGATTGTGAAATTATTATTAGCTCATAGGATATGATTTAATGCTTTAATTTGTTTAAGTAATCTAATTTTATAAGTAGGTTATTAGTATGTTCTAGGAATGGGTAGTAAAACATTTATATTTCTAATGTTTAGATAGCATTTCGTGCTAGTTCACATTATCAAGTTTATTGTCAAATATAATTTGATTATTAATATGATTAACTCATGAACTAATAATGTAGAAAAATTATTGATTATGTTAAATAAATCACATTCGAAAGATATAACCTAGTTACATATACCTTTTAGGTTATTATTTATTGAAACGAATTGGTTAGATAATTAAAGCCCTCGTTCACAAGGGAATCTAAGGTCAAACATTGTCAAGTAGGTTTTGATAGAATTGGATTCATCCTAAACAAAAATTCCAAAGTGGAAATTATACCCACTAGGGCTCCGCTATCTGAACAAACTTAACCCTAGGTTGTGACCGGCTTAACTGTAGTCGACTTATCCTTATTCTTTGATTGTCACTCTCACATCTGAACCCTTTAAAAAAAAATCATTGCATTTTTATTGGTAAATTTTTGGGCATGACAATACCCTAGATTGAGTCAATGCAAAAACATATTCATAAAGCTAAAGAGCTAGTGAACACCCCTGATATCAGTGCTATGAATAGAATGATAAGTCTTGTAGATGACATAGGAGAACAAATGTGGTGTTACTGACACTAAAGGAATCATAAGAATTATCACTAAAATATGCAGATAAAGGTATAAATACATTTTTGATAAGATTCCTCCACCATATAACAATAAGTAATTTTGTTTTTGGCATTTTTGTCAAAAAAGGGAGATAAATATGTGATAAAGGGAGATGATATATAGAGTGTAATAATAGAAGGGAGATATAGATATGTATATAGGGAATATTACTAAAGTGGGAGTAATGAGTAAAGAATATTGAATTATGAAGTTATGAAGATATAAGGAGTTATATTGAGAAATGTATACAAGGTCAAATTTTGTAAAGGACGCATAATTTTGATGACTTTGAACTTTTTATCAAAGATGCCAAACTAATGCCAAAGGGGGAGATTGATACTCCTAAAAGAGTTATTTTGTTGTCATTAGTTATGTGAAAGTCATATTTATTGTCAAAGTCATTCGGTGAAGCAAATAAGTGAAGTTGGTAAAGGAAGAGACAATTTTGGTAAGGAGAATAAGGAATAGACACTGAGTAAGGCAAGGCAAGCATAAAAAATTGAGCACTTACAGAGTTACAATAGTTAATGAGCCGAGAGAATACATGTTACCAAGAAGAACAAAATGTATTAGCGAGTGGCACAGGCTGACATAGTAGATACATTGAATCTAGACACCGAGGATAAAACATTTTACAGATCTTGAGGAGATTGTTTGATAAAGAATTGAAGATTTAAATATGATGATTTTTCATGACTACAAGGTAAGATCCACCAATGAAAATTAAATGTAATATATGCATTGGAGATGTAACCATTGGTAGCACCGCTTAAGGAGAAGATTCTAGAACATCTCTACCACTTCTAGGTTGATTATAAAGGGATCAAAGTATGAAGATCACAATGTGTGTGTATGAAAGAGAGAGAGAGAAGACAATCAACAGTAAGAGTGTGAAGGTAATGAGAAGAGAATCCACTGAGTAATATAGAAGTTATAGCAGAGTGTGAATGTGATTCATAACTAAAGCTATGAAGTACATAAGTTGAATTGTGAGTGGAATATAGTATGAGGTAAATTAATATTGAGCATATTGAGTCTGATAAGGATATGTTGAGGCAAGTATTACAAATAGTTTATGTTACTGATTAGTGTGTGTATGATATAAAATATGGATGGGGTCCTAGAACAATGATTTGCACATAAAAGAGACCCCAAAGTTAATATTTTACACATACATGAAATTTGTATTGATATGGAAAGTAAATGTAGATGATTAATGTTGAAATGAAGAAATAAAGGTACTTACCTCTGAAAAAGAATTGATTGAAAACCCTGTCAAATGGTCTCAAAAACTGATGATTTTCGTGATCCTTAACCGAAACTACGAGATATACAAAACCCATAAATCTTTCTCTTTTCTGAGGGAGGTTGACCTTGACCCAAATAGCGGGGCATAATCTTACCCCCCACTAAAGGTTGACCTTGACCCAAAAAGTTGACCTTGACATGTAAAGCTCCGACGGAAAGTTTAACAAAATGGGTATCCAGATCTGCACTTTAATTCACTGTCCCGCACCTGTACCTGCAAGAAAAATGGTTTTGTTTGTTGGGGGGAGGGGTTTGCCTCAATAAAACCCCAATTTAGAAATTAACCTTGAAATTAAATTGAAATTGCTAGAATAAACAAAGTAAATGGAACAATTCACCTTGCTTATGTTGAAACCCTTGTGGAGGATTTGAATCCTTGAATCCACAAGTATGGATGCTCCAAATGAAGGTAGAATAGGATGTAGGATGTCTCAAATCAATTGTCTTTAGATCTTCAACACCAATCTTGAATGGATCTTGGAATAGGAAGAGGCTTGAATGGATGGATCTTCAACAAGAGGGATCCATAGAGCTTGAATCCTTTAATGGCTACTAATGGATCTCCTTGATGAATTGGATGCTTGAATGCTTGAAGGATTGAATGGCTGATCTTCTTTCTTGAGAGTGCTTGAGCATGAAAACTTGATGGAGAAAATGAGAGAGGAAGGCTCCCTTTTATAGTGATCTAGGGCACAAACTTCTAGATAGGCCACATAGAAAACAATAAATAAGGGCCCATGGCACAAAACTCTAGAGAAGTGCACATGGAGAGGAAATTAAATTAAAGTATCAACACAAAAATCTAGAAGGGAACCACCCTTAATATAGAAATAAAAATAACTATTTAAGAGCCTTGTCACAAAATTTAAGGTAAGGCCAACCCCAAAGTTAATTTGAGCATTAGGCACAAAACTCGAGAAAGGCTAATCTCCAATAATAAATTAAGAATCCTATACAAATCTCAAGAAAGGTCCACCTCAAATATTAATTTGAGGATTCAACACTTAACCCAAGAAATAGTGGCCCTGAAGAGGGAAAAGACAAGATTTTGATGAAACCTGAAAATCAGTATCTAACCCCGAGGATCCCAGACCCTAGGGTCAAGGTCGAGGTCAACCTTGACCTAGGTCAGGGTCAAGGTTGACCTTGACCTAAGAGGTCGACCTTGACCTTGAGGTCAAGAATCTCAGGTTTGTAATTTAGGATGCCAAAATTATGTCATGAAGAAGTGGAAAATGGGGCAGAATAGGGGAAAAAGATAGATCCAAGCCAAATACCCATTCAAGGCATTCGACATGACCCCAAACCACTTACTCGAAGGGCTGAATGTTCTTAACATGGAAGTGCTTCCATTTTAAGATGATACATTAAGCCTCCACTTTAGCAAGAGTATGCACTCGATGCAAACTCTTGGTAAAGGAGATCATAAAGAAAAAGATAATCTTATTGAAATCAAAGGGACAAAGGAATCCTCAAGCCCCCAGGGACTCGAGTCTTCATCAAATCCAAGATTGCAATAAGAGAGACATCACTAGAAAAAGAGAGAAAAGGGAAGAGAGGAGTGGCTAACTCACCCAGTAAGATGTGTATATCTCACTGTGAACCATAAAAAGGATAGGATGGCCCACCAAGAAAACACTTGATGGTCACCCCATAAAGTTGTGTGCCTTTTGGTGGCTTTGTGCATGTATGTAGTGCATCTTCTAATAGCTTTTGGAATACCCATAGATGCACCTTCTTGTATCACCATGGAATATAAAATGCATGTCTCCTCAGGATTTAGCAACTTATGTGTGTTACCTTCAGAAGATTTAGCATATTTGAAATTGGAAATGCATGTCCCTTCAAGATTTAGAAACTTATGTGCATTACCTTCAGAGGATTTAGCATATTAGAAATGCGTGTCTCTTCAGGATTTAGCAACTTATGTGTGTTACCTTTTGAGATTTAGCATGCTGCAAAACAAAATGTTAGAACAAAAATGCATAATATAGAATGAGGGAGTCCATATATAAGCCCCCCTCCTTAAGATGGAAAAAAACATACTATTTTGACATGTTAATGAAAGAAAAGAACAAAGATAAAGCCTTCTTCAACATCAAGACAATATCCACAGACAACACCCAGTCCACTCCAAGGTCATAGCTCCTATGAGGCAATGAAAGGGACAAATGCAAAGAGATATCATGCAAGAATAGAAAAAGTAACCCTTGTGAGGGATAGCACACTATTGAGCTTCCAAGGTGAGAGATTTATCAACCATGGAAACCCAATGTCAAATAATGAAAATAGGTTATGATCAAGGACATAGATCCTCAATGCAAACTAAAATTTTCATGTATGATTGGATACCACATAATAGATAGATACTGCTTAACCAAGGGAACAGTGGATCCCAGAAAGGCAGAAAAGAAGGAGATGACATCCTTTCCCCCCAAGCATAGGAACAAGGATGGAAGGGGACCTATTATATTTCTCACAACACTTATACAAGATAACAAGCCCCCAAGGATTAGGCTAACATTGTTTACATAATGTGGAGCTCCATAATAGGAACATAAATGTTATTTAGAGAAAACAAGATTAAAATACAACTCATTGTCACATGATATATAAATAACCTTGCTATCAATGAGCTGCCTAATCTTATAATGTAAAGATTGACATTCATTAGTAGAGTGATCATGAAATCTATGATATAAACAAAAAGGAAGAGTCTTCAAGTGTGGACTATGTTTCTTTTTATGTTTAGGTCTAGTAATCATCTTAGCATGAATGAGTTTAGGAAAAAGAACTTCTTGGTCAAATTCCTTCATAGTTTCATCATGTTTTGAAGTGTGATTTGAGATGTTGTTAACATTGATTTTTTGTTGAGGATTAAATCCCAATCCATAAGAATGCTCATGCCCCCCATTCTGTAAGGGCATTTGAATTCCCTATTTATGCTTACCACATCCTTGACCAATGAATCCTTGTTTAACTAGGAAATGATAACCAGGACCATAATGAGAAGCCATATCAGAAGGAGTCAATGGAACTTCAATAGTCACTATATCATCATTAGTAGGTTTGATAGATTCATTGTGGGTAGAAGTAGTGAAAAAGTTATTACGAAGGGCATTAGAAGTAGAAGAAAAAACTTGTTGTTCAAACTCTCTTTGTTGCTTCATAAAATCAAGATTAGAAACCTTATACTCTCCAATGAAGGTAGGCTTAAAGTCCAAGGTTCCCCAATCATTGCCAGGAAGAGCATTAGAGGAAGAAGGATTACTATTAGGAGTAGGATTAGTGTGGGTCTGAATATTTAGACAAGGATTAGGCGCATCATCCACATGAAGTGTATGCATCATGTTGTTATGTATAAACTTGGCTTTATGGTGAAGGGTGAAAGAAACAACATGAATCTCATGCAACCAAGGTATACCCAAAAGAAGGTTATAATTGAGAGGTCCATGCATAACATGAATAGGAGTATTTAGGATGAACGATTCTACTTTGATAGGTAAGGTAATGATGCCTAAATTATTCTTAGAAATGTTATCAAAGCCATGTATAGGAACATTGTCAAGTTGAATAGTTGAAAGATCGGCTTTAATTGCTTTGAGCTTGTCCATGATACAAACATTAAGCCCAGATCCATTATCAATCAAGGTCCTACAAATGATGTTTTTATTGATAGTAACAACAACCATAAGAGCATCATATTGATTCTGAACTTCTTTAGAAGGTAAATCCTTTTGAGTAAATACAATGTCAGGAACACCTGGGGTAGTATGCATGCATTGTAAGAAGTTATTGATGTTCTCTTGATTAGGAGGTGGAGTGGGAAGATTTGCTAGAACTTTTTGCAAGGCTTCATAGTAGGTAGGTGAAGTTTGAAGAAGCTCCCATAGAGAAATCCTTGTAGGAGTATGTTGCAGTTGGTTTATCAAATCATACTCCTTTCTAGGAAGACGGGGTGGAGAAGGAAGAATGGGTTGAGAAGGTGGCAAAAAAGTAGAAACCATTGGATTAAGTTGAGGATTATTCCTTGTATGATATGTGTGAGCTATCAAATCTTGGTCATTGAAAGACTCTAAAGACTCCACAGGTTTACCTTTGATAGTAATATGAGGACAACCTTTGACAGTCAACAAGCGTTTCAGAAAAACCATATTAGTTGTCTCAACACTACAAATAGATTCACAAGAAGGAAGTAAAGAAGACATTCTATGAGGAGATGAGACAGGATCTTGATTCTCCCTAAGATCATCACTAATAGGGAGATCATTAAGGGAATTTATATCATTCTCCACTAATGCATCATCACTAGAAGGAATCCCAAATGGAGGTAAAGCATCTATAATGTCATCTTCTTTCACAAAAATGTCTACATAAGGGGAGTGTGTTTTAGAAAAATATTCATCATCATGTATTAATATGTCATCCATTAATAAATCACCCTCTTGTATCAAAGATTCTTCACAAGGAGGGGATAAATCAATGTCTTTATTTAAGGGATCATCCACAATGGTTTCATGAGGAAGAGAGTAATCAACATCCAAAGGTTCATCCCAAATAGGAGGATTATCATCCCTACCAATAAAGCACATGTAGGATCACCATAAATCACTAAATCTTGATCCCTAGAGGGGAAAGAAGGTAAATTATATTCTAAAGTAGGCTCATTAGGAGAAGAATTAACATCAATCCTCAACTCATCTCCATAAGGATAAATATGATGGAGAGATAGATTAAAGTCATCTTCTTTCTCTAATATATCCTTACAAGGTAATTCAAAAGAGGACAAAGAAACATCACACACACTAGATAAAGTCTTTCTAGTTGTAACACCATGCAATGGTAAGGTAAGAGGAGGATGTTGTGTAATGCCAAAAGTTATAGAAGAATGTTTGGAAAAGATTTGAAACAATTTGTGCAACATGATAACAAATAAAGAAATGCATAGAAAATAGATCTAGATATATCTAAATGCATTCAAATGAGATTTATAAGCATGAAAAGGAAATCAAAAAACATAATAGGGCATCTAATTCCACAAAAGGAGTTGTCGTAAAATAGGTTCACCAAAATTTATGATATAAAATATGGATGGGGTCCTAGAACAATGATTTGCACATAAAAGATACCCCAAAGACAATATTTTACACATACATGAAATTTGCATTGATATGGAAAGTAAATGTAGATGATTAATGTTGAAATGAAGAAATAAAAGTAATTACATCCAAAAAAGAATTAGTTGAAAACCCTGTCAGATGGTCTCATAAATTGTTGATTTTCACAATCCTCAATCGAAACTTCGAGATCTACAAAACCCAAAAATCTTTTTATTTTCTAAGGGAGGTCGACCTTGACCCAAATAGCGGGGCATAATCTTACCCTGGGGCACAATCTTACCCCCCACTAAAGGTCGACCTTGACCCAAAAAGTCAACCTTGACCTGCAAAGCTCTGACAAAAAGTTTGATGAAAAGGGTATCCAGATCTGCACTTTAATTCACTGTCCCACACCTATACTTGCACGAAAAATGATTTTGTTTGTTGGGGGGGGAGAGGTTTGCCTCAGTCAAACCCCAATTTAGGAATTAAAATTGAAATTGAATTGAAATTGTTGGAATAAACAAAGTAAATGGCACAATTCACATTGCTTATGTTGAAACCCTTGTGGAGGATTCAAATCCTTGAATCCACAAGTATGGATGCTCCAAATGAATGTAGAATAGGATGTAGGATGTCTCAAATCAATTGTCTTTAGATATTCAACACCAAGCTTGAATGGATCTTGGAATACGAAGAGGCTTGAATGGATGGATCTTCAATAAGAGGGCTCCATAGAGCTTGAATCCTTCAATGGCTATTAATGGATCTCCTTGATGATTTGAATGCTTGAATGCTTGAAGGCTTGAATGGTTGATCTTCTTGCTTGAGAGTGCTTGAGCATGAAAACTTGTTGGAGAAGATGAGAGAGGAAGGCTCCCTTTTATAGTGATCTAGGGCACAAACTTCTAGAGAGGCCACATAGAAAACAATAATTAAGGGCCCATGGCACAAAACTCTAGAGAGGTGCACATGGAGAGGAAATTAAATTAAAGTCTTGAAACAAAACTCTAGAAGGGGAGCACCCTTAATATAGAAATAAAAAAAATAATTTAAGAGCCTTATCACAAAATTCGAGGTAAGGCCAACCCCAAAGTTAATTTGAGCATTAGGCACAAAAATTGAGAAAGGCTAATCTCCAATAATAAATTAAGAATCCTATACAAATCTCTAGAAAGGTCCACCTCAAATATTAATTTGAGGATTCAACACTTAACCCGAGAAATAGTGGCCCCGAAGAGGGAAAATATAATATTTTGACGAAACCCCGAAACTGGAATCTAACCCTGAGGATCCTAGACCCTAGGGTCATGGTTGAGGCTGACCTTGGCCTAGGTTAGGGTCGAGGTCAACCTTGACCCTGAGGTCAAGAATCTTAGGTTTGCAATTCAGGATGCTAGAATTATGTCATGAAGAAATGGAAAATGGGGCAAAATAGGGGAAAAAGCCAGATCCAAGCCAAATACCCATTCAAGGCATTCGACATGACCCAAACCACTTACTCAGAGGGCTAAATGTAGTACCTCCATAGTTTGCTTTCAGTTATTCAGTGCCGTACTCTTTTAGGCCACATTGTTGTGTGCAGATTTTATTATGTCAGTGACTATTGATGATCTGAATTATGGTTTTCATTATGATTATGTGATGTCATGTTTGGATATTGATATACATTATGTTGAGATGTTTCATGTTTCAGTTGGTTTATGATATACTTACCTCATACTAGCATGTGTATGGTGTTCATATGTATGTATCTGTATTATGTGTCTTTATGGTAGAGGGTGGAGGCGTAGTTACTCACTTTGTCGAGATCCACACGACTAACCATACCCTATCATTGCTTGTTATATGTTGTATGTACATGCTTTGTTTTGTGATGACAAGTTTGTAGGTATAGGGCATCATCTTCCTTGAATTGGCAGGAGTGAGTGTGCCCATAAAATACTCGTCTCAATGGTAAAGAGGGGAGATGAGAGATGGACCCAAAAACCTAATCCTTAGCCTATTTATCCTAATTGTTGGATAAAGTATCGGTTGACTACCTTGCCCGAGTTTGGTCAGGTTGACCTAATTCATGGATCTCATCTTGTGAGTTTGTATGATGCATGAATGTTCCTGAAATATTGCTTTGATTTAATTGATTGCTATGGTTATTTTAATTATAATATAGCGAGTAAATAATGATTAGAGTAGTTCTTATGTCATTGAATAATGATTAATTAATTAAAAATCAAATATGAGAATATTTGAATTTAATTAATTAATTATGCTAAATTATGATTTAATATGTTTTTATTAAATTGTTGAAAAATTAGTGCATGATTTAATTGTGTCATAATTATTAAATAATTTAAATGTGGAATTTTATATTACATGTGCTTTATTGATTTATGTGAAATTTGATTTCATAAAGTAACTTGTAAAAAGAATTCTATGTGAGTTGTGCATAAATAATATATTTTATAATTATTAATTGGTATTTTCCCTCAACTCAAAAAAAGAGGAGTTTGATTAGGAGTTGTCTGGTGACTCATTAGGGTTTGCATGATAGGTGGATTTGATTTTCTATTTGGGGAAAGTTTGCATTCATTTGTGGAAGGGAGATTTTGTTGGAGTTTTCATATTTTGGAGAAAGCATTTTTGGAAAATTTGTGCTTTCTTGTGTTTTGGTGAATTTGGTGTGTGATTGATTTTCTGGGTGATGTGTATATGCATCTGGAATTGGATTCTACATAAGCTGTGATTCGGAGTTGTAGGATTGAGCTTCTACATTGTTAGATTTGGGAGATTCAGCTTCCTACAGGCAATTCTACATCAGATTTATAGCATTGGAATTGAGGTAGGGTTTTGATGAATTTTCTAGTAATTTTGTCTATAGATATTATGTAAAATTTGCTTTATTTGTTTGATTCTGAAAGGTTAGATTAGTAATTTTGGTTAAGCTTTCATTTTGGGATTTTTAAAAGCTATTAGAAAAGCTTTTTCAGTATTTTATTATTACTTGGCACAGTAGGGAAATGCTGGCAAAATTTTTGGGAAAAATTCAACCTAGAGCACCTAGAAAATGATAAATTAAAATCTCTATGGTTAGTTCTATAGTATGAATGATTTAATTAAATGGGTTGCTCTCAAAAATTCAGTTGGAGTTTAAAAAAATGCATTCTGTGTTAAAATCTCATTCTCTGAGGAAAAAAAAATACACAGTAAAAAAAAAATACTGGAAAAGACAAAAAAAAATAGCTTTCCATGTTTTAATAGGTTGAATAATTAAACAATAATGTTGAAAGGGAAAAGTCAGATTGGAGAGAAACAAAAATATTCAATGAATTCTTGAAAAAAAGAGTTTTATTTCCAATTCTGGAAATAAAGATCTGAGTCTGTACATTTCCATTTTTGGCAATAAGTTGTCCCTGTAAAAAACAAAACAAATAAAAAAGTCAGTTTTGTATATTAAAAAATATAAACCCAAGCCTATATCAAATGAATTTTTACTCCTCTAAATTCATTGTAGATAGAAATATATATGTATATAATAAACAAAGTGCAAATTAGTTCATTGCCGCAAGATTGATGTGTCTTGAAAAATGTGTATATAAATCTCGTAAAATATATATATTGGAAATGATGTTTTTTGTAAAAATAATTTTAAAAACTATTAAGGGAGTGGGGGCCACCGTACCCCCATCTTTCCCGAGGCGCGCAGGCCTGTGAACACGACAGGCTTTCCCTGCCAGGCGGTACCCAAGGTACCATCGATAGGGGGTACCCTACCGGCGGCACCTTGGAGTGTCGTGTGGCAGTGGGAACCACCCGCCAGCGGCATCCTTGGGGTGTCGTGCGGTGGGGCCCAGGTGGGTGCGGGTTCGTCCCCCCACGATATATATTTTTTTGATTTCATTTTTTTTTTTTTTGGTTATTAAATTTGTTAATTATTAAAAAATGTGTACGATAATAATTTTTAATTTGATAAATAAATTTTGTATTATTGATAATTTTTAATAAAATTTAATCTTTATTAATAGTTTTATATTATTTTATTGCTAATTATTATTTTATAATAATAATTTTATTAAGGTGTTTTATTTTAACAATTACTTTAGTTGATAATTATTAGTGAGAATAATTTTATTAATAGTTGTTATTAAACAATAGTTGGAATATTTTGATAATTATTATTTATGATAATAATTATTGTTGTGGGCTAAAATTGACGTTGGTGGGTTTTATAGTGATAATTTTTATTCAATATAGTTTTTGCGTGTAGATGGTTTTATTGGGACTATGGTTCATACTTAATTATCACTTTGTTTTATAAGTTGAGTGAATTCTGTATACTAAGCATGTTAGTAAACGTTAATAAATCTATTTGATCAATAGAATAGAGTTAGATTGATTGATTTTATTTAGGTCATTCATTAAATCTAGCTTAAGTATGAAGAGTAATATGAGTGGTATTTATGTAGTTTAAATTGGACTTTTATTGACTATTGAATGTGTGAATGATCTTATGTCTACTTATGTATCTTCTTATACTGAAATTGGCTATTTTATTTAATATGATTCTATCTTTCCTACTTGTTGGGTTTATCAGTGTTATGGGAACTAGATGACCTAGGAAAGACAGAGGCTTGGGAATTGTCTATTGTTCATGTTGTTTCTTCTATTTGGCATGAGTGTGTATTATATGTATATTTTCCAGTTGACCTAATAGGCTCTTGTTATTTTATGAGACTCAGTGATTATGATTATGTAGTCAATCCTGATTTCTGTGATGAATCTGGTTGTGTGACTAGCTGTTTTATCAGAGTGTAGATCTAAGAAAGATCTATGAGCCTAGGGTAGTTTACCTAGATATGTGTTAGGAGGTGGCTTGCAATAAGCACTGGGGCCCACAAGTGGCTGATGTTGATCACTTATTGTAAGTTATTGTAAACAAGTGATAACTTAATTAAATTAAGGGAAAATAAATGAACCTAATAAGATAAGTTCCTCGCCCATGCTTTAGTGCTAGTACAGACTAAGGTGGGAATGGAGAAGATGCTTGCTACCTTGAGAGGTGTGTGTCTAGCATAGTTAATGGCTTCATTTGTATGAGAAGTCATTGATCCGTGTATGGTCACTTGAGTGTCGGGATCCAAAGAGATTACCAAGATGAGACTCAAGGGTTAGACACACATGATGACACCTGCCTATACATAGTCTAGTTATTCTACATGGTCGGTTGCCTCTAGATTAGCGAGTCATACCTTTCACTACTTTTGTTGACCTTGAGTTAGTAAGCTATTGGGATTCCTATCCTAGTGGTGTTTCCTAGTTTGACTAGATTATCCGATTAGGGTCTGATGTTATCTCCTTAGCATGGTGGGGTAGACCTTTGTGGTTCTACACGGACGGGTGGTAGTGATTCTTTACCATTTGAGATTTGACGTCCTGGTGCCGGTGCTTGATGGTGTCTTTGCAGTTGGATCCTTGTGCTACTTCATTGATGTTCTTTCTTATATTCTTTATTTGTAATCTTGTATTAGTGTACTGCTTGTGATACCTAATCTGGACATTGTATTATCATAGTTATATTTATTACTACATACCCTACGACATGTGCAGTGGATGTTAGTTTATGTATATGTCATGGATGTCCATGAGAATTATATCTATTGTTATCATGTAATTGTAATTTAAATGTTATGGAATCTTTTGTTATCATTCTTTAGTTGTGTTTTGTTCTTAAGTAATTCTACGTCATGGAACCCTTGAGTATTGTAATCTGTGATGGATGTTATTTTCAATGTGAGTAAATGGTAATTGCTTCCGCACTGTTGTTTATCTTGTTTGATAACTTTAGAAAAAAAAATTGTTCACCAAACTTAGTAGCATGTTTAGGATTAAATTCTCTTGGGTTCCCTGGCGGGGCGTTACACTAAACCTTCTTAACATGGAAGTGTTTGCATTTTAAGATGATATAGTGTGTAATCAGAATTGTAAAATCTCTTAACCGAGTAGGCCCTAATAGTTCTTAAATTGTAAATCCTTTAAATGGGTACATCTCTTAGATTAGAGTTATAAAATCCTTTAGCAAAGTAGACTGAATAAGTCTTTATACTCTTAGCAGGGTAAATACTCTTAAAAAGGTAAGCTATCCGAAATAGCTAATTTTGTAGCTCTAACCGAGCAAACTTTTTGGTGTAGTAGTAGAGTGTTGTGGGTGCCATCCCCACCACAATTTTTTCCTCTGACCAAGGATTTTGTGAGACCAAAAATCATGGTGTTATGAGTTGTGTTTCATGATTTTGATTTATATGTTTTATGATGTTATATGCAAAGTTTTCTATTTGATGAATGGTTAGATAAGGAATAAATTTTCTTGGAGTACTAATTCACCCCTCCCGTCTCAGTACTTAACTTTCCATAATTAATTCAACATAAATATCATTTCATGTATAATTTATTGAATAATTTAATATCCAATTTAAAAGTTTTGATCATGAATAAATATTAATTTTCCCCTTTAATAAATAATAATAATATTAAATATTATTTATTATTTATTATTTATTAAATTTAAAAAATAACTTAAATGGTATTAAGTTTAATTTAATTAATTTTTAATAAAACTAAAATAAAAAAATTGTAATTCTTCTTTATATTTAACCCCCCCCCCCACCCCCCCCAAAAAAAATAAAAATATTGGGGAATTGCAACACCTACTGCTGGCAGACCAACGACCTTACCACTAGGCTAGTCCGTGATGTTGTTGTTGCCCCGTCTCTCCCCTAGCATAGCCTGCGGGGCTTTGCATCATGTGGCCCACATGTGGCAGGGGTGGGTCCAACACCTTGCCAATAATTTTATATATATATATATATATATATATATATATATATATATATATATATATATATATATATATATATATATATATATATATATATATATATATATATATATATATATATATATATATATATATATATATATATATATATATATATAATTTTCATTTAAAAGCATTTGTTTCTCAAAACCCTAGTTTTTAACCAATAATATAAAAGTTGGAGAGTTCAAGTTTGAAGCTTTCTTTTTGCATGACAATTCTTCCTATCATGATAACCTTCACAAAAACTCATGCAAAAAAATTCAAAAAAGAATAATTTATGGATGATATCAAATTGTGATTTAACTCTCTCTCTATAGCTTATATTATTGTGATATTGCTATTAGGATTCAACCATGGAGTTTGACATGAATCTCTATGCATGAAACATGTTTCATTGAGTTTGACTCAAAATGTAAACAGTTAAATCTTGATAGCAATATCATAATTTAACTTGTTGTGGAGAATATCTCCTACATATCAGCTTGTATTGTATCAAACATTTTTACATAATGATTTGTAGTTGGGATGATTTTTATAAACACTACTTCACTTAATACATGTGATATGAGAACCCTTGTGCTTATATTTGTTTGATTTACTTACTAGTATCTATCAGTGGGTTCCCACTTTGTAATGAAATTGAAGAGCCTGACAATGGGTGCCCACTTTTTAATGAAATTGAAGAGCCTGACTTGGATAGATCCTAAGTCTTATGAGAAACCATTAAAAGTAAATGGAAATATTTTATAAAAAAGAGAGGATAATCAAGTGATATGAGGTGGGGTCATTATTTTGATCAAGGTCAGTTTGATGTAAGATAGTTTTATCTTAAAAAGCTTATCACAAAACCACATTCCTTTAGTCTTGAGTTTGGATGGATTATTGGTCATAATGCTTGACTGGGGTGGATACCACTAATTGAATTCAATAAAGGACATTCTCTTATACATAGATTGATGATTGAAAGGAGGGAAGTTGGTAAAAAATGTATGGTGGGTCTCCAATTGTATAATTTATCTTTAGTTGGCTTGATTTGCCTAATATAATATGATTGTAAATGAATGATTTCATCAAGGACCTTAGTTGGGTTTAGAGATTCTTTCTAGTAAGATAAGTTGTATTTGATGAAATTCGGTAAATCATGTGAGGAATTATGTTAGTTAAATGATTGGTATCATAATTTTCAGATTTAGATTTAGAGAGTTTTTGGAAAGTTCACAATTTTCAACTTGACAAAAATTTGGCATATATTTAGATAAAAATTTGACAACATAGAAAGTACTAAAAGTCAATTTTTTAAATTAGAAATTGACATCTCAAAAGAGATAATGCATTGTTTTATAGAAAAATGCATGCGATTTTTTTGGACCAATGTTTTACCTGTGTTGGCTTCTTTACCCATGTTTTTCATGTGTCTACAAAATCATGGGAGTTTAATTTGTAACAACTTGCCCAACAAAAACAAATTAGAGAGTAGTCGACAACTTAGAGGGTACTTGCATAGTTTGCAAACTATGATTGGTGAGATAAAAATCTTCATTTGTGTATCATTAATATGTAACATGTAGTGATTTCTTATTATACTTGTACTTAAAAATAGAAATATTGTTTCCATGATATGTATGTAAGATGTATTGTTGTGTATTCTTATGTAAAAAGATACTAGTATATGAATTTTGTATGAATACATGGAAAAATGATAAGTTTGTCATTAAAATATCTAAGTTTCATTTCATTTCAAGAATATTTTTGTGCAATTATTTTGTTTTAAAAAATTAATAAAGAAATGTAAAACTTAAATGTCTATTGATTTACAATTTTAAATTTTTACCAGGGTTTCTTCATACATAGTGATATATATCTTTCCTCTCAATTAACCACCCTTGGATAATCTATTATTATAGTTTTTTCCAATATCATTTTATTTAGCCGACATGTTTGTGTTGTAATTTATATTTGTGTGTGATTTAAACATATTCTTAAAAAAGATGGGTGAAAATAAGCACACTTTGAAAGTTCTCATAAAGTTCAACCTAGATCAAAACATAATTATATAAAGTTATTATACAACAAGAGTAAAATAATGAAGGAAGAGAGGGATCCAAAACATATAATTTAAGTTTTTTTATGAATAGTCCCTATTATGATTTATAAATTAGTATTATACATATTTAAAAAATAAGTAAAACTAATCACACCTTAAAAATACACATGAAACAAAACCATGATAAAAATACAATTATATAAAACCATTCTATAATAAAAAATAATAATATTAAATAGAAAATAATTATCTACTTTTGACCTGTAGAGAATCCCCTTCTTGTGAAATCTCCATATCTTTGTGCGCTCTGCTTAAAACAACGAAAATGCGAAAAGCTCATCAGAAAAGAAAGGCTGCCTTTCATCGAAGGCAAATTAATTTAGGTTTTATCCAATCTAACCTAAATTTGTCAAAGGTGGCAGACAAGCTTAGCAATGTAAATTCTTTGACAATAAATCACTTTTCGGCCACAAAGGATGTAAAGGATGTAAGCAATAACGAAGAATTTTTTGGCTATTGCTTCAATTGTTGGCTTTACGGCCACAAAAAGAAGGAATGCTGGAAACCAGAACAGCCGCATCCGTCTTATGATCATTTGAATGAATTCACAGCCAAGCAAAAAGAAAAAGAAGATAAAAATGTCAATTTGGATTTGCTTGTGATTTTTAGTAGAGCACAAGTCAAGCCCTCCTTCATCGATTCTGCCCAAACATAGCATTGTAAGGAAACTTCAAACAAATTTCCACCATCTACTAGGAAGAAGGAAGAATCTAGGGTAGAGTCATTGAGGGACTCGGCTAGGGCTCCAAATATTTGGTTAGAATCATGGCCAAATTATAAAATCCCTCTATGGAATAAGGAATCTAGGCAAAAAAATTTTACAGTCCAAACTCTGGACAGTCAATTAAATGTTTTCTCAAAGACCAAATATGCAAAGCAGGTCTTAGGCTATGGGACCGCTAAGGTGGGAAAGCCTGAGCATTTTTAAAAATGTAATACCAATGACCCCCTACCTGCCAAGGGGGAAGGCAAGACCTTTCCTACCCAAGCACCTCCCGCTAGCCCTACTAAGCAAGATCTCTCATGGCATATGATACAAAGCAAAAAAAAGGAGCCTTCCATTAGCATGCCAAAGCAAGACGTTGCATGGAAGATGGTAAAAGGAAAGAAAAAGGTATCAAGGTCTTCTTCACCTCTTAGTTCTTTCAACATTTCTCTGAATAACTCCTTTGAAGTGCTTAGGGAGAAGGATAAAAGTTACAAATCTTACACTCCCCCCCATAAAAGGGCTAGGGTTTTGGGAGATCAGGGCTATAGGTATCGACACATCAAGAAGGATGGCTCCCATCCATCAGACAAAGGTACCTACCCTCATCCCACTAAAACCCTACCCTCTTATGAGGAAAAAAATAAGCGAAGTGATAATTCTAGCTCTGCGGATTATGATGATTTGAACATTATTATTAAATACAGCCCTCCTCACCGGAGAAGGTTGGAGAGGACTTTATCTATTAAAACAACAAAGCATAAGTTTAATCATGACATTAAAGTAGACAAATCTCATAATGGCACTAACAATGCAGCGTATACGCCTCCTCATAGGTGTTTTAATCATCAGAAAAAAGGTAAGGTTTCTTGTGAATTGCAATATGATACAATTATATTAGATAATGATGATATTGTGCAAAGACAAAAGCTTTTAGTAGAATCAGGTCTGATTTACTGTTGGAATGGAGCCGGAGTATCAATTAAAGATGCAAAAAAAGGACTATTGGCACAACTCCCTGGGGAGGTAAGTATATCACCTCTCAGAGATAACTTCTTTTACATAAATTTTCTTAACAAAACCTTAAAGGAAAGCATTATGAATAAGAATGTTTTGAAGTTCTGGAATATTCCCTTCTCTTTATTTGATTGGTTGCCTTTATTTAATCCTATGCATTTAAAGGATTTCATTATAGAAAAAGCTATCACTCTTAAAAATTTGCCTTTAGAACTATCTAGCAAAGAAATACTCTATTTGATAGGTAATAAAATAGGCAATTTTAAAAGAACTGTTGAGTCAGCATTTGAACAGGCGGATAAAACAATTATTGTAGAGATGAATTTCCATCAAAAACATATTCCCCCCATTCAAATATGGTTTAATAATAATTCTGTCATAATCAATCCAACAATTATAGAAAAATTTATTGAGGTAAACAAAGAAACATCAAAGCAACATAAAAATATTAATTTTTTAATCTAAAACTAATAAAGATATAGAGATTCATCTTTGTAATGATAGAGGAGGTTTTGTATCCAGACCTCTAAGTGATCAAGTTTTAATTAATAATCAAGAAGACCATATAATAAAGGAAAAACTGATTAATATACCTATTGTTAATTTAGCATCTCCCTAGACAACTGAAGCATTACTTCCACTAAATAACAATTCATTAAACATTAACAGGCAAGAACCTTACAAAGATCTAAATAGGGAGAGTAAATCAGAACAAACAGAGCCTGGAAAAAATAATAATAAAACTTGTTTACAAGACGAAGGAAATAGGATTGATCTACCAACAAATCTGATTTTGAAACCTGAATGTACTGATGCAGTAGAACTAGTTGATCAGGTAAACAAAGCAGAAGAGGAGGTAAATCAAAGCATTAACTACTTGAGAGAATCATTAACGGAAGAACTAATGGACACGTTTATGGATGAAATTTGTGATTTTGATGAATTAAAATTCCAAAAGGAAATCCTAATTAAGCAAATTCAGGAATGCATTTTAGAAGAAAATAGGGAGCAGGATAATAGTCCTAACCAGCCTTTCCTTCCTTCTCCCCTAGAAAAGGAAGCTTTAGAAATTGCATTTTTGAATAATCCAGATAATTATTTAGAACAATCATACAAACAAATCAGAAAAGAAGCTAAAGACAGGCTTAGTGCTAAAAAGGATAATATAAATGATAAAGAAAATATAAATGAACCAATCATTGTTAAAGGGAGGGAACTAGCTATTTATATCCCCCTAGAGTTAGAAGCATTAAAACTGGATTTATTAGGGAAAGCTGAAGATTTAATAGAAATTTATGGCAAGGAGATCATAGATAGAGTTGAACCCCTAGATCATACCTTAAATGAGCAAAAAAACTTAGATAATTGGGTCAATCCTATAATAGGGTATGATGAAGAAGCAGCTTTGGTTAAAGACACAATTGAAGGCCTTTTCGGGATCACTAACAAAAACAAAGAATTGGGCATAGCTTTGAATAGAGGCAGTCTAAGCACACCTAATATTAATAAACTCAAAAAGAAAAGAGGTAGGAAGTCAGCCGTTGAGCTGAGAGCTCTGGATGGTAATGCAGGTAACCAAAAAAAGATAGTGGATATTCTGAACATAGGGAAGGGGAAGTTCCTTCCCAAAGAACAATGAAAGTCACTACCTGGAATGTTAGGGGTCTAAATGCCCCTAACAAACAGCGATTAATCAAAAGATATTTAAGAAACTTCGATTCCAAAATCATTATGTTACAGGAAACTAAGCTTAATAGAGAGGAAAGTACTAAGTTTAGTAAAAGACTAGGTATATGGAAGGTAGAATATGTTTCATCAATAGGCCTCTCAGGTAGATTGGTAGTCCTATGGGACCCCCGTAAAGTAATGGCCCAACTCGCACTCACTAATGATAACTGGATGAAATTAACAATTAAAAGCCTAAATTTCGATTTAAAATTTAACTTGATCAATGTATACGGGCCAATCTCTAATGAGGAAAAAAGAAAAGTATGGATGGAATTACAAACCCTTCTAATTGAACAACAAGAACATCATTTTATCATCAGAGGAGATTTCAATGCTATCTTAAATCTACAGGAAAAATATGGAGGCTCTCAATATATTTCGCAAGCTCATAAAGACTTTAGCAAATGGGTTGTGGATAATCATTTAATAAGCATAAATACTATTAATGGAGTTTATACATGGAATAATAGAAGAGCTGGTTTTAGCTACATAGCTAAAAAATTAGATAGATTCTTTACTAGAACTAACCCCGAAAACTTTAATCAAATAGTCAGTGCGGAGATACTTCCAGAAGCAGGATCAGATCACTTCCTCGTCAGGCTTACCATAACAAAAAATTCTAAACCCTCAAGGAACCCATTTAAATTTGAATTTATGTGGTTCCAAAATCCAGAATTCATAATCCTTCTTGAGGAATGGTGGAAACAAATCTCGATCAAAGGATCGAAAATGTTCTGCTTAACAACAAAATTAAAAATTATCAAAAATAAAGCATTAGAATGGAACAAGAATCACTTTAATAACATATTCGAAGAGAAAGTCCAGGTAGAACAAGAAATAATTGATCTTAATAATATAGTAATAGAACAAGGTATGAACAATCTTAGTTACCATAAGGAAAAAGAACTAATGGCTAAATACAATGATATCCTCCTCAAAGAAGAAATCTTCTGGAAGCAAAAGTCCAAGGAATCTTGGCTTAAGGAGGGAAATAGTAATACTAAATTCTTTCATAATACAACTAATTTTAAAAGGAGCATTAACAGAATAGCCAAAATTAAGACAACCGAGG
This sequence comes from Chamaecyparis obtusa, assembly GCA_027943335.1. NCBI lineage: Eukaryota > Viridiplantae > Streptophyta > Pinopsida > Cupressales > Cupressaceae > Chamaecyparis > Chamaecyparis obtusa. The sequence continues at coordinate 87,851 of BSBK01013078.1, forward strand.
GACTTATTACTGAGGATCCTATACAAATCTCAAATGCTCTAACAAATTTTTATAACTCCCTACTCAATACTACAGAAGCAACTGACCTATATGCCCAAAATGAAATGCTTAAAGCCATTCCTAAGTTGATTATAGATTCTGACAACAAAATAATGAATAATAAGTTCACATTAGAAGAAGTCAAAGCAGTAGTGTTTCAACTCCATCCGGATAAAGCTCCAGGCCCAGATGGTTTCCAAGACGGATTTTTTCAAAAATGCTGGCATTTTGTTGGAGAAGAGGTGTGGCAAGCTGTGGAAGCTACTAGAAATTCAGGATCTCTATTAAGTGAAATTAACAACACCTTTTTTACTCTAATTCTGAAGAAAAATGAGAGTACAGAACCAGGGGATTTCAAACCTATCTCCCTATGTAATACCATATATAAGATCCTTTCAAAATGCTTAGCAAATAGACTCAAATCCATCCTTCCAATGATTATCTCGGAAGAGCAGACGGGTTTTGTAGCAAATAGATCAATTTTGGATGGAATTATTATAGCGCAAGAAATAGTCCATACCACTCAAATAACAAAGGAACCTAGTATGCTAATGAAAATTAACATCCAAAAAGCATACAATAAAGTAGATTGGAGATTCCTGTGCAAATGCATGAAAGCGTTTAGCTTCTCTAAACAATGGATTAACCTTATCTTTAACTGCATCTCAACTCCCAAAATTTCTATTCTTGTCAATGGTACACCGGAAGGCTTCTTCAGTATATCTAGGGGCATTCGGCAAGGAGATCTGTTATCCCCTTTTCTTTATGTCATTATGGAAGAAGCGTTAGGTAGATCAATTACAAAGCAACATTTGGAAGGGAAAATCTTGGGATTAAAGGCCTCAAAAAATGTTCTGAATATCACCCACTAGCAGTTTGCGGATGATACAATTTTACCTGGCTTAGCTAATAGACAGGAAGCGAGAGCTTTCAAAAGAATTTTAAATCTTTATGCGAAAGCCTCAGGTGAACTTGTTAACTCTACCAAGTCAGAAATTTTCTTTATTAATACTAGTCCGAAAATTGAAAAAGAAATTTGTGGTATGATGGGATAGAAAATTGGCAAATTTTCATGTAAATACTTAGGTATTGATCTAGATATAGGTCTCTTATCTTCCAAACTATGGCAACAAGTCATAACCAAAGTACAAAACAAGAAGAGCTCATGGAAAGGAAAGTGCTTAACTAAAGCAGGTAGGACAATAATGATCAAATCTATCCTTTCAGCCATTCCCACGTATCATTTGTCTGTCCTACCCCTTCCGATTTGCATTAAAATGGAATTAGATAAAATGCTTCGAGATTTCTATTGGCAAGGTCCCTCCGAGGACAAAAAACTTGCCCTTATTAAATGGGATACTTTATGCAAACCGATTTCAAAAGGGGGTCTAGGCATCAAAAATTTACTATGGCAAAATCAAGCCCTTGGGGCTAAACTTGTATGGAGAATGTACAAAGAATCAAGTAGTAAGTGGGCATCAATTTTATTACATAAGTACATCCCTGATGCGGACCCCATCAACATTTTCAGGTCACAATCACATGTTAAAGGATCTCGGATATGGAATTTTATTAAGGAATGCAGAGGGATTATTAGCAAATTCCTATCTTGGGATGTAGGAGCAGGAGATCAAGCTTTATTTTGGGATGATTCATGGCAGGTCATCCCCCCTTAACAAACTGGGCTTCTCCAAGGAGTTTATAGAAGAATGCAAAAGAGTCATAGGCGTATATCTTAAGGACTACTTATGCAAGAAGGAAGACACTAACTAGAATGCTCCAAATGTAATTGATGATGTATGGCATGAGAAGCATAAACTCTTGGCAATCTTAAATGATAGAGAAGTAACACTTAAAAATAGACCACATACTTTAATATGGGTAGGATCTAACAACGGAAAATTCTCTATTAAGGAGGGTTACAACTCAATTATTAGGGACCAAAATATGGATAACATAGATATACCTTTGAACCTTTGCTGGAACAAATCTTGCCTCCCTAAAGCTGGTATGTTTCTATGGGCGGCTTTGCAAAATAGAATTCTTATAGCAGACAGGCTTAATAAATTAGGATTCAAAGGGCCATCTAGATGCCCTTTGTGTGAAAATCATTCTGAGGATGTCAATCACATCCTCCTTAATTGCCCTTTCTCCCAAAATTGCTGGAATTGGCTTCATCAGAGTCTAGGCTGGAAATCTGCTTCCCATTGTGATTTAATCAGCAACCTCAAAGCATGGCCTTCTTTGTATAAAGACAACCTTTTCAAGGATATTTGGACAATAACACCTTCAATAGTAGTATGGGAATTATGGAAAGAAAGAAACAAAAGGATTTTTATAGATCAAAAATTAACATGGATCTCAATAACTAACAAGATAGAAGCATCTATCGTAGAGATTATTAACAGAAAAATCAGGGACAGACAGAGCTATGAGGACTCCTTTAAGAGCTGGGATAATAGAATCAGGTGCAAATGGCCAAAATTAGCTATCCCTCCCCTCTATGGTAAAGGGGGTTCCAAAACTAAAGCAGACAGATCATCTTATAAATGGATACCCCTGAAAGCTGGATGGTATAAACTCAACTTTGACAGAGCTTCTCGAGGCAATCTTGGGATAGCAGGTATTGGAGGGATCATCCGTAACTAGAAGTCAGAAGTGGTTGCAAAATTTTTGAGACCCATTAGCCCTACAACCAACAATATGGCTGAATGTGTAGCAGCATTAGAAGGGCTTAAATTATGCAAGAATCTTAACATTTCAAAATTAATTATTGAAGGAGACTCCCAAATTATTATCAATGCCATTCGCACTAAAAAAACTCCTAATTGGGTTTTGAATTCAAAAATAGAAGAGATTAATCTATTAATGGATAGTATTTCAAATTATGAAATCAGACATACCTTTAGAGAAGGAAACACAGAGGCTGACAAGTTAGCTAATCTAGGGGCCAACGGAGTCGTAACAATGGAACATTATATATAATAGTTTTTAAGAGGTACCTTAATGATTAGGTTAAGGCATAGACCTTACCCTATGCTAACCTGAATAAGAATGGGAAACTAATCTTCCTTTTAGGATATAAGATCCTTATAAGAGGCTTTTTATCCATAGGAATCTCTTCTTACTTATAAGGATATAGGAGCTATATGGGTAGCTATTTTAATTATAACAATATCTAGGACCCTATAGCTATTTTAATTATATCAATATAGTTATGATATGGATCATAGCTCCAGACATCAAAAGATGTACCAGGCATGCCAAAGCTGAGAAAGAGATAGAGGAGAGTATCATAGTCATGAGAAGAGATAACCACGAATGGTTATACACCAAGGTTACATGCAATTCTAATGTCTAATCTCTATAGTGTTATGGAATTTGAGGCTAGAATCTAGTATATATTAAGGTAGGAACCGCTGTTGCAACATAACTTTGTGAATAGTGATGGATATCTAAGTGTTGACAAGTTATGTATATACAGTTAGAATATGTGGGATTAAGGACATCATATTCAGTTAAATGTAAATATTGACTTCCTAGATATTCAGTTTTCTTCCACAAAAGATAGAAGATGGACAAAGGTTTGTTGGGATGGAAAAGATGTTATGTAAAAAGGTATATCAAGATATGTAAAGGAATACTGTATACATAATATAAATGAACTTTTTAGTAAATTGGTCCTCTATTTGTTGATAGATAATGTTACTGAGATAGACAGAAAATTCATAGAAAAAAGGAGAAATATATCTAAAATGGTTCAGCCTCTATGCGGTAAGCAAAACATTTATGATGTTGCTACATATATCTCAAACTAAATTCATGGATACAACTCTCATAGTAATGGTGGTAATAGCCAGAACATCTATCAATATAAGAATATAACTCATCCTTAAGCTAACGGTCATTAAGAACACTTGCAGATGCATATAGATATATATACAAATAACAATGTATATATATGTATAGAAATTCTGCAATGGGCAGAATGGTGTTTTCAATGAGTATTTAGCATAACAATAGTTACTTTGAGAAATCTGTTCATTACTCTAATGATACAGTTATCTTAACAATTGGACTGATAGAATCATGTTATAAAAATGTGTTAAATCTTGGTCTCCAAAATTTTAAACAGATGCGGTTGGATACCTATAAGTTGAAAGATTCACATATGATTTTCTGTAACTTAAGTATGGAACTCTATAATCTCAAGCTAGGAACAATTAGTATACACATATACATATATTATATATGGATGTATACATGTATAATATATGTATATTTGCACACTAATTTATATATATAACTATACACATCATAGACTATATGTGTACATTTATATATATATCTAAACTCTCTGCGGGCAAGCATCCTCAGCTTTTTAGATATTAGTAATTCCTTCCATCCTACCATGCACAAGGCTCTTCAGATTAGCTCTATGATTTGAAGATGCATTTGGAGGCATACCACTGAATTAAGCCTATATACACCAATGTACAGGCTGCATGTCCGTATTAAAAAGTTTAAAAAAGATGCTTCTGATGATTAAACATAAAGCTCAACAAATAAAAATGTTATCCCTCTCCTTACTATTTTTCACTTGATGTTGAATACATCATAGATTGGTTATACTCATTGCACAATCTTCAACTAAATTGGATTCAAAGACAAGAAAGCTAATCTCTCCTAAGTATATACACATCAAACGGTGCAAGTATTTACATATTCATAATGCATGATGTATGTACCTTTTGCATTTTTTGGTAACTTTCAAGCCCTTTGGAGGCCTGGAGGCATCATTTTCTATGAACTGTAGGGCTTTAGGCATTTTTTCCTTATGCATTTGTATCTATATATTCAATATAAATTATATATATAGATACATATATATCTTCTAATCCCTGTTCATTTAGATCCCTTAAGGCAAACCTAGAGATTTAGTTATATTCTGCACATATAAATATACTGATATGTATAATAATATAATTCATGTGCTCCCACATTTTTCCCTCTATGTGTTTATACATATGTATTTGCTCCCTGACATATATATGTAGTTGGCTTTGAGAACTTTCTTACACTTAGCCTTAGGAATCTGATTACGAAGATTATAATATAAAGATAGATGTATATATACTAGCAGTAGTATATAGATATATATATAGAGAGATGCCTTAAGCCAAGACACATATACTTGCAATATTCAGTACTAGGTCTCCCTCTTATCTTTTACCCTTTAATGTTAATATGTATATATAAAGGAACATGGTAAAATGAATTCCTATATTTGAACTTATATGAATAGCTGAATTAGGTGAAGTTTGTAAATTGGTGATGAGCCTCAAGTATATGGATATTGCCTTGCATTATTGAAAATATTTTTTTAAAAATGCCAACATTTGGCAGGAAAAGTAGGCACAGACAGTAAATATATTTAGTCCAAAGGAAAGCATTAGAACAAAAGGTAATAAAAGCTATTTGTATGGAGGATAATGATAGTATTTATCTAAAAACTAGGAAGTTAGTGATATTCTAAAATTCAGATATTGATAAATTAAAATGATTATTGTTTCTCATGAAAAAAGGTATATGGCATATAGCTAGCTAAATTTTACAATGTTAGAAATAGTATCTTATTCCTCTTGATAAAGGTAATCTAAGAGGCACTTAGTTATAATTTACTCAAATGATGATATATGGTAAAAGGAGGAGGAATTTTTTTTCTGATTGATAGAGATAAACAGTGGAAGTGGAAGTTTCTCTTGTCTAACATTTTTAGGTTAAAAGTTTCATATGGAAGAGAAACACTCCTCCTATCCAAGGAACAAGTAGTAGAAAAAGCATGCTAATGAAGATTATTACAAGCAAATAATGAAGATCCAAGAACAAATAATCAAATTCCTGATCTAAATGTATGGAAATGAAAGGTGTATACCTTCATACAACATCTCATGTAATGTAACCCTAAATATCAATTTTTTAGTAGTGGGTATGCCCATTGAATGTTTATACGTGTATTAAAATCTTGATAGATATCGAGCTGTGGGAATGCCCATGGAAATCATGTATTTTAACAAATCTCGACAATATCGAGTCATGGGTATGCCCATGTATAATTTGTATAAGTACAGGACCTATGGTCCCGGGAAAGGCTGGAGGTTTTCTCAACCCCACTCTTTCCTACCAGCGCCTACAGCGAGCGGGGTCACACTATAAAACTATTATTTATATTAATAAAAATCTTTCAGGGCTTCGGCCTTTTACCGAAAAATAATAATAATAATAATATTAAAGAAAAAAAATTCCAATCATTTGATTTATCCCATCTGTGTCCCATCTCCTAATTTTTAGTGCTCATTAACATTAAATATTAACAATGACTCATAGGGTCGACCAGTTTCTGAGCATAACGAATACCCTGAGATTCTTGTCATGGGTCGAAACTCCAGTGCTAAGAACCCTATTAATAAATTATAGGGAAACAAGTAGATGGATTGAGGAAAATCTTAATGCTCATTGAGTTATCCTTAGGTTTTTATCAACGACATTGCTCCTTGTCTGCTATTTAGTTCTAGTTTTTCTTTTTGTTGGCATTGCTAGTGGTGTTATACCAAAAGATCTCTTCAAAACCCTAATTAAGCAGTGATGAGACTAAAGGAAAAAGTGAGACAATCAGAGAGTCTAATAAAGGGTTTTTGGATGGCCCTCAGATGGAGAAGATAAAAAAGAATATATAAGAGTTACCAGAACAAAGCATGGAATTCATGGAGGATTAAAGAAGTAGTCTTATGCAATCTCAGGCAAGGAAAGGATCATCGATGGAGATGCCATTGCTATGTAGGCATTTTCCTTCGATGAAGAAGGTAAAACCTTGGAATTTATGTTTCCTAATGAGTTTATTGAATGTATTGAAGATTCTCAACACCGCTCTGTTATTTTGTATTTTTTAAAGGAATCCCATATAAAAATAATTTTTATAAGTGGACCAACTTAATTGGGAAAATAGAGAGTGGGAGATAGAGGGCTTGAGAGGTCTTCGCAAAGGTTATATTTCCTGCACATTTAAATGCCCTGATCATGCATAAGTTTCTTTTCAATATGGTACTTGGGTCATCCACAACCAAATTTTCTATTTACAGGTATGGACTCTTGATTTTCATCCTGAATGGATCTTAAAGTCCCACTATTCAATGGGGATAGAACTACCTTTCTTAAACCTATCTTTCAAATCCTACTTGAGGAAGATAGTCCATCAATTGTTAAGAGTTATTTGGTGTAAGAATAAATCTAACAAATTTGCTGGTTTGAGGGTGCATCCCAGAGTATGCGCTAAAATGGATTTAAACATGCAGCTTCCAGAGAATATCAAGTTAATTGGCCCCGGGTGTGAGTTTTCCTAACCTCTTATTTATTTAAACAAACCTAATGAGCTTGTTTTTACTATTTTCAAGATAGACATTTGATTAGAGACTACCCTATAAAAAAAACAATCTTTTTAGCCTCAAGTCACAACCTTAGTCAATCCACAGTCCATGAAAGATCAATCTTAGTCTCCAATTTAGCCTAATGAAACAACATCATATAATAAAAAAAGTCCAAGTTATCAATAATAATTTTGTTATGACATTTTCCCCCTCATATAAAGACATAGTAATGCCTATGGGTGGATAACATCAAGAAAAAAAAAGTATCTTCTAGGTCATCTATGATACAAAATATGGTATCTCAAAACACTACTCCTTTAGAACCTTCTCCTTCTATGAGGTCTCTTGATCAAACTTCTAGGCCTCATTCTCCTTCAAGGAGGCAAAGATCACGATCCCCCTCAAGTAGTAAAAGGAGAAAAATTTAGATAACCAAGAGAGGCAATGATCAAAGATCCCCCTCACCTATCATGATAGAGCCAACTTCTAGTAACCACCCTATTGTGATTGCTAATTTCTTTGAGGTGCTTCCGAAAGAAGAAAATATTTCTTCTCAAGCATGGAGTGAAAAATTTTATCATGGGATGTAAGGGGGATGTCACTCTCTCATCACAAATTTGGGATAAAGGAGATGATAAATAAATGGAGGCCTGATGTCATCTTTCTCCAAGAAAGTAAACTTAATGTTCCTTGTCTCGAGTTTTATCTTTGCAATGTATGGAGAGAAGCCTTTTTCCATACATCACATAGAGAAGGTTGAGGTGGGGATTTTATTGGATTGTCCTCATGGTATAATAAATATGTTATTGATAAAGGGGAGGATCCCTCACACAATTGTGTGTGGGTGCTTGATTTTATCAATGGACAACCAATTGGTTTTTGTTTATTTTATGCCTCTAATAATGCAAAGGAGAGGTGTGGTTGATGGGATTGGATGTCTAATAATATACCTAACTTAGATTGGATGTAGGAGGTGACTTCAATATGGTTGAACACTCCATTTATCACAGATGGAATAGTAACAACAAATTAAGTTTTAAAGAATTTGATAAGTGATTGAATTGTCATTTGTTATGGGTATTTCATATCCTATTCTGACACAAGAGAGGATAGGGAGAGGGGCCAAAGGCACACCCTAACCAGGTCCACCTTGCAAAACAACACACGAAAGCAACAACACAACAAGTGAGAGAGAGAATGTAGGATCACTTTCATATATTATCTTCAATTTGATTCATACATGTTGGGCTGTAAGGCCTTCCTAGTTTAGGCCAGATATTACAATCAAGTACATAAGTCCTCCAACATGTGAGGATCTACCAACAATCTCTAATTTTCTATCTTCTATCTCTTATCTCTAAACTTCCTACTCAGGATTAAATTAGGAAATACCGAAATCTAATTTTAAAATTTTTTTCCTATGTTTTAATAAACTACATTTTTGAGGGTCTTCAGTGCATTTCTGGGCTTAGATCCTGCCCAAAAGTGCCAATGAAACTTGTCACTTTTGACATGTGGTTCTAGATCTTTTGAATATCTTTCCAATGCATCAAACGGTTCACAATTCAAAGCTATGACTAGAAAGTTATGCCTTCTCCAAGTGGACCTAAATTTTATATATAGTTTTTTTGATAATTTTGGATAGTTCGAATAGTTTATTTGTAATAAATATTATGATGGCTCTTCATTTCATTTACAAGGGATTTTGATGACCCTTGGGATCCATCAAATTTGTATAAAATCCAATATTTGAATAGAATAGATCAATTTTTGGTTTGCAATCTTGTTGTTAATACTTCTCAATTTTCGTGTTGAATTCTACAATACTGCAAGTATCACACCAGGTATTGTAATCTGGTTTCATAAATCAAATCACTTCCTCCCTAAACTCTAACCAAACAACTACATTTATACAAGAGGCTATCGAACAAGTCGACCTTCAGATCCACCATTAGCGAAAGGGATGACCAGATCTAGGTCCACATGCTTCCCAATGATAGATACCAACATTAAATCTGCGAATAATAAATGTATGAGTCAGCCTCAACAGAAATCCAAAAATAAAAAACTTGGTAAGAAAGGAAACCAAGCACCAGATAAGCATCACTGAGCACCACAAAAATTCACCGAGTGCCAGAGAGATAACTGACCAACACCGGTAAACAAAGGAAATCAAGAAACACCGAACCAACTCGATTAAAGCAGGAACTGAACAACACTAAAAAAATTCAAACATCTTTTTGGTGACATAGGATTGCCAAGGATCCGAGATGTTCCTGCATCATATTCACAACAAATATTCTAGTCATATAAATAATTGGTTTACTTGGTCTAATTGTAGGTTTGGAGATGAAAGAAAATTCAATAGGATTGATAGGTTTTATATTTCACATTTATTATAGTTAGGTCAAGAGGATTCTGGTATAATCCACTTTGATCTAGATACTAGTATCGTCTCGAAAGGAAAGAGTGAAGAGACTCTCTAGTTGGAGGCCTATTACATTACTAAACATTACATATCAAATTATTTCTAAATCTCTTGCTTCAAGAATAAAACCAATTGCAAAAGAGATTATTAGACTTGAACAAAATGGTTTTATTGGTGGCAGATTTATACTTGATAATTTCATCCTTTCTTGGGAAACTAGTGATATCCTTTTTACTCATTTGTTCTCTTCAAACTCTTCTTTTCTAGCTGATCAACATACACACTTCATCCCATCACTTTCCTTCACTTCATTCACACTTTCCTTCAAATCTGTTATGTTTGGTGTACCCTTCTTTTATAACTCATCTTTCTTCTCTGGATATCAACACTTGTAGATATCCTTAAAAAATGGTCTTTTGGGGTACAAATGCCATGCTTATGAAAGTGAAGAACATGTAAACTTGAGACTCAAGCAAGCGATAGACCTTGCATCTAGATTAATGGAGACCACCAGAGATTGTGCTAGTTGAAAGATAGGCCATCTCAAAATATGACTCCATCCCAACGCGGCCATGGCTTTGCAGCTTCCTAGGCTTGCCAAATTCTTTTTTCCACAAAAGAACCCTAAATTTGAACAGGTTCTCTCATTAAAAAATGGTCTAAAAACTAATTTCTTTCCAAGATGGTTGATGCGAAGGGAACCTAGAGGAAATAGAGGAAATAAAATGGTGAAGAATAAATTTTCAAGCTTCATTTCTTGAAATGGATCGAACAACCCATTTGACACAAGGGACTTGCCCTTGTTTCTGGGTAGAAATGAACCCAAGGCCGCTAGATTTCTTGGGGAGACAACAATATTCTAAAGACACTATATGCAATCCATATTTCTTTGAATTTGAAGCCTATAAAATACAATAACTTCTTTAGTTTATTATACGTAGATTTGGATGGCAACCAACAAGAGGAGTAATAAACACATGTGGCAACAAGAAATTTGGAGCAAATTAAAAATTTCCTGACAAGGGAGAGGGGCTTGGTCATCTAGTAGGTTAATTTGGTTTTAATTTTTGGAAGCACAACATCCCAAAGTTCTATGGCTCAAGCATGAAAGGAAAAAGGGATTCCCAAAAAATATAAACCGACCCATGTTGAATGCATTTCTAGTCATACTAAAGAATCCATTGTGGAGCTAGAAGAAATGACTGATGATAGCAAAGGGTTTTGTGCCATTGAATAGATGAACTAGAGGCTAAACAAAATGTTTCCAAGAAATGAAGAGAATTTTGGATATTATCTCTATCCTCAACGAGGGTGAGGAATGAGTTGTCTACAAAATGGCCATTAACAAGCTATGAGCCTGAATTGGGAAGGGAAATACCTCAAACCCTCCCAGCTAAAATTGCTAAGGAAAGAAAATAGTTGAATCCTTTTGTAACAAGAACATACAAAGAAGGAGCTAAAGGGGAACCTTGACGAATGGACCTATGCAATTCAAAAGTTTGAGAATAGATACCATTAATAGTTATGCATGTAGAGGCATCCACAAAGATCATTTGAATAGAAAGGACAAAACGAGGTCAAAACCAAGAGCTTTTAACATAGCCATAATAAAAGACCACTCAATGCGGTCATAAGATTTAGAAAAATAAAATTTAAGGAAAATATCATTCTAATAAGATTGATGGGCCCATTCCATGCCTTCCTAGATAGCTATTATATTATCCAGCATGAATCTAGACTGTATAAACCAGTCTTCTTAGATCACACAATCTGAGGAAGAAGATGGAAAATTTTAAGAGCAAGGGCTTTGGAAATAATTTTAAAAGAGACATTGAGAAAGGTAATTGGGCGCTAGTTGTAGATGTATTTTGGGTCACTAGATTCAGGTATGAATTCGATATTTCCTTTATTCACTCGTAAATTTTAGCCTAATTTTTTATGCACATTAGTCTATTTTTCAATGCAAAATGGTCGACCAAATGACCATTTTTGTTGTCAACTTTCTTTATCAATTTTTTGACAACTTTTTTTATTGTCAAACATTCAACTTACAGATTGGTTGAAATTTTGACCCACTCAACGTCGAAATAGCCAGCTAGGTGGTCAAGACTGGATGACATATCCATGAGGAATTTTGACCAAACTTGGTCGAATGGTTGACTAATACTTACATTGCGACTACAATTTGTTTGTTGATGAGCACAATCATCAAAAGTTTGACCTATTCAGCATTGAAATAGGGTCAAGATTTCCCAACCTAGTGTAATCACCTAAAAATGGACAAGATCAATTCATGTGGACAACTAAGGCAAAATTAAAGCAATAAATTGAAATCAAGCTAAAATCAAAGCAAAATTGCAATCAAGCCAAAATCCAATCTTAATTGAAAATTAAAATTCAATAAATCAATTTAAATCAAATAAATCAAGATAAATTAATAAATTATGAAATTAATCTAATTAATTGCATAATTCAATTTAAATCAAATCAACCCATTCAAGGGGTGCACATGGCTACAAATCAATTAAATTCAATTAATTAAATCCTTATTTTCCCTCAACACCACATGGGAGGAAAATTCCTCAACCAATAGGATTTAAGGATCAAGCTTACATGGATCAAGCTCACATCAAATCTCAATCACACATAAGGTGAGAGCATCTTGACCACCCATTTTTTCTCTTTGTCCCAAGCTTTGAGGAAAATCCCTTTAAATTATCTCCAAAGGTAGAGCCATGAACTTAACCTCAACTCAACCATTATCAACTCAACTCCAACCCCAACCCTTGCCAAAATCTATAAAAGCAAGGCATAAATCAATGAATGATGATCCACAAATCTGAAAATAGCATCAAACCTCTTACATTTTTGAGCTAGAATGGCAAATATAGAGTTAATTAAGCATAATTTTATTTTGGGATTGATTTACTTAGTTTCTTATCATATCATTCTCATTTTAGAGATGTCATTAATGAAGGTTTGTTGAGATATTTGCATTAGCATACCTAAATAGAGAACCATAGAGTGCTTATTGTCTTTATTTGCATAATTAGCTCTTAAATTGTGGTATTTAGCTTATATTATTCATTTATTTGACAAAATAACCCTATGAAGGTGTTTTATATTGGATATACATGATTGAGCCATTCTTTTTTATACATGGAAGTTATACTTTAATGGATCTTATACCCAACATGGCTCAAGTGTAGGAATACTACTAATCACTCCTCAAGGATCAACAATTCCTAAGTCATACAAGCTACTATTTCCATGTACAAACAATATCGCTAAGTATGAAGCACCAGTTATCGACATCAAATTGCATTGGAGTGGAAGGTGACAAAGCTGCAGATATTTGGAGATTCTCAATTGGTTATTAATCAGATAAATGATGAGTATCAAACCAAGGATGATAAGTTGATACCCTACAAAAACATGATTGAAGATCTCCAGAAGTACTTCACATTGATAACTTTTGAACAAGTGCTAAGAGACAAGAACAAAGTAGCAGATGTAATGGCTACATTAGCTTCACTTCTCCAAATATCGAATCAAAGCATGAGATATGAATTCTAGGTAGAAGAAGTTGGACCTACATTTGAACCTTCCCATCCCCAAACCATCTGCCTATTAGTGGGAGATGAATCACCTTGGTATGGATCCATTTATACATATCTAAAAGACCAAACTTTACCCATGGACCAAACCCAAAACCAAAAGAAAATTTTCATAAGACAAGCTTCTCGTTATACCTTGGTATCCGACACATTGTATCATAAAATTCTAGACGGAATTCTTTTAAGGTGTTTAGAGAAGGAGGAATCAACTTTATCCTTGCAAGAAATCCACGAAGGAATTTGTGGGTCACATTCGAATGGTTTAACCCTAGCAAAAGAAATTATTAGGATAGGATATTATTGGCCTACTATGGAGAAAGATTATTTTCACTTTGTAAAAACTTGTCAGAAATGTCAATACCATGAGAACCTGATTTATGTGTTAGCACAAGAACTACATCCAATGAATACACCTTAGCCCTTTTATCAATGGGGTTTGGAATTAATAGGAATGTTTTATCTACCATCCTTAAATGGTCATAAGTTCATCATTACAATGACTGAATATTTTACCAAATGGGTAGAAGCTGTGCCATTATCCACTGCCATAGGATAGAAAAATTCCATGCTCATATTAAACCACATAATCTTTAGGTATGGTGTTCCTCAAGCCATCATAACAGATAATGTAAAACATTTCAAGAAAAAGGACTTCAAAGAGCTATGTACAAAATTTCATGTGGTACATCACTAATCTTCAATATATTACCCGCAAGGTAATGGACAAGAAGAAGCTACAAACAAGAACATCCTAAAAATATTGAAGAGAACAATGGATAATTCAGGTAGATATTGGCACATTCAAATAAACCCTACTCTATGGGCTTAATGAACAAGTATCAGAATGCCAATAGGAGCTACACCATTCTCACTAGTTTATGGAGTTGAAGCAGTTTTACCTTTGGAGGTAGAAATCCCATCTTTAAGAGTCTCATTGCATGGATTACTGAGTGAAGAAGACTATATAGGATTTCTAGGTTACACGAATTGGAGATACTAGATGAAAGAAAACAACAAGCTTTTGACCATTTAAAAGTGTATTAGAATCGAATATCAAGGAACTACAACAAGCACATTAAACCAAGGACATTCCATATAGGTGATCTAGTCTTGTGAGAAAACCCTAAAAATCAAGCGGAAAGAGAGAAGAAAGGGAAATGGGAAGAAAACTAGTTAGAACCTTTTGTGATCAGTTCTTCTTTTGGAACGGGCACCTACAAACTAGCTGATTGTGAGGGAGAAAAGTTACAAGAACCCATCAATAGTATACACCTGAAGAGATTCTACACATAAAGCAGATGAAAGGGTATAAAGAAAAAGAGTATTAGAAGATCAGCTGAGAGAGTATCTTATTTATTGTACATAGTCAAAAGGATCTTGAAAATTTCAAAAACATTATAAAACATAAAAGAAGAAAACAAATCAAAAATGTAGAAAAGATAAAAAATAGTGGAAAATTGAGCACGAAGAAAGCCAAAAAAATTCAGAAATGATCCACAAAAAGATGTTGTCTTGGTGAAAAACTAACAAATAGGTGCCTTGATGATATGAAAACAAAAAATTGAAAAAAGAGAAAATACAAAAAAATGGAAAAAGAGAAAAAGTGCCTTGGTGAAAACCTAGCAAATAGGAACCTTGGTAGCAAAAAAAAGGAAAAAGCTTTGAAAAATAGAAAAAGAGAAAATCAATTCAATCGATGAAAACCTGGTAAACATGCGCCATTGAAAGTCCAAGTCAGTCTCATGCCTAGTCCTCATCCTTGTAAATATTACATTCGCCAGTATTTGTATATTGCATAATAAAACCCCACAGTTGCATTTGCAAGTACCAAAAGCTTTTGTCACAAATCTGAAAAATGTCCCAAGTCCAAAAAACACAACAATATCAAACTGGGGGGAAAATATATTCTAAATGAGGAAGGATTCATCAAAGAAAACATCAATTTGAAACCAAATCAATTCATCAAAATACAAGTGCAACACTTAAATGATCTAATCCTAATCCAAACATCAATTGAACAAATGCAAACTTTTGATCCAAGATCTCACAAATACCTTACCTTTATCAGGATTAAAAATATGAAATGGATGGAACTATACTTGAAATATGGATTTGAAAAATAGTGCAAATTTTTTTCCAAGTGATTACTTGGTTGATGAAATCATGTCTTTCTAGAAAATCGATGAAAGTTTTTAAACTAGATGAGCAGGGATGAAAGCATGATATTTTATTGGTTTCTTAATGAGTGTTTTAAGGTCAAGGTTTTAAAATATGTATCATTCATCTAAGGACTTGATTGTCAAAGAATCATCGAGGACATACGCATATGGCAGAACTAGGATCTTTGTTTGTTTATGCAACATGATACCTTGGATATTTTGATGTTAAATATCATAATACCAAAATCCACTTGCAACATAGAATCTGACGAAAGCGGTATTCATATTCTCATGATTGACTTCAATCAGTGATAGTTGTACCAGGGATTGAGAATGCGACATGGAAAAGGAAAGAGGTATTCATATCATCATAGTTGAGCTAGTGATGATTTTACTAATTTCAAGTCTCAAAAACTACTCAATGATGAATATAAGCTCCTAAATTTGTGAATAGTGACAACTAGCTGCATCCATACTAGATTAAATGCATTTAAGTTGCTTATTTTTCTTAGCTCAAAAACTGATTGGCAAAGAGAAAAGAGGGGGTAGAGTTTAATAAAAAATCAAAATCAAATGTTCATCAAAAACCTTATATGATAGAGTGTGTTGGAAATCAAAAATAAAAAACAAAGTTTCCTTGCATTAGGATTAATTACATTTTACATCATGTTACATTTAGGATCACTCATCTCATTTTAATCTACATTCTTTTTAGGTCATTGACCTTAGTTGCATTAAGTTCATTTAAAAATTTCATTGCATTAGAATGCATTCATTTTAGGTCCCATCATTTTTAAATTGCATTCATTGTATTATACGGTTTAGTTCACATCATGACATTATTAATTGCACTTACTTTAAAAGCATGGCATTTAATTCATCTCTTTAGTATGTTGCATTTTTCCATATAGATGCATTCATTAAGGTTCATTACATTTAAATTTTGAAGTATATTAAAAAATAAGTGTATTAGGTCATCCATTTGCATTCAGATCATCATTAATCATTATATTACTAGGTGATTCATTGCATCCATATATCATTACTTAAATCCATCTACCACATTACATCCATCTATCATTGCATTCATCATTAATCATTAAATCATCTACATTCATACATTACATCATATAAGTGCATTAAAGTCCATCCATTACATATACATCTATCATATTACATCCATCACATTACATTGCATTACATCATCCATAACATCATATAAATGCATCCATAAAGCATCGTCGCATAACATTAATTATTGTACATCATTAACATTAAATCATGTATTAAATTCATCCATCTATTCTATGTCATAACTAAGACAACCTCATTTGCATAAATAAACATAACATGTGCATTCATATCATAAACTGCATTGGAAAAACATAAAAACATAGCATATAGAGATAAAATCATATAGATCTACATATCACATAAAGCACCCGAAAAGAACTTCCAACACATAAATGACATCATATAAAGTAAACCTATCAAAGAAAATAGAGTCCATGGTATCATCAATGTCGATCATCAATATGTGAATCAAAGTCCAGCCAACATGAAAAGTATCAATCATAAACAACATCATCTGATAAAAGAATATGAGTCAAATGTCTCAATATCAAAAGATCATAATATAAAAAAGATCAAGACCCCGACTAGAGCTCACCTGTAGCCCATGCTAACTCATAGCATCCATAAATATCTACATAATTGTGCTAAGATGTGTAACTTGTTGTCTCATATCTAACATCTCAGACTATAAAGCCTGAACATTAGATGCCAATGTTGGTGCAGGAGGAGCCTATGGTGGAGCCATGGAAGAAGATGGAATAGAAGAAAAAGATGGAATAGAAGAAGAAGATGGAATATGAGAAGAAGGAGGAGGACCCTATGGAGGAGGACTTGCCAGGGGTGCTTATGCCTGATCTACCAAAATATAGGCCACCTATGCATCCAAATCCATAGCAATATGTGTGCCAACTGGCCTGTAAACCTGCACTCTGTGTTAACCCCATCTGGCTAGTCTATCCACACCCACATAATGGATTTCTCTAAAAGGACCACCCCTAACCCTAACCCATCTACCTCTCATACAGACTCCACCTTTGACATGAGCGGTAGAAGCAATAATAGGGATAAACACCCTACCACCTTTTCTACCTCTACCTATTTGTCATCCCCGATGACCTCATCTCCCACCACCACCACCATCCCCACCATCATCATCAGACACCTCCTCAATCCTGGGCATTGGCTCTACTAGATCTATAAGTTTGGGAAATGGGTTTTGTAAGAACCACTGAGTGTAATCATATGTCATCCCAATGTCAACAATGTACTCCCTCATGTCCCATGCCAGGTGAGGTAGCTGCAATAACTCATCTCATGTCATCCTATAATCAATTTGAGGACCCCAAAGGGATATCTCAAACTGTACATGAGCATAAAGAGTCAAACCTTGTGGCATCCCTTGTATTCATCCAAACTGACATAAAACCCAATGGAAACATAACTTCTCAATAATGAAGGGCATCCTCCCTATCATCCAATGTGACATACACATAAAAGGAAGCTCAGCTACATCCTCTGGCCATGAATCACAACCAAGATATGGTCTCTAGACCACCTGATCAATATCATCAATGATGTGCTGCCAGTAATCCACCTTTCCCAAGTGGGCCTGCACAACCATCCCCTCATATATAAAGACAAAAGGCCATCTATGATCTCGATGATGTATTGCGATAGGCCTCGTAATGGGAGTATGCTCCCAAGTCCATAACTGAATAAGGACTACTCCGATAGAAAGAGTATCCCCGTGCTGATATACAATATTGTGTAGCTCATGATACAACTGAGCCAGCATGTAGGAACCCCAATCGAATCTGTGAGGATGAGCGATCATGTCCTCCAGGATCCTACCCAATCTGACTGCAAATCCATGTCCCCACTGATCAAGAACCAAGAAACCACAAAATAAAACTCCTAAAACTACTGGGACCATGGGGAACAAAGGAAACTGAGCCCACTGGATACTCTCATCTCCAATGGTAGGATCAACAAAAAGGCATTTGCAAACTGTACCATCATACACTTAGTCATAGTACACTATCTCCCCATGGGTGGGGATCCTCAACAACCTGTATACATCCTTGGGAGTGATTTTCATCTCCCCCATTAGAAAATGAAAGGTGTTATGGTCAGAGTGCCAGCACTATGCCATAGCACTAAGGAGACCCTGATTCACACAGAATAGAGGAAGAGGAAGAAAAAAGGACAAACCATATCAACCTATCACACAATGCTTTGGCCCAGTCAGGTCATCTATCATGTCAAACGGTAAAGGACACAGGCCTCAAACAACTAGCTTCCGAAGCTAAGCCCACAGAAGAAAGTTTAAACACATCAGGAATCAAAATCATTAACTATTGGATCATCTTAAGTCAATCAACCAATCAAATCTAATCAAACCACAATTAATTTCCTGATTCTATTCAGAAAGGATGAAAAATTTATCATCATTGTCAAACATCTAAATCAAGATCGACCATCAAACATTCAATATCAAATGACTCAAACTGACATCACAAGACTTTCTACAGAAATGACTCAAAAACCTAAGCCAATCGACTAATTGATGACATCAGATAGAATGGAAAACAGACTGAAAGGTTCACAAATTTTTCCAAACAAGGTGTACATGCTATTTCATTTCTTAAAAGTGTTAAAAATCAAATGCGCAACTTAAAACATCAAAAGCGCAACAAAAACTATCAAATGCACTAAAATAAAGTGTAAGCACTGTAGAATCTAGTACGCGCTACAGGATTACCCTATATGCGCTACTAAAATTATTAAAAGCACAATCAAAATTGAAAGCGCTGTAAAAAACTATAAATGCGAAAGCTTGCCCTAAATTTAGCATTTGTAAGTGCTACTAAAAAGTTTGGATGTGCTATGGAAAACCACGGATGCGCTGCAGAATTTGTTTACATGCTGCTAAAAAGGTTGGATGCGTAGCGAAATTTAAAGAAGGAAAAAAATATGCATTTTTCTAGAAAAATCCATATTTTTAAATTTAAATGTTGAAATTAGACAAAAGAGGTTGTTAGGGGTACATATCAGAGGTCCATAGCTGGTTGGGCGCTGATACTATCGACCATGCTTGAATTTGTGCTCTTGAATAGGTATCACCATCGCAGAAAGCTCAGAGGGTCAGAGTGAAAATGAAAAAGAAGAGGGTAAAAATGAATAGTGAAAATGACCTTTTACCCCTATATATAGCCCATTTTGACCTAAAAGGGGCATTTTTTACCAGAAAATGACCCGGGACCCAAATTTTACACCCATTTAGCCAAATTAGGGGCATTTTTCATCACAGCATCACAAATTCAATATCAGAAATAAAATCAAAATTCACACTTCATTGGATATATTCAACGCAAATTGATAAAAAATGCAATATCTTTCACATCTTTCAAATTTCATTTAATTTCTGAGGGGGCATACACTCAAACTACTAGGATCAACATTGTAATCATCAAATCAGGGGCATAATATCAAATCAAAGGTTTAATCTTTCATCAATTTTTTTTGCTAATAATCAAGTGGGGCATCAAAAACATCAAATCAGATCAAATTTGACATCATATCGGTGACCTATCATCAAATCGACCATTAAGGATTTCAAATCAATCAAAATTTTATCAATCCTATCATCAAGAGCTGCATCTTCTATCAATATCAAATCAAACATCAATCTAATCAGCAACTATGCATCAAAATCATCTGGACATTCTTTGAACCAATGCGCTTCACACATCGTTTCAAAGAGGGGCATTTGCAATCACCTGAAAAATGGACAAGATCAATTCATGTGGGAAACTAAGGAAAAATTAAAGCAATAAATTGAAATCAAGCTAAAATCAAAGCAAAATTGCAATCAAGCCAAAATCCAATTTTAATTGAAAATCAAAAGCCAATAAATCAATTTAAATCAATAAATTGTGCAATTAATTTAATAAATTTCATAGTTTAATTTAAATCAAATCAACCCATTCAAGGGGTGCACATGGCTAAACAAATCAATTAAATTCAATTAATTAAATCCCTATTTTCTCTCAACACCACATGGGAGGAAAATGCCTCAACCAATAGGATTTAATGGTCAAGCTCACATGGATCAAGCTCACATAAAATATCAATCACACATAAGGTGAAAGCATCTTGGCCACCCATTTTGTCTCTTTGTCCCAAGATTTGAGGACAATCCCTCTAAGTTTTCTCCAAAGGTAGAACTATGGACTTTACCACAACTCAACCATGATCAACTCAACTCCACCCCCTACCCTTGCCAAAATCTATAAAAGTAAGCTCATAAATCAATGAATGATCATCCACAAATCTGAGAATAGCATCAAACCTCTTTCATTTTTGAGATATAAAGGCAAATATAGAGTTAATTAAGCATAATTTCATTTTGGAATTGATTTACTTAGTTTCTTATCATATCATTCTCATTTTAGAGCTATCACTTATGGAGGCTTGCTGAGAGCTTTTCATTAGCATACCTAAATAGAGAACCATAGAGTGCTTATTGTCTTTATTTGCATAATTAGCTCTTAAATTATGGTATTTAGCTTATATTATTCATTTATTTGACAAACTAACCCTATGAAGGTGCTTTCCACAACACACACCTATAATTGAGCATTTTTTGACCAACCTTGGTCGAATTCTCAACTACTATATACATCGCAAGTATAGCTTCAACGTCGAATTAAACAGTCATGTTGGTCAAAAAAATGACGACCTATTGAGTTTTTTAAAAAAAAAACAATATATATTAATCATCTATTTGAGAATCACTCCATGAGGTGCACAATGCATATTATTGCATATTATTAGTTTGGCTTACTATGTCAAACAATCATGCATTCCTCCAAAGTGATATTAGTTGCACTTACTACATTTATTTGTGGTTCATTTCTTTTCACAACGCATCAAGTTATTAAGTACATATCTTAAGACTTGTGACTCTTCAAATTCTCTTGTTTTCTAGTTCATATGATCTCAAATCATAGATAAAGATGGAGTAGGATTTGCACTCAAAATATTGCTTAAGTAAGCCTTTGATGAGAAGAAGAGCAGGATGATAGAGCTATTTGTTGATGCCTTGTAACTAGTTGCATCCCCCTCTTCATTAAATAGGCCCTTTAGGGATAAGAAAAACTTTGATTACCTTCTCATAATTGACCAAATAATTTATTCCTTCAGGTCTCCAGTGTTGATGAGTTGTAAAAGCGTAAAAGGTTTGGATAGTTTCATGAACTAAAGACTACGAACAATTTTTTTTCCCCTGGGACCTTGAAATATTGAGCTTCTCTTTGTTTCGTGAATAGTTTAACATTCTCTACTTAACGGGTCCAACCATGTGAAGGTGGAAGCTTGTCTGGCCCCTCCTAGGATCCTCTTATGACCCCTTACAACACTTTAAGACATCTAAGATGTCTTCTTAGGGATCGTAAAGAGTCATAAAGGGTCATAAGAGGTCCTAGGACCAACAAATGGGAAACATAAATGTAGGCATCATGGTCACAATTCTTTGGAGATACAACATAATTGAGTGGTATACAGAGACAATGCAACACAACCACTACTTCTCTTGTTCTAAGTTGACATTGTAGGGTCCAAAAACCATAGATAAGGAATAAATTGAGAGAGCTGAGGAGGAGGGCCATAACGACCAAAATAATACAGGGTTTGTAGAAATTATAATCTCTGTAAACCCTAGAATATTTTTGTCCTTACGACCCTCTAGCCTCCTCTCTCTCAATTTATTCATCACCGTCTCTATTGTATTCAACTTAGCCATCATTATCTATGGTTTTTGGATCCTATAGTTTCAAATTAGAACTAGAGGAGTAGTGGTTGAATTGCATCATTTGAATATATCACTGAATTATGTTGTGTCTCCAAAGAATTGTGACCATATTGCCTACATTTATGTTTCTCAGTTGTTGTGAGATTAAAAGTCTTCTAAGGAACATGTTTTGTCTATGTGGAACTGTGAAGGATCATCACCAAAGGGGGTTCTGGATCATAAAACTCCCTTTCACTTAACCATTGGATTGTAGGGTGATCACTAAAACATGCAGGTTGTAGGGTTGAAGGTGAGTGAAAGTTGTGGAATGGGTAATGCAGTAGCCAAACTACCTTAATAAGGACCCTATTTTTTTTTGGAATCCATCTACATATGTCAAATACATGGTGTATTGACCACTGATTGGGTCATTGAAGGATATTTGTAGTGATATTGACAAAGCCCTAGGATTTGAGGGTTTGTGCAATGAGATTGACAAAGCCTTAGGATTTGAGGGAAATCTTGATTGTTTTTGGATCCTATAGTGTCAACTTAGAACCAAAGGAGTAGTGGTTGTGTTGCATCATCTGGTTATAGCACTCAATTATGTTGTGTACATTCCAAAGAATTGTGACCACGATGCCTACATTTATGTTTCTCAGCTGTTGTGAGATTAAAAGTCTTTTAAGGAACATGTCATGTCTATGTGGAACTAGGTAGGATCATCACCAAACGGGGTTTGAGATTAGAAAACTCCCTTTCAATTAATAATTATGAAGCCATCAATGGTATACTAATTTTTTAGGATTGTAAGTTTCCATTGATGGCTTCAAATTACCAAGATTATAGGGAAATGTAAACCAAGATTCATATAGAGAAAGTCATATAGAGAAAGGTGTTTCTCTTAGAAAATGGCTGATGGTGATTGATGAAGAAGATTTGAAAATGATGATTGATCCAATTTAGATTGGTGCAACATTTTTAAATCTTCTTCATAATCATCATCAACATGGCCAATTTTGCAAAAATAATTCTGCATACATTGAATTCGGGCTCAAATAATAAGCAAGCCCACCAAAAATAAAATTCCACATGTCAATGATGAAAGAAATCAAGATGAATTAATTTCAAATTCTTCCACCATCTATCAACAAAAAAACATTATATCTTGTTTAAAAACTCATTTTTAATTTAGGATAGCTAGTTGTTATAAAATTAATCTTGATTTTAACATTGAATGAAAATTTTCTCACTCTTGAATTAATATAATGTTATCTTTTCATGATTAAACATGTTCTTTTTTAAATATAATAATTAAATCATCTTTTCAATAAAAAATCCTATGTTAAAAATGTCTATTACTCAAGGGAACATTAGTTTCAATATTATCTTATACTCATGTGCAGATCAATTTCATTTCATATTAATGGCGAGCTTGTATTCTATTGAAGTCCAATATTGCTATTTCCAATAACTTTTCTCTATAAATATTTGGGATCTTGAAAGAAATCATAAATATGGATTTTCAAAATTAACTTATTTTCTTCTATTCAATTAGAAAATATAATAAATGAAAATTTTAAATTTGCATTGATCTTTTATTTGGAAGGAAATTTAATGAAATATGAATCATGATACATAAACTTTAATTCTTACTTGTAAATGTCATTGACAAGCTAACGATTTTGTTGTTTGAATATTTGAATAAAATTCCAAGTATCCCATCTTGGAACCCTACATCTCCAAGTATATTTCAAAATGTATGCAATCTGATAAAAAAAACTTCTTATTAGAAATATTATGTACATTTATAAGAAATAGCATCTATTATGTAGCTCAAACAAGTTGCAAGCAGTTATTATTACTAAATTTTTACCTTTAAAGTAAAATGAAGGTCGTAGCTATTTTGTTGTTCATATACTCAATAATTTTAGTAAACCTTAATGAATACTTTATAGGTGAACATGTTATATAAACCAAAATTAACATGAAAAATTACTTACCTCCATTTGAAGTGGGGTTTTATTTTCTTCTATCCCCCCAATTTCCTTCATAGCTTCTTGCAAGTATGCTACTGTGAAAACTTTAGCCTCTTTCATTCATTCATCCATTTTTGAAATATAACATTCAATCATTATAATCACATAACATTCATTAACACATAAAAATCATTAACACACAACATTGATGAATAATTCATTAATCTAGCACTTCAGGTGTCAGATTCCTCTTTGTTGGGATAGGGGATTCCTTTCCTAGGTAGGGGTGTCACGGGTACCCCCTCAAAGGAAACGTCAAATGGGGCTTCACTTGAGTGTGAAGCTGTGCTAGGAGAAGGGCCTAGTTCAACTTCTAAGGTGTTGAATGTTGAGGCTATTCCTTCAAAGGACCCACAAGTGGGGTCAAAAGGCATCTATGGATCTGTCGATGCTAAAGTCAACCTTCATAGTCCAAAAAAGTGGTCGGATTTAGTGGGAGTGAGAAAGGAGGTAGAAACCACACCCTCTGAAGAACCGGTGAAGGCATTTCTTCAAGAAGGAGAAGTTTCTATTCTTGTTCCAGACACTATAGTGGATCAATCTATTTTGGCCATGGAATTCATGCTGGTTGGTAAGTTTTTGGGCCCACGTCCTAATATTGAGGTGGTTAGAACTTTTGTTAAAAAAAAATGGGCATTGAAAGGTCATGTGGACATCGCAGCCCTTCCTAAAGGCTTTCTTTCTTTTTCTTTCTCAAATAAGGAAGATCAGGACTATCTTTTGTGTGGGGGTCCCTAGATGTTTGGTAGAATGGCTGTCACCTTTCGCAAATGGACTCCTAACTAGAACTACTCTGATAATTTTTTATGGCAACTCCAGTCTGGGTTAGGTTTCCTAGGTTGCCTCTAAAATATTGGAATGAGGGGGTTTCCAAAGGCTTATCTTCTTCATTTGGAGGAGAACTCATTTCAATCAATCCTATGATGTTAGCCAAGTCTAGACTTGTCTTTGCTAGGATCTGTGTTAATATTGGTCAGTTTGACAATCTTCCCTCGGTTATCAATATAAACTCTAAATTGGGTCAGTGTAAACAGGAGGTGACTTTCAAATCGCTTTCATTTGCCTAATTTGTTTGTCACAAAATGGGTCACTGGGTGAAACATTGCCCAAAGAAAACTCCTAAGGTTTCTCCTCCAGTAGATTTGGAACCTAAAAAAACTACTAGACAAGTCTGTAAGGAGGTCAAAGGTGACCATAGTAGTAATAATGAAGCTTCGATGGAGAAATTGGATTCTAATACTACTCTGGTTTTGGAGGAGGGTGAGATAGCAGAACTGGTTTCACATGTGTCAGATTGGGTTTCTATTTCCAATAAGGAGGTTGACTCTAATGAGAATATCTAGAAGATCCCTATTTCTTCTGAAACCCCTAAGAAATTAGTGGGTGTGGGTCTTTTTGATGAGGACTCGGTCCCAATGGTGGTGTTGGTTCCTTTTCTGGAAGAGGTGTCTAAGATAGGACCTTTGGTGGACAAAGTTTTTGTTGAAGATCTAAAAACTGATGAAGATGACTCATCTTCTATTCCTAATAACCTTTCGGGATGCAGTGATGAAGATCCTATTGCTGGAGAAGAACCTATTGATGGGAATGAAAGCTGGATTGTTCAAAAAGGGAAGAAATAGAAAAAGAAAGAGAAGAAAATGGAACCTTCTACTCTGGGCTCCAAGGGAGTTACCACTCGAAGTAAAGTAGATGGGGGATCCAAGATAAAACTGAATGTTGGATCTCACAAAAAGTCTCAAGGAAGATATAGCAACAAAGAAATTAGAGAGAGGGAAAGCAAAAAGGACATTGTGGATGGTAAGAAACTTACTATCCAGGGAGTTTGTACTCCGGTTAAGAAATGAAGCTCATTTCATGGAACATAGGAGGGTTGAATGCCCCTCATAAACAAGACATTCTCAGGAATCTGGTAAGAGATCAAAAACCTGATATCATTTTTGTTCAAGAAACTAAGATGGGTAAAGAGAAGGTGGAAAAAATTAGAATCTTTAAGAATAATGGGGTTGCTGGCTTTAGCTTTGAAGGAGCTTTGGGAGGGGTTGTTGTTTTCTAGAATCAGAATCATGTTAGGGGTTCTATGGTTTTAGAAGATCTGAACTGCATCAGCATTAACTTTGTTCATCTTAAGATGGACTTTGAATGGGTTGCCACTACTATTTATGCCCCCAATACCAAAGCTGGTAGATTCCATTTTTGGAGGAAAATTGATAATCATAGAAATGCTTTCTAGGAGCTTCCTTGGCTGATCATTGGGGACTTCAACTACCCTTTAAAAGATAATGAGAGGTTTGGTGGGGTGGATAATCAGAGTCATCTGGATGGTAGAATAGAGCTTATGGAATTTATTAACAAACAAGCTCTTCTTGATATGGAGCTTTAGGGAGTCAATTTTACTTGGTCTAATAGAAGGATTGGTCAAGACCTTATCCAAGTTAGATTGGATCAGGCTTTGATCATTGGCTGTTGGTTAAATTTTTTTGGGTGTACACTGTCTTCCCTTTCAAAGATTGGTTCTGATCATTTCCCTATATGTTTTAGTGCTGACCCGATTACTGATAAGGGTCATCCACCCTTTAGGTTTGAAAAAATGTGGGTGGATCATCTGAAGATTGAGCAGCATATCAAAGATTGGGGGAATGTTAATATTCAAGGTACTACCACGTTTAGAGTGGTTAAGAAACTTCTTAGTGTTAAACAGAATGTGAAGATGTGGAGCAAAACCATTTTTGGTGATATTTTTAAATCCAAAAGTCAGCTTAAAAAGGATCTTGATATGATTTAGAATACTATCCAATAGTCTGGGTTAACGGCAGAGCTGAGGGACAAGGAGGAAAGCATCCTCGCTAAAATGCATAACATTATTTCCAAGGAAGAAGATTATTGGAGGCAAAGATCAAGGTCTATTTGGCTCAAAGATGGGGATAAGAATACTAGATTCTTTCATTTATCTGCTTCAAAACATAGAGCTTCTAATATAATATCTAAACTCAAAGTGGAGGAAGGGGAAATTTCCAATGATAAAGACATTTCTGAAGCTATGATTAATTTTTTCTCTTCCTTACTCTCCAAAGATCCTAATCTTGATTTGGAGAATCAAAATATCCTTCTTGATAACATTCCTTCCATTGTTAATGATTCTACTAATTGTGCTCTTGTTGCCATCCCCTCTCAGGATGAAATCAAGGCGACAGTCTTCTCTTTTGAAGGTGATAAATCCCTAGGGCCAGACAGGTTCCCTATGTTCTTTTTTCAAAAAATTTGGCATATTATTGAAGTGGACATTAGCAATGCTATTAAAGAATTCTTTGGAGCCAAATCTCTACTCAAAGAGATTAATGTGATCTTTCTTGCTCTGATTCCTAAGAAGCCTGGAGCTAATTTGGTGGATTCCTTTAGACCAATTAGCTTATGCAATTCTGTGTACAAAATTCTTTCTAAAGTTCTAACCTCTCGTCTAAAGTTCTGACCTCTCATTTGCTGGTTATTCTCCCTTAGATTATTCCTCCACAACAAAGTGGCTTTGTGCCTGGCAGGAAGATTCTGGATTTGATTATGTAGGTTCATGAGGTTATCCACTCTACCCAGGTCTCTCTTAATTTTGGTTTCCTTCTAAAACTGGATGTTTCAAAGGCTTATGATTGGGTGGATTGGGATTTGTTGATCAAGGTTTTCAGATCTTTTGGTTTTGGCGATAAATTCCTTAAACTGATTTATCAACTTTTAGCACTTCTATAGCTACTATTTTGATCAATGGTTCCCCTTCTAGGTTTTTCAAACCCTCCAAGGGCCTAAGACAAGGAGATCCTCTTTCTCCTATCCTTTTTTCTATTCTGGCTGAATGTCTGGGGCACCTTTTTTAGAAGATTGTTTCCAACAGGTCTTTTAAAGGCCTTTCCCCTTCTTTGACTTCCAGTCCCTGTTCGCATGAACAGTTTGTGGATGATACTATCATTATGGGTTTCTCTTCTATTCAGGAAGCCAAGACAATTAAACTTGCTCTTTCTACCTATTCTCTTGGTTCAGGTCAATCCATCAACTGGGATAAGAGTTCTTTATTTTTTATTAATACCCCTGAGGATAGGCAGTATAGAATTGCTAGAATCATAGGTTGCAGAATTGACTCTCTTCCTGCTACCTATCTAGGTCTTCCTCTTGGTTTTAAACCTCCGGATTCCTTCTAGGCTGGTATTGTTGACAGATTCATTAGGAAGCTGCCTAGTTGGAAAGGAGCCATTCTTAGTCAAGCTGGAAAACTTTAGCTCTTAAAGGCCTCTTTGCAAAGCCTCCCTGTCTATGCTCTTAGTCTTTTTAAGATTCCTAGTAAATACACAGATATCATTGAAAAAATCCAAAGAAATTTTTTGTGGTCAGGAGTGGAAGAAAAAAAGAGATTGGCATTAGTTTCTTGGGATAGGGTCTGCACTCCCAAAAAGTGGGGGGGGGGGGGTTGGGAATTCGCCCTCTAAGAGTCACTAACATGGTGCTGCTGGCTAAATAGATTTGGAGAATTTATGGGGAAAAAAGAGAATGGAATGATATCATCCATAGAAAATATCTCTTCTCTTTTTCCCATATTTTTGAATTTTGGGAAACAAATTTGAAAGTGCAAGGTTCTTTTATTTGGAATAGTATTCAGAATGCTAAGGATGCGGCCTTTAAAGGGGCTAAGTGGTTTTTAGGAAATGGCAGAAGAATCTGGTTTTGGGAGGATTGCTGGATTAAAGACTATCCCCTAAGATTTGTCTTCTCTTTTCAACCATTCATTAACCAGTGCATTTAGAGATATAGAGCTAGGGTAAGGGACTACTGGAGGAATGGTTCGTGGACTGATCTCTCCCTTGTGAATGAAATGTTTAAGCCTTTAATGTTGGATCTCTTGATCTGGAAGATTAAGAATTCTAGAGAAGACAAGCTGCTTTGGGGAATCCTTCCTTCTGGAATCTTCATGGTTGCTTCCTATTCTGAGCTCTTATTGAATCAACCGAATCCTCTCCCCTTTTGGGCTTAGGTGTGGGATAAAACTTTAATTCCTAAAATTAACATTTTTTTCTAGCTGGTTTTGTAGAATAAAATCCTTACTATTAACAACCTCCAGAAATGGGGAATGATGTTGAGTAATAGATGTTTCTTGTGTAAAAAATTTGAGGAATCAATTTTTCATCTTTCCATTGATTGTAGTTATGCTTGGGAGGTTTGGAACCTGTTATTACAATGCTAGCAGATTAAGTAGTTTTTTCCCAATAACATGGAAAGTTTTTGTAAATAGTAGAGAAAAGCTGAGGCCCCCATTGATCAACATCTCTAGAATATTATACCTCCCCATGTGATGTGGAGGTTATGGAGAGAACGCAATGACAAAGTCTTTAGGAATATTGAACTTCCACCCAGGTGATAGCTAATAAGATTAAGAGAAGTATTAAGGAAAACTTCAAAATGTCATCTGGTAGGATGCTGGATTTCAATGCTAGGGATATGGGCTTAGGGATAACAAATAAAAACACTAATCCTAGGGAGAATGTCATCTGGCTTTCTCCTCCACCAGGATGGATAAAAATAAATTTTGACAATGCTGCTAAGGGCAATCTGGGCCCAGCAAGCTGTGGTGGTCTCATCCGTGATGACATGGCTAATTGTCTAGCTATGGTGGTGATACCTATTGGGGTGCAAAACAACCACATGGTGGAGGCTATGGCCCTTCTTCAGATGCTTAAAATTGTCAAGAAAAATATGGCTCAGAATGTTTGGATTGAGGGCGACTCAATGAATATTTTAAAATGTAT
This sequence comes from Chamaecyparis obtusa, assembly GCA_027943335.1. Classification (NCBI taxonomy): domain Eukaryota; kingdom Viridiplantae; phylum Streptophyta; class Pinopsida; order Cupressales; family Cupressaceae; genus Chamaecyparis; species Chamaecyparis obtusa. The sequence goes on from BSBK01013078.1 coordinate 118,205, forward strand.
CAATGACAAGACTAAGCCATCATGGACCATTAAGGAGATAATCAAGGAAGCTAGAGTCATTATTAATTCCTTTAAGAAAGTCATTATATCCCACGTTTATCAGGAAGTGAATTCTACCACTGATGAGTTGGCCAATCTTGCGGTTAAATCCAAGGATATCGTGATTTGGCATGATTATGAAAATCTCACTATTGATTTGAAAGCCAAGTTGGCTTATGACAGGTCTCAAAGCAAAAGGGTGGATTGGGCATATCTTGAGAAGCTATGATGATTAGACACATTTTAGAGAAATAGAGGAAAATGATTACAGAAAGTGGTGTCCTTTCCAAGAGTACTAATTGTAGACATGAGTTAACTTTTGTTAACTTCAAAGCTACCTATTATCGCAACAATTGGTATTTCTTTGCAATTACTACTATCTTTGTTAGCTATGAAATCATGGGAGGAGGGCTAAACCATAAAGAGCCAAAGGACTGTGCTAAATGGAAAAAAATGCCAGAGGCCTGGGACATTCTCACTAAGGGGGGTCTTACTACCTACATGGAAAGATTTCATGGTGTGAAAGATAGTGCTACAAAATTATTTGTTGACTCCTGGAGAGATGGGGCCGTCACTATTGCGGGTATCACTATGAACATAACGAAGGATTTCATTGCTGAGGTGTCTGGGCTTAGCACTAAGGGTGTCAAATTTTACCGTGACAGCAAAGTCTCCTGAAAGGCCATTCGACACTTTCCCAAGAGCAAGGAGGAGAAAAAAATCCTGGTGAAAGAGTCTGGAGGTTGCTATGATGTGGCTTCGTTCAAAGAAATTTGGGTGACGGTTATGATGGTGATTATGGAATATGTTACCCTAGATGGTAGGTTCAAATGGACCCATTCCTACCACTTTGTTTTGCTCTGTCATTTTTGTCATAAAATTATGGTGTCCCTGCCTTTCTATATTCTTTAGTCCCTCCATTTGAGTATTTCCCAGCATAAGAAGAAGGAGAAGAAACCCATTCTTCATGAAGGGTTGATTCTTCTTATTATTGAACATATTAAGAAGATTACTAGTGTTAGCCTTGTCATTACCCCGTCCAAATCTGGTTAGGGTAAAAAAAGAATTAGGGATGTGGTTGTCAAAGAGGAGAGTGCCTCAGGTAAAAAATTAAGGAAGGATAAGGAGGCTACTATGGATACAGATACCTCTGCTAAGAGTGTGGAAGGCTACGATGACATGGCCAACTCTACTGAGGAAGATAGTTACTCTTCAACCTCGGTCTCGAATTCAGCTTCGGAGGAGAATGAAAACACCAAAGAAGAGGTTATGGGTACTATGGAAATGGGTAATACCTCTCGTAATCAAGAATGAGGATGATAAGAATGAGGAGGATATGGGTGGTTAGAAGGTGCCCATTCTTGTGGATTATGATAGCTCTGAAGATCATGACATGCCCATATCCCCAAAACTTGAAGTTGTCATGGAGGTTGGGTTGGATACTTAAAAGGAAGCTATGGAGGTGGAGTATACTTCCCCTGCCATGGAGACGGCTTTTCCTAGGGTAGAGAAAGAGAATGTTCCTGGCAGTTCTCGGGATATTCCTTTCATCAAAATGGTGAACATGCAGGAATGAAATGTTCAATTGCTGAGGGAAGATATGGACTATAAAATCGACCCCCCTTGGGGTTCTCCAAATTGCCAAAGCTTCTTCCATGTATTCCTTTTGTTTAATGAAATGGGTGTTCCAGGAGATCAAGAATTTAAACCTTAAGCATTGCTCCATTTCTGCTAAGGTGGATTCTCTGTAGGAAATGCTAGAGTCTGGCTTGAAAACTATGGTGGACAAGGTCACCAATGATGGGGATAAAAAAGTGCAGGAAATATAGGCTAGAATGGAAACTATGGAGAATACAATGAAAAAACATATGCATGACAATAAAAAATTTATGGGTTTGACCATGGATTATTTTATGACCATTAAAGCTGAGCTGGATGTTGGCTCCCCCAGCAAAAAACCTGATGAGGTCACTGAGGACCTGGAAGAGGAAGGCCCAGGAAAATGTACTAGATCAGCGAGAAGGAAGAAAATTCAAGAAAGAATCTGGGAGCTCTCTGATTTCAATGCAGCGATAAAGAAGATATCTGAGGTGAAGCAGGAAGCTGATGAGACTCGTAAGGAGTTCATCTAGTGCTCTGGGTTCCTAGTACTGGCTGTCTATTTTTTTAGTGGTCTTCAATTTTTGGTTTTTTTTGGTTTTTTATTGGTTATGGTTATTGCGGACTGGTCCCCAGTCCTGTCTCTTTTTAGTGTGCTTTAACATCAAACTTTTATTCTAGCTTGTATGGGGTTTTGGGTCCCCCTTAAAACCTATTTTTTCCTGCAATCAAAAACATTTACTAGTACAAAATTACATTAATTAAGACAACATTCTTTCATTAGCAAAAAAGGTTAATTAAAATCATTTCTTTTTTTGTTTCTTGTTCATTTTTTTAAGGTAATGGCTAAGTAGAGCATCAATATCTATGTCATTCCCCTCATATACTGCTTTTGATCTCAACACATGTCTCCTCCTCATGTGTTGAGGAACACAAGGCTGCTACACCAAAGGGGGGTCCACTACAATAACAACTACATGGGTTAAATTCACAACATCAATAAATCAATATTAAATATATATACTAATCAATATAAATAAATATAAATAATTAAATCACATACCTTGTACATTTAAATCATGTCATTGATCATCTTTTTCATCCATCTCATCATCATAGCCATCATCGCCATCGCCATCACCATCGCCATCATCATCATCATCATCATCATCATCATCGTCGTCGTCGTCGTCGTCGTCATCATCATCATCATCATCATCATCATCATCATCATCATCATCATCATCATCATCATCACCACCACCACCACCACCACCACCACCACCACCATCTTCTTCTCCTTCATCATCATGTTCTTCTTCTTCTTCTTCATCATCATCTTCAGTATCTTCTTCTTCCATCACATTATACTTTATCGACCTACCTCTTGGATCATGTTTAACAACAAATGACCAATCTGGTTTATGTGGAACCTCTAAGTAAAATGATTTCTCACATTGGATTGGAAGAACATAGGGCTCATATCCAACTCGCTCAAATGACCTTGTATTAATCATTGTAAATCCATTATCATGTTGAATAACAATTCTATCTGGATCATTTTGATTCAGTTGTAGCCTATACCATTTGACGATGAATATAACTAATTTGAAGGAGTTAAAGTTACACATGTCAACACACCCTTCCTCTTGGGTTTCACTCCTTACCACAATCAAATTCCCTTATCTCAACACATTTTTAACCCCCCAACACCTTCCTAATCCAATATCAACCCACTTGGATTACTCAACATTAACTTACTGTCACATTGTGACAGTCAAACAACTATCTTTGAAATAGTCACCAAATCAACCTTGACTGTGGTTCCACTATCCTCTATCCACTAGGGTACATTCAAGATTTCCATTTACCCACTCTTAGCCCAACATCCTCTTTGGAATCACCCTACCACATAAAACTCAACCAAACTGGAATGCCACTATCCTGTCATAGATTGAGACAACATTTCATGGGTTTCTCTGATCCAATGCACATGTTATTTGATGCATGGCCACCTGCAACTTGAGAGATATAAAATACATGTCTCCTTCCATCCTCCTACCAAATGTGAGGCTTGGATGTATGTAAAAACATTCCATAATACATCTTATTAAACCTCTGATTACCCTAGCCCAAGGGTTTACCAGTTTGTATTAAAACCAAGATATCGAGTTGTTATTTCTAAGTGGATTCCAATGAAACAAAAATCATAATTTAAAGCATTCAAACTTGCATCTATTTCATTGAAAGATGAATCAAAACATTGAGATACTCATAATAAAACTAATGGAATTCAGACTGTTATACAAAATAACATAATGCAAATTTTGCACAAAATGATTTTCTATTTAAGATAATCTTGTTACATCAACTTGGCCCCCTTGTCCTAGGATTTCACAACCTTGATAAAGTCTTTTGAAAATGTTCTAACTCCCTAAACTACCCAAAAGCTATCCCCAAACTGACAGCTGTAAGTGACGGTTACCCTTAAGCTATTAAACTCATCAGTTACCTATGATATCCCATTAATACATGTATTAGCCTTTATACGCTTTTTTGACCCAATGTGACTTCATGACCTTTTGAAGTGGCTCTAATGGCCCAAGGAAATCCATATAGGGTATTACATAAAATTTTAATACATTTCCACCTTATGAACCTACAAAATGATCAATTAAGCCTTAGGTGCCAAAATGGCTTACATACCCTTATTCATGATCCTATTACACAAAATGATCAACACTCTAACAAAACATCATCAAATGACCAAATTGATCTGATTACATTACAAATGACCTTTCATGGTCATTATTTTTTTGTCAAAACTCCTTTAGTATCCATGAGTGACCCTAGTGTTCCTCCTTAGCCTTGGTGCTCTGTACCAATATGATAAAGTTAGTTGCATTGGGATAATGACCTATAAAGGTCCAAATGAATGTAAAATGGCCACTAGAGCCATAAAAATGATGTGAATGCACATGAAGTGCAAAAATGTGAAATTTGCGTATATTGGCAAAATAAGGCCTAAAAGGCTAAATGAGGGTTTAAAAGTAGTTTGAGGTTTTAAGGGTACAATGAAGTCCTAGAAACCTTTAAAAATGTTATGAAAATAATATAAATTCCTAAGGGGTAAGAATTTGTCGAAGTTGACAACTAGACAACAAAGGTTAACGATAAATTGTTTGGAAATAGTCAATAACTGACTCTTACCAGTCTAAGAAGGTTTGTAACCAGTTTTTAAGAGGATTATTTGCCTTGAGGATGAGTGAGTTTGGAGAGAGCAGAGTTAGGTAGAGATAGGTAGGCATGGATGAATCAAGGAAGCAATGTAAAACTTGTTTTGAACAATGTAATGTAAATTTATTGTAAGCTGCCCTGTCTCTACCCGTGAGGACACATTACATGTTTTGTGTTCTTAAATTCTTCTTTCAATGCAAGTATGGTCAGAATGGACTAAGATAATGGTGGTTAATCATTCCTATTCATAGTAGATAGGTTTTCATGAAATTTAAAAGTGATTAGACCCCTGTTTTAATTGACTGTTCCTATACAGTCAGGGTGTGCAATAGTCAAATTAACTTGATACAATGGTGTATTGGTGTGATCCATCACTACCATGGATGGTAATGGATATACAGAGGGATATTTTTATGTATTGAATGTTTTCAAAGATGTTTTTTTGTAGGTTGAAACCAGGGAAGGAAGATTGAAACTCTGATTGCTTGGAAAGTGGCATGGAAGGGTCACTTGCCCTTGGGATAGTCAAGGTTTGAAGCATTTGTCCACATGAGGACCATGTTTTATGGCATAAAATTTCATAATATGTTGATTTCATGCTGTTTGAACAATTAGTTTGGTTAGGAAGTGATTGGAGGGATCACTTTGAGAAAGCCCTAGATGTGAAGGCCTTAAAAGGAGGGTTTAGTGATTTGGTTGTTAAAAATTGATGGAACCTTTTGTAAATGGGAAAATTCTTTGTTTTGGTTGATGTTACAACTCTGTTGAAGGTTGGGAGGATTGGAGTTGTGAGGAACTAATAGTTTCTTTATAATGGGAGGCCTAATGGAGAGCTAATAGGTAGAGCACTAGTTATTGTTTTGGTAGATGGTTCAATGAAGCCATAGTTGGATTTGGGATATGTTATGTAACTACCAAAAGGGTATCCAGATATGCTCTTTGTTTTCCTAGTATTTTGGGGAAGTTTTGTAAAAACCTCATAAAACTAGTCTATCAGGGCTACTTCAAGGCAACCATAAGCTCAAGTTTGTCATTGGCTATTAGAGGTTTACTTGGGGCACTGGTGTAGGAGCACCAAGGACAAGGAAAAGGCCTATATACACCAAGATCACTGATAGACCTTGGAAGGATTTGAAGATAAACATGACCCTACAAGGTCATTGGCATTGTAATGAGACCAATAATGGTCATTTAAATATGTTTTGCTTATGTTTTGGATTATATGTGAATACTTTTGTAAAGGATCAAAGCATTGTAAGCCAACGATGGCATGTGAAGGATAGGAATGCACCTAGGGGTCACTTGAGGATCCTAGGTAGATATACTGGTTTAATAACCTATAAGGTCATCTATGATTGTAATATGACCATTTGGAGCCATTAAAACATGTTAAAGCACTCAAAGTGCAAAAAGATGTGAATTTGCATTTGTATGCAAATATGGCCTAGAGGGATCATCAAGGGGCTGTGGGGCGAAGAGTAAGTTAAGAGGTTGTTTATAAACCTTTGAAATGTCTGGGGCATTGGTTGTCATGTTGTCAAATTGACAACTTGGTTGTTAACTTGACAACAACAAATTAACATTTTGCTATGTTTGCATTAGAGGAACAATCGATTTTAACTATTGTAGGAGTTATAAGTCAGTTATTGGAGTTGGTTGTCGAGTGTTTGAGAGTTTTTTACAGGAGATCCATGTGAGTGGATAATGTATGTAGAGATTTGTGTGTTTGGGGACCATTGAATATGGTTTTAAATCAATAAACAACAAAGCTTTCTCCACAATCATTGTTCATCCTCTGGGTACAGTCATCAAACCAAGGAATTCAAATGCTTTGAATTAATATGTTTTGATTGGAAAATGGAGTAGAAACATTGTATTGTGATTTTCTTATACTTCCATGACATTTTTGTATCATTTCATCTGCATTTGAAGGTAGGGGAATCAACTTTGTGTTGACTGTTCTTGGGTTTTATTTTGCAATCAGCAATTTGGGATTGAAGTCTCCTTAAATGGATTGACTCTCCCACTCCTGTGACTAAGGTGATTGGTGGGAGGGGTCAATTGATGGAGAGCTAATAGGTAGAGAACCAGTTATTGTTTGGGTAGATGGTCCAAAGAATCCGTAGTTGGATTTAGGACATGTTATGTAACTACATAAAGGGTATCCAGATATGCTCTTTGTTTCCCTAGTGTTTTGGGGATGTTTGGTGAAAATCTCATAAAACTGGTCTAGCAGGGCTACTTCAAGGCAGCCATAAGCTCAAGTTTGTCATTGTCTATTAGAGGTTTACTTGGGGCACTGTGGAGGAGAACTAAGGCCAAGGACAAGGCCTAGAGGATACACCAGGGTCACTGGTAGAACTTGGAAGGATTTGAAGACAAATATGACCCTACAAGGTAATTGGCATTGTAATGAGACCAATAATGGTCATTTAAATATGTTATGCTTATGTTTTGGATTGTATGTGAATCCTTTTGTAAAGGATCAAAGCATTATAAGCAATGCATTGATGGCATGTGAAGGCTAGGAATCCACCTAGGGGTCACTTCAGGATCCTAGATAGATATATTGGCTTAATGACCTATAAGGTCATCTAGGATTGTAATATGGCCATTTGGAGCAATTAAAACATTTAAAAGTACTCAAAGCACAAAAAGATGTGTTGGAAAACATATTTGTCTTCTTCTTCTTAAATGAGATCAATTAAACTTTATGCCTTTGAAGACAAACAATTTATCAACAGTGGGTAAGCATAAAAAATTGCTTCCCTCTAAATTTTGAAGGTTCAGCTTCCTTGTAGGATATTCAATGAATTAGTAATATAATAGTAAATACATACACCTTTAACCAGAAAGTGTGGAAGGAACACTTAGATACTCTTAGGTACTGAGGTGGTTTTAAGAATCAACAAGTAATAATTTCACACTATGAAGGAACCGAGATCTATTAAATACTTTTAAAACAAAGCACCTATATAACAACCCAAGGAAAAATAACTAGAAGGAAACCATGAGTGACTCAATATAAATAATACATGCACAAATATAAATGTACTAATTCTCAAAGTAACCGATACATTCCAGATTTCAATTCAAAGATCTAAATCAAACCATGCATCTATATATTCATATATGATCAGATCAAAGTCTAATCAAAACAAGTCACAAACTGTTTCCAAAATTTAAAGACTTATCTAACTATCTATTTATAAATATTATCTATAAACTATCTATTCTCTATCTGTAATTTCTAACCCTTAAATAGTTTAATGCTCCAGCATTTATAGTTCAGGTCTGAGAGAGCCTCCAGAAAAATCCAGCCTCTCAGACACCAGAAAAATCGTTAAAACCAGTTAAACAACCTAAAATGAGAGTTTCACAACACATGTCTTTTAAAATAGAAAGAAAGGTAAATGCTATCCTATAAAATGCTAACTCCCTCCAGGGCCTTCTGACATGGCAGTTTGTATGAGCTTCCAGGATTGGAACACGTTCACCAATTCTTGAGCTGGCTGGGAATGCAGATTCTTTAGACCTGTCAGCTTTTCCTAAGTTGCATTCTTCTCCCATCTCAACTCCTTGATTCTCTCCGCCTGCTTAGGTAACTGCCCCCTATTCAGCAACAACATGGATCCACATTTGCTATTTTGGTGAAGTCCTGAACTGTTGGTGCTTCATTTTCTTTAAGAGCATTCATGGTATCTGTCAAGACTTTGACCATGGTGTCTGCATCCCTATTACCTTCATCAATTTGTAAAACACTTGAGGGATTTACTATTTTGATGTCTTTAAGGGCATTTGCATGCATATCAAGTACCTCCTTTTCCATTACTTTGTCTTGAGAAATTGCAGCCTTAAACATTGTGTTTTTCTAGCCAAAATTCTGTTTGAATATGAACAACATACAGGGATCTATCAACTTCATCAGATTTTCTGCTAAGAACTAAGTCACACCATATGTCTGTATTTCTTGAACCTATATGACAACAGCTGTGCATTTCTCTTCCTCTATTTCCCAGTTTGGGATCAATGTTTGGACCTTACCGAGTAATCCTTCCCAATCTAAGCAGGTAGATATAAAATCTTGTATGAAAGCACTCCCTTCATTGATTACACTATTTATCCAAGATTTCATGACTTCTATCATAATTCTACCCTATTGCATCTACTTCATTATCTTTTGGCTTTCATCTAAATTCGGATCAAAGTCTTGTGGGGATTGGGCCACTAGCAGTGCTCCAACATCGATGAGTGAGGAGAGAAACTCAGCCATGGTTGACACCAGCTATTTTAACTTGCATTTTTCTCTCCCATGTTTTTGTGATTGATTCAACATTTGATCAGCTGAGAACTTGAAAATGTAATCTTTTGAATCCCTGGTCAAAACCCCTAGTTCCATTTTTGTGATCTCGAAATCCTCCACCTCAGGTTCATGAGTTTCTTCTTTAGGCTTGAAAGTCTCTATCTCTACTGTTACCTTTCTAGTGGATGGATCAGTGGATAGTCTTGCATCAATTTTCATCCTTTTAACTTTAGCAGTCTGGGTGGCATACTTGGTGATAATCTCTTTCACAGGCAGTGAAACAGGCTTATAACTCTTTCTTTTACTTACTATTTTCATTAGCTAAGGAGGGACTGAACCAATCACAATCTAATTGTCAGGTGCTTTGACAAGAGTGCTTTCAGTTTGAGGTACTTATGTATTAATGGTAAGAATCTCTTGATCCTTTTCTTGCTGATCCGATGGAAATGAGATATCTTCCTCATTAATCTCAACATCCAGATAGTCAAGTCCTAAAGATGTCATCTGAGAACACCTTTCCGATCTTGTTCTAGGTCTCAATCTTAGTGCAGTTGGATGCCTGTTGGAAACCACCTTTCTTTTAGGGGATGTGATTTTACCTACATTGGGAACCACAAGAGACACATTAGATGAGACATGCTTCATATTTTTTATGGTTGATTCTATACTAGGCCTTTCAAGAGGGGGGTTCTTTGCTCCTTTCTTTCTCTTCTCTGTCAACCAGGTTTCTGTAACCCCAAATATGGTTCGAGCTCTTAAATTTATGTCATCTTCCTCTTTCCTATTCCAGTCTATAACCAGTGGACTTCTTGCTTCTGTATTGATGACATCTGAACTCCCGGCTTCAGAACTATCCTCTTCTATTCCCTTTATATCAAAATTTAACTGCAATAGTTTGATCTGTGGGACTGCAAGTCTTGAGTGATCCCATTCCTAGACTGCTCCTTCATCACTAAGATCTTCCCATAAATATTCAAGGCGCAAACTGGGTGATGGATAGTTACTTAGACTTAAAACTTGTCTAGCAAAGCCCTTATTGTCAAAACCCCTCCTTAACTCATAAAATTGCATGTGGAAACTTAAAAGATTGCTTCCTATCACTGAAGCATCCATCATACTATTACAGGCCAAGTTGCCAATCTTAACCGGAAACATAGAAGGCCACCTCTCTTCTGGCAGGGTATTTTTAATAACTATGAACAATTGCCTGCAGACCTCTGCCAGTATAAAACAATCAAAAGTAAATCTTGGGAGTCTAAGAGGTTCTTCATCAAAGCCTTCGACCCAGATGTAAGTAAAACATGGAAATTGAATGTAAAAGCTTTCATAGACTTGAACCAACTTCTGCGCATCTAATGAGACGCTTTGATTTGGAACTTCTACCAGTTGCTGACACAATCTTCCCAGAAAAATATCATGAACCTTCCTATAGTCTTCTAAAATCTTATTCTTTCTTAGCAAGGGGTAGTACTCATAGATGAAAAAATCTTCATTCCAAGGGAAAAGTTGAATGGCTGATAAGTCCTGTGTACATGCCAGGTAGTATATCAAATAGGAAGACATAAAGAACTCCTTCCAAATGACTTGGGCTTGTTTAAGTTGGTCCCTCAGGGAACTGGTGATAATCTCCACCCAATCAATACGTTGTCTTCCTTCCAAGACTATCTCTATAAAGTGAAACATCCATTCCTCAAAGAGAAGAGCCTGCTCTGAACCTTTTATCTGATGAAGTAAACCTATCACATCATGAATGGGTGGCTTCATATGGTCTTTAGTGAGAACTTTAGGTAACAGGGATCCTCCCTTATAATTAGTTTGAGTCCACTTTCGGGCCACATGGGTATGATTTTTATCTATGTTTTCTCTAAACTGAGCTAGAGATTGGGTGGGACTGAAACTGATGAGGGATTCCTTTGGGATTTTGAAAACAACCATGAGAGTCTTTCTGTTAACTGGCACAAGGGTTTGGCCTTCTGCATTCATTATACACTTGGTTTTAACATCATATCTGTTAATACATTGCTGAACCAATTCTGGGCACACAACTGATGGAGGGAAGGCGGCAGCTTCCAGTAACCCACTCGATAGGAAGTCTAGACTATACTCTTTTGATGCACGGTTTGTGAAATCAATTGCCATTTTTTCTACCGATACCCCTAATAGGTCTGTATGTGTGATAATAGGGGCACGACACTCCATATTCTTGACATTCCTGAAGAAATGCATACTAGACCTCATCTCTCCCACAGGAATAAAAATAAACCCCCCTCTTGAATCAATAATATCAAACAACAATAGGAAATGAAAAAGAACTTTAAGAGCTACCTATTTTACGCAGACCTAGAATAATTTCCTCTCCCATAGCCAAGACTCCGCAGATAAATAACAAGAAAAGAACACTTATAGAGCTGTTTATATTTTTGAAAGATTGCAACCTGAAAAATTGACTTTAATGAGCATTAGTCGGGAACATTAATTTTAAATGATGTGAGCATTAATGACTCAGCAGCAGGACATCCTTGAAGTCTGTGAAGTTTAATATCATCATTAATCATCCCATAAACAATATCTCTCACTTGTGTTAGAGATTTCACTAACTGTAACCCGAAACTTTATATGAGGCTTGCCTCGTGGTTCCCATCAAATCCAGGCTATCCTTATTAATACTTAACCGTTACTTCACCATCGGCTTATGTCATCTTGTCACATCAACTATCACCTCACTTATCAACTTGCCCGCTAACTGATTTTGAACTTCTTTGAATCGAAGTTCAAAGAGGTTCGAAGTAGTTCACTATCAAAAGGTGATGTAGACCGGGGTCCACCTGCATAAATCAAATGTTAGAAAAATAATCATTCGTTGAACTACTTCAAACTAATTTGAGCTGGAGTTCAAAGAGGTTTGAAGTGGTTCAAGTGAAGCATGATTCTTTAGAGAAGGCTTAACCAAGGGAAACTGACTTTAAACTGACGAACTTGGAGGCTATTTCTTGACAATTTGAAGGACATACACACTAGTTGGATTGCTGAAAGAAAAAGCCACCGAGGGAACATGTTAAATTGGACTTCAAATGAAAGCACTATGAAAGGTCAAGGACTCTTCCTAATGGTGACTCTAACTTACCCTAACATCGGCTCTAGCTGGGGACTGCATATTGTCCAATGTGCAAAGAACTCTGAATAACTGGTTTCACAGAAAAAGGCCAACAAAGGGAAAGAAAAATAGACCACAATGACACACCAAAAAGGAAAGTTGAGAAAAGCTACCTAATATGTACATGGATACTGACTGGGTATATCACTAGAGCTTGCATAACTTGAGGTCCTGCCCATTGTAGGTAAAAGTTAGATTCACATCATCTGGGTAAGACAACCGGAAATCATTTGAACCAAAAGTTTCAGAAATGATGAATGGGCCCTTCCATAAGGACTCGAATTTCTTGTGAGACCCTTTGGGTGCCCATCTTTTGTCCCATAGAAGCATTTCATCTCCCTTCATAAAGTTACGAGGCCACACTCTCATGTCAAAAATTTGCTTCACCTTCAACTGGTGTTTTGTGATATGATCAACTAGATCTTCTCTTTCCTCTTCCAGCTTAGTCAAATGCATGACACGTTTCTCCAGGGGATTTTTAAAGTACTCATCTTCGATGACAACTTGGAGCTTGGCTGAGGAGAGTTCCAAAGGCAGTGATACATGTGCCCCTATTCCATATACTAGTTCAAAAGGAGCCATCCCAATTTCTCACTTCAAAGTAGTTCGATCTGCCCATAGAGCTTCATACAGCTTCTTATGCCATTCACGGGGGTTATCATCCATCAATTTTTTCATTATTGCCACCAGGTTCTTATTACTAGATTCTGCTTGACCATTCCCTTGCAGGAAATAGTTAGAAGAATGAGCCAAAGATATGCCATGCTCATAGCAGAAAGCTAAGATCTCCTTAGAGGAAAAATATGTAGCGTTGTCTACTACTATCTTAATTGGTACCCTGAACCTAACAAAAATATAATTCAAGAGGAACTCACACACCACCTGAGAGTTCACTTTCTTAGTGGGGACCCACTTTGTAAAATAATCAGTGGCCATGAGAATATAAACATGCCCAACGTTGGATGGTGGGTTCAAGGGTCCCATGAAGTCTATTCCCCATTGCTTGAAGGGCTCATCAACAATTACAAGTTTAAGAGGCAGGGCAACAAGATGAGGTCTCACAGTGAAAAGTTGACATTTTTCACAATTACAAACATACTGGTATGCATCTTTGAACATGCTAGGCTAGTAAAAGAGATTTTGAAGAATCTTAAATGCTATTACAGTTGAAGAGTAGTGACCCCCACAGGCCTCACCATGAAACACTTTCAACAATTCTTTTTGCTGCTCAGCATCTACGCATTTGAGAAAGGTTCCATCTATGCTCCTCTTGTATAGAATTCCTTGAGATATCACGTATCGACTTGCCTTCAATTTCAGGTTTTGCTTCTCTTTGAGGTTTGGGTGATCAGGACACTCACCATAGATAAGGAAATAAGCCATGTCAAAAAACCAGGGGTCGGTTAAACTAACTAGCAACACCATGGGTACTTCATCAATTTTTTCAGACGGCTCACCATTCTTTGCTATCAACTTGCATAAACCTTTCCCCCTTACCAAATTGGTTGGTTTGATTACCAGGTCATACTCTTGAATTTTTTCTATCCAAACTGCTCTATTTTTCATACCAATCTCCCTTTGAGTCAAAATACTTTTCACTGCAGTATTAGGTACGAAAACTGTACAATGGGAATGAAGTATATAATACCTAAACTGTTTCACCACTTTTACCATGGCAAAGGCATTTTTTTCCATCTGGGAATACTTGATCTCATGTCTTTTTAGAGGTGTGCTCATAAAGGCTATGGGTGCTTCCTGTCCCTTCTCATCTTTTTGTGTTAGTATACCCGATAGAGTATGCTTGGAGGCATAACAATAAATGATAAAGTCCTTTTTGAAATTGGGACTCTTTAACACAGGCACCTGAGATATTGCATTTTTAATATCTTTGAAAGCTTGACACCCATTCTCGCTCCACTTGAAAGGAGATTTCTCACTCATCATATCAATCATATTCTTAGTAATTTATAAAAATTCAGGAACAAATGAACGCAAAAAATTTACCTGACCAAAGAAGGACTTCAATCCACTCCTGTTTGATGGTAGGCTGAGTTGTTGAATCACCTTAACCCACTCAAGGTCAATCCGGATCCCATCTTTTGAAATGATATGACCAAGTAATTTACCTTCCTCCATGAAGAACATTTATTTCTTGGGGTTCTAAGAAATGCCGTGACTTCTACATCTCAGGAGCACTGTCTCGAGATCCTTTAAGTGCTGACTTCTCTTTTTTGAAAAGACAGTAAGGTCATACAAGTATACCACTATAATTTTGTTCTAGAGATCCTCGAAGGAAGAATTCATTGCCCTCTGGAAGGTTGCACCTGCGTTGATCAGCCCAAACGGCATACGACTATATGCATAAGTTCCCCATGGGGTGATAAAAGTTGTCTTATGTTGATCACATTCTGCCACACTGATTTGATTGTATCCGGAATAGCCATCTAGCATAGACATGACTTCAGATCCTGAAATAGCTTGAAGAACATGTTCCATCATAGGTAAGGCATAGTTATCCTTCAAACTTGCCTGGTTCAGGTTACGAAAATCTACACAGATCTTGATTTTGCCATTCTTCTTTCTCACAAGGACTATATTGGCGATCCAAGTTGAATGGTGGATGGGATAGATAATCCTAGCCAGTAGCATTTTTTCCACCTCCTTTAATATGGCTTCAGACACTTTCGGATTATAGTTCCTTAATTTTTGGTGAAATGGGGTGACACCAGGCTTTAAAGGGATTTGATGTTCAAATTGGCCTCCTCTGAAATTCTTCAAGTCTTCATACCCCCAAGAGAAGACATCTTTGTATTCCATAAGCAACCTCCTCAAGTCTTCTTTTTCAGACAAGGTACAAGTCAGACCAATAGAAATCCATTTCAGATTATCTTGCTCTCCTATATCAATCTTGTCGTACTCTTTAGAATTATGCACATGAGATATCTTCTCTTTAATAGTGCTATCATCTTTTCTTTTGAACAAATGTTCAAGAGAGATGAGGCCTTTGGGAATTTTATTTCCTTTCAGCTGAATCACTCCATCACTACCCGCAACATCTTGGTAGACTTCTTTGCACTCACTATTAGATCCTTCAAAATATACATCAAAAAAACTTGCGACATATTCTAGGAAATCTCTGAGCTGGGAATCACTATCAAAGACTGGCCAATACTCTACATTATTAGGTATTCTCGGCTTGTAAACCATCTCAATTTGATATTTTTGAGTTTTAAAATCAGGGTGAGGCAACAAAAGCGAAGCCGATACCGCCAAGGCATCTGCTCTGGTGTTTTGATTTCTTGGTATAAATTCTATGGAGAAGGTGTCAAAGAAATCCAACTAATCCCATACAAAATTCCTATAGTGTTTTAACATCTCATTCTTAATAGAGAATTTCCCTCTCACCTGTTTCACGATTAACTCAACATCACCTCTTACAACCAACTTCTTGACTCCCCTTAGTTTTGCTTCTTCCAATCCCAGTAGTAAGGCTTCATATTCTGTAGTATTATTAGTATTTTTGAAATCTAATTTGAAAGAAAGAGGGATACATTGTCTATTAGGAGCGAAAAGAACTACCCCCACCCCCGAACTTGAATTGGAGCAGCTACCGTCAAACTCCATCTTCCAGATATCCTCTTCTTTTTGAGAAGAAATTTCACCATCTTTTTTGAGATCAGCCAAAATGACATAGTTGCCGAAATGACACTCCTCATACAAAATTTAAGCTTTTGGATTATCCGAGGGCACCATAGGATACTTATTTTTAGGCTCAGGTTCAAGTTTCACTTTCTTTTTACCAACTGGGATCATGGCCTCTAAACAGTCCATCTTAATGTCTCCTCCTAAATCTTTGCAAAAGGTTCTACTGAGTAGCATACCATAGCTCACTGGGATATCTGCTACCAAGATAGTCAGCTTCAAATGCTTGTTAGGGTATGTAGTAAGAACGGCTTGGGCATCTTTGACTTGACCCATTAATGGTACTTGTTTCCCATCCATAGAATAACAATGGCCATAGGTTTTAGTCAAGGTGAGACCTAGGGCTCTTGCAACCAAGGCAAGCATGATGTTATCCGATGCACCATAATCGATAATGCAATTACTGATTTTCTGGCCATTTAGAAGCAAGGAGATATAGAAGGGATTAGGTTTCTTTTCTTCCATTTCACTTTCAATTGTATTAACAAAGGGGCAATCTTCTGGTGTTTGTGGAGTGTCTTGGGGCTTAAAGACAAGGGGTTCTTCAACTGTGGTCATCTCACCTATGAGAGGCTTATCCAATTGGGGGCTTGAACTTGACTCTCCTTTAACATATTTTACCAGCTTGTCCAACTCTTTAGGATTCATTTTGAGGTATTCTGCAGGGGAAATAGAGATTGTGGTGGTTTTACAGAATTTGACAAAGTCAAAGGGAGAAGGAGTTGCATTACCTCTAGACAAGATCTTCACCTTAGGATCCTTTGGGCTTGTAGAAGTCTCTCCATTTCTGGCTTCTTTACGTTTAGCATCAACATTAGCAGCAATCAAACCAGGGACAAACTTTTGTGTTCTCTGATTTCTTGTTAGAATCGCACAAGAAGGATCTTGCAGGGTTGCCGAAACACTTCCACCTCTGTCAGAGCCCAGCTCATACTCTAGATAAAAAGAACTGGATAAACCAATATCGGGTGAGTCTTTCTCTTCCTACAACTCTTCTATACCAATGGTATCCTTTGTGGCATTGATTTGAAGACACTTTAACCAATCAGGACAAGATTCTCCATCATGATCGATCGTTAGATGAAAGGAACACATTGTTTCTCTTGGTGCAGATTCAATCTACAATCTGGGTTGTGAACTTGGCAAGAGAGGAGTTTTTCCTGAAGGTTGATTATATTGTCTTCGACTAACATCTTGATAAGGGGATTGGTATGGATAACTCACCTTATTCTGTTGTCTCTTGAGCATAACCATATCATTCATTAACCTCTACATTAGAGGGTCTATTGTTGTAGAAGATGAGGTACTTCCTGAAGCCTGAAATTCCCTCTTCCATTTTCCAGCCATTATGAGAGTATCTTCTAGCTGAATAGCCTGTGTTTGGGCAGTGGCTAAATTAGCCACTCCATCTTTTAACAGGTGAAAGCTTATGTCAGGTGAGATAGCATTTAAGAAGAAAATCTTCTTATTTTCATTACTTGGTGCAGAATTTGCTGGTATCCTTTGCAAGATTCTATTAAATTTAGCCACAAACTCCTGCATGGGCTCCTATATCTCTTTCTTCATTTGACTAAGCTGAAGCAATAGTGAAATCTCGTTATCCAAAGTTTTGAATCTTGTTTCAAAGGCATTTCTCATGTCGTTCCAATTGGTGATTGAGCCATTGGGTAAATGACTTAACCAGTCGGCTGCAGTGTCAACCAAGGTTTTGACAAAGAGTTTAACTACTACTTCTTCAGTAGGAACACTTATAACACCACAAGCAGTATGAAAGGCACTGAGCTGATCATCAGTGGTTACTTTTCCATCTCCGCTGAACTTGGGTAAAACCTAATTAGCACCTTTAGGAAAATCTCCAAGAGGATTAATCCCTAAGTTCAGTGGGCCAATATTCTGACCCCAGGGTTGGTTGGCAGCCATGTTGGGTAACTAAAAATTCAAAGGCTGGATATTGAGAACAGTAGGTACCATAGTACCTAGTGTTACAATAGCTTGAAAAAGGGGTGGAACAACTGGGCTAGGTGGAGGTGAGGATGGTCTGCTAAATGTTTGGGTTTTCTTCTTCTTGCGGTTATTAAGATCAGGTTTGAAAGTAAGATTCCTCAGAGCTTCAAAGTCTTCGTCAACCAATCCCCTACTCCTATTACCTCTGGTGTATCTCTTTTCTACCAGTTTCAATATTCGAGAATGACCTTAATTTCTTGCTGGGGCTTG
This sequence comes from Chamaecyparis obtusa, assembly GCA_027943335.1. Lineage (NCBI taxonomy): Eukaryota > Viridiplantae > Streptophyta > Pinopsida > Cupressales > Cupressaceae > Chamaecyparis > Chamaecyparis obtusa. Next base: position 136,453 of record BSBK01013078.1, read on the forward strand.
TGCAAGTCTATTTACTATAACTACTTCATGAGCAACTGGTATACCCCTTAGTCGCTCAGCTATTTCTTCTTCCTTCTCGATCACCTCTCAGAATTGATGAAATTGTTGATTACTGCGTCTAAATCTCCATGCTGCTTCAACAAGGCTTGAGATGATGTCTTCTTGCGTGTCTCCAAATCCTAGATTAGGTTGAAGCATAGGAAACATGTTGTTGTGTGGCAACACCATTTTGTATCATTGTAATAAATGGAGAACCTAATATTTTATACTGGACTCTCCCTAGTAGAGTCGCCAAAAATATGTTGGCAAACAGATTTGTCTTCTTCTTCTTAAATGAGATCAATTAAACTCTATGCCTTTGAAGACAAATAATTTATCAACAGTTGGGTAAGCATCAAAAATTGCTTCCCTCTAAATTTTGAAGGTTCAGCTTCCTTGTAGGATATTCAATGAATTAGTAATATAATAGTACATACATACACCTTTAACTAGAAAGTGTGGAAGGAACACTCAGATACTCTTAGGTACTGAGGTGGTTTTAAGAATCAACAAGTAATAATTTCACACTATGAAGGAATCGAGATCTATTAAATACTTTTAAAACAAAGCACCTATATAACAACCCAAGGAAAAAAAACTAGAAGGAAACCATGAGTGACTCAGTATAAATAATACATGCACATATATAAATGTACTGATTCTCAAAGTAACTGATACATTCCAGATTTCAATTCAAAGATCTAAATCAAACCATGCATCTATATATTCATATATGATCAGATCAAAGTCTAATCAAAACAAGTCACAAACTGTTTCCAAACTTTAAAGACTTATCTAACTATCTATTTAGAAAAACTATCTATAAACTATCTATTCTCTCTCTGTAATTTCTAACCCTTAAACATTTTAATGCTCCAACATTTATAGTTTAGGTCCGAGAGAGCCTCCAAAAAAACTCAGCCTCTCGAACACCAGAAAAATCATTAAAACTAGTTAAACAACCTAAAATGAGAGTTTCACAACACATGTCTTTTAAAATAGAAAGAAAGGTAAATGCTATCCCACAAAATGCTAACTCCCTCCAGGGCCTTCTGACGTGGTAGTTTGTACGAGCTTCTGGGATCAGAACACGTTCACCAATTCCTGAGCTAGCTGGGAATATAGATTCTTTAGACCTGTCAGCTTTGCCCGAGTTGCATTCTTTTCCCATCTCAACTCCTTGATTCTCTCTGCCTGCTTAGGTAACTGCCCCCTATTCAACAACATGGATTCCATGTTTGCTATTTTGGTGAAGTCCTGAACTATTGGTGCTTCATTTTCTTTAAGAGCATTCATTGTATCTGTAAAGACTTTGACCATGGCGTCTGCATCCCTATTACCTTCATCAATTTTTAAAACACTTGAGGGATTTACTATCTTGATGTCGTTAAGGGCATTTGCATGCATATCTAGTACCTCCTTTTCTATTGCTTTGGCTTGAGAAATTGTAGCCTTAAACTTTGTGTTTTTCTAGCCAAAATTCTGTTTCAATATGAACAGCATACAGTGATCTATCAACTTCATCGGATTTTTTGCTAAGAATTGAGTCACACCATACATCTCTATTTCTCGAACCTATATGACAATTGTTGTGCATTTCTCTTCCTCTATTTCCCAGTTTGGGATCAAATTTTGGATCTCACAGAGTAATCCTTCCCCATCTAAGCAGGTAGATATAAACTCTTGTATGAAAGCACTCCCTTCATCGATTACACTATTTATCAAAGATTTCATGACTTCTATATCAGAATTCTACCCTGTTGCATCTGCTTCACTAGCTTTTGGCTTTCAGCTGAATTCAGATCAAAGTCTTGTGGGGATTGGGCCAGTGGCAGTGCTCCAACATCGGTGAGTGAGGAGAGAAACTCAGCCATGGTTCACACCAGTTTTTTTAACTCGCATTTTTCTCTCCCATCTTTTTTTGATTGATTCAACATTTGATCAACTGAGAACTTGAAAATGTGATCTTTTGAATCCCTGGTCAAAACCCCTAGTTCCATTTTTGTGATCTCGAAATCCTCTGCCTCAGGTTCATGAGTTTCTTTTTTAGGCTTGAAAGTTGCTATTTCTGTTGTTACCTTTCCAATGGATGGATCAGTGGATAGTCTTCCATCAATTTTTATCCTTTTAACTTGGTGACAATCTCTTTCATAGGTAGTGAAACAGGTTTATAACTCTTTCTTTAACTTACTCTTTCTATTAGCCAAGGAGGGACCGAACCAGTCACAATCTGATTGTTAGGTGTTTTGACAGGAGTGCTTTCAGTCTAAAGGTACTTCTATATTAATGGTAACAATCTCTTGATCCTTTTCTTGTTGATCCAATGTAAATGAGATATCTTCTTCATTAATCTCAACATCCAGATAGTCAAGTCCTAAAGATGCCATCTGAGAATGCCTTTCTAATCTTGTTCTAGGTCTCGATCTTGGTGCGATTGGATGTCTGCTGGAAACCACCTTTCTTTTAGGGGATGTGATTTTACTTGAATTGGGAACCACAGGAGACTCATTAGATGAGACATGCTTCATATTTTTTATGGTTGATTTTGTACTATGCCTTTCAAGAGGGGGTTTCTTTGCTCCTTTCTTTCTCTTCTCTGTCAACCAGGTTTCTGTAACCCCAAATATGGTTTGAGCTCTTAACTTTATGTCATCTTCCTCTTTCCTATTCCAATCTATAACTAGTGGACTTCTTGCTTCTGTATTGATGACATCTGAACTCCCGGCTTCAGAACTATCCTCTTCTATTCCTTTTATATCAAACTTTAACTGTAACAGTTTGATCTGTGGGACTACGAGTCTTGAGTGATCCCATTCCCAAACTGCTCCTTCATCACTAAGATCTTCCCATAAATCTTCAAGGTGTGAACCGGGCGATGGTATAAAATAATCAAAAGAAAATCTTGGGAGTCTAAGAGGTTCTTCATCAAAGCCTCTGACCCGGATGTAAGTAAAACATGGAAATTGAATGTAAAAGCTTTCGTAGACTTGAACCAACTTCTGCGCATCTAATGAAACTCTTTGATTTGGAACTCCTGCTAGTTGTTGACACAATCTTCCCAAGAAAACACCATGAACCTTCCTGTAGTCTTCTAAAATCTTATCCTTTCTTAGCAAGGGGCAGTATTCATAGATGAAAAGATCTTCATTCCAAGGGACATGTTGAATGGCTGATAAGTCTTGTGTGCATGCCAAGCAGTATATCAAATAGGAAAACATAAAGAACTCCTTCCTAATGACTTGGGCTTGTTTAAGTTGGTCCCTTAGGGAACTGGCGTTAATCTCCGCCCAATCAATATGTTGTCTTCCTTCCAAGACTATCTCTATAAAGTGAAACATCCATTCCTTAAAGAGAAGAGCCCGCTCTGAACCTTTTATCTGGTGAAGTAAAACTATTACATCATGAATGGGTGGCTTCATATGGTCTTTAGTGAGAAATTTAGGTAACCGAGATCCTCCCTTATAATTAGTTTGAGTCCACTTCCAGGCCACATGGCTATGATTTTTATCTATGTTTTCTCTAAACTGAGCTAGAGATTGGGTGGGAGTGAAACTGATGAGGGATTCCTCTGGGATTTTAAAAACATCCATGATAGTCTTTCTGTTAATTGGCACAAGGATTTGGCCTTCATTCACTATACACTTGGTTTTAACATCAAATTTGTTAATACATTGTTGAACCAATTTCGGGCACACAGCTGACGGAGGGAAGGCGACAGCTTCCAGTAACCCACTCAACAGGAACTCTAGACTATACTCTTCTGATGCATGGTTTGTGAAATCAATTGCCATTTTTTCTACTGATACCCCTAATAGGTCTATATCTTTGATAATAGGGGCACGACACTCCATATTATTAACATTCCCAAAGAAATGCATACTAGACCTCATCTCTCCCGCAAGAATAAAAATAAACCCCCCTCTTGAATCAATAATATCAAACAGCAACAAGAAATGAAAAAGAGCTTTAAGAGCTACCTATTTTACACAGACCCAGAACAATTTACTCTCCCACAGCTGAGACTCGACAGATAAATAACAAGAAAAGAACACTTACAGAGTTGTTTATATTTTTGAAAGATTGCGCTTTGAAAAGTTGACTTTAATGAGCATTAGATGGGAACATTAATTTTAAATGATGTGAGCATTAATGACTCAGCATCATCCTTGAAGTCCATGAAGTTTAATATCATCATTAATCATCACATAAACAATATCTCTCACTCGTTTTAGAGATTTCACTAACCGTAACCCAAAACTTTATTTGAGGCTTGCCCTGTGGTTCCCGTCAAATCCAGACTGTCCTTATTAATACTTAACCATTACTTCACCATCGGCTTATGTCATCTTGTCACATCAGTTGTCACCTCACTTATCAACTTGCCCGCTAACTGCTTTTGAACTTCTTTGAACTACTTTGAACCGAAGTTCAAAGAGGTTCGAAGTAGTTCATTGTCAAAAGGTGATGTAGACCAGGGTCCACCTGCATAAATCAAACGTTAGAAAAATAATCATTCATTGAACTGCTTCAAACTACTTTGAACTAGAGTTCAAAGAGGTTCGAAGTGGTTCAAGTGAAGCGTGAGTCTTTAGAGAAGGCTTAACCAAGGGAAATCAACTTTAAACTGATGAACTTGGAGGCTATTTCTTGCAATTTGAAGGACATACACACTAGTTCGATTGCCGAAAGGAAAAGCCACCGAGGGAACACGTTAAATTGGACTTCAAATGAAAGCACTATGAAAGGTCAAGGACTCTTCTTAATGGCAACTCTAACTTACCCTAACAAGATGTAAATTTGCATTTGTATGCAAATATGGCCTAGAAGGCTCATGAAGGGGCTATGAGGCTAAGAGTAAGTTAAGAGGTTGTTTATAAAACTTTGAAATGTCCAAAAGGGGGCATTGGTTGTCATGTTGTTGAGTTGATAACTTGGTTGTCAACTTGACAACAACAAATTAACATTTTTCTATGTTTTCATTAGAGGAATAATTAGTTTTGACTATTGTAGGAGTTAGAAGCCAGTTATTAGAGTTGGTTGTCGAGTGTTTGATGATTTTTTAGAGGAGATCCAAGTGAGTGGATAATGTATGTAGAGGTTAGTGTTTGGGGACCATTAAAGATGGTCTTGAATCAATAAATAAAAAAGTTTTCTCTGCAATTATTGTTCAGCCCATGGGTACAGTCATTGAACTAGTGAATTCAAATGCTTTGAATTAATATGTTTTGATTGGAAAATGGAGTAGAAACATTGTATTGTGATTTGATTATACTTCCATGACATTTTTGTATCATGTCATTTGTATTTGAAGGTAGAGGAATCAACTTTGTGTTGACTGTTCTTGGGTTTTATTTTTCAATCAGCAATTTGGGATTGAAGTCTCCTTAAATGGATTGACTCTCCCACCCTTGTGACTAAGGTGATTGGTGGGAGGGGTCAATTAATGGAGAGATAATAGGTAGATCACCAGTTATTGTTTGGGTAGATGGTCCAAAGAAGCCATAGTTGGATTTGGGATATGTTATGTAACTACCAAAAGGGTATCCAGATATGCTCTTTGTTTCCCTAGTGTTTTGGGGATGTTTGGTGAAAACCTTAGAAAAATGGTCTGGCAGGGCTACTTCAAGGCAACGATAAGCTCAAGTTTGTCATTGGCTATTAGAGGTTTACTTGGGACACTGGTACAGGAGCACCAAGGCCAAGGAAAAGGCCTAGAGGATACACCAGGGTCACTTATAGACCTTGGAAGGATTTGAAGACAAAAATGACCCTACAAGGTCATTGGCATTGTAATGAGGCCAATAATGGTCATTTAAATATGTTTTGCTTATGTTTTGGATTGTATGTGAATCTTTTTGTAAAGGATCAAAGCATTGTAAGCCATTGATGGCATGTGAAGGCTAGGAATGCACCTAAGGGTCACTTGAGGATCCTAGGTAGATATATTGGTTTAATGACGTATAAGGCCATCTATGATTGTAATATGGCCATTTGGAGCCATTAAAACATGTAAAATCACTCAAAGTGCAAAAAGATGTAAATTTGCATTTGTATGCAAATATGGCCTAGAAGGCTCATGAATGGGCTATGGGGATAAGAGTAAGTTAAGAGGTTTTTTATAAACCTTTGAAATGTCCAAAAAGTGGCATTGGTTGTCATGTTGTCAAGTTGATAACTTGGTTGTCAACTTGACAACAACAAATTAACATTTTGCTATGTTTGCATTAGAGGAACAATCAATTTTGACTGTTGTAGGAGTGAGAAGTCAGTTATTAGAATTGGTTGTCGAGTGTTTGAGGGTTTTTTAGAGGAGATCCACATGAGTTGATAATGTATGTAGAGGTTGGTGTGTTTGGGGACCATTGAAGATGGTCTTGAATCAATAAACAATAAAGCTTTCTTTGCAATCATTGTTCAGCCCGTGGGTACAACCATCAAACCAATGAATTCAAATGCTTTGAATTACTATGTTTTGATTGGAAAATGGAGTAGAAAAATTGTATTTTTATTTTCTTATACTTCCATGACATTTTTGTATCATTTCATCTACATTTGAAGGTAGAGGAATCAACTTTGTGTTGACTGTTCTTGGGTTTTGTTTTGCAATCAACAATTTGGGATTGAAGTCTCCTTAAATGGATTGACTCTCCCAACCTAGTAACTAAGGTGGGAGGGGTCAATTAATGTATAATATCCTTGTAAGATCATTTTTTAATGCAAGGATATGGTGTATGGAGTTGAAGAGGCCACACAAGGGTGGTGAAATGTTGATTGAAGGATGCCTGGATTTGTACCAGTCATTATTGTGAGTGAATACCCTTAATAATGGGTGTATTTTATGATGGATCATTGTTATTGGGGTCCATATAGGCATGTTAGATCTAGTGGGGGGATATAGAGAGATTTTCTAAGGTCCTTTTGAACAAGCCCTGGCCTAATGACCCTAGGAGTGAGGGTTTGGTGTCTAGAAGAAGAGGTAAGTGGTAAGGCCCTAAAAACTTGAAAATATATTGTTTCTAACCTTTATGCAAGACTGTTCCTTGGTTGGGAGTCAAGGGAGTGAGTTCTATGATGAGTTGCTTTGTAAATGGGGGTTTATTAGGCCTATTTGGTTGCTCAAGAAAGATATCATACCCCTCTACATCATGCACCTTTATCTTGTTAGGGAATCCTAACATCAATCATTTTGATCTTCTTACTAGATGCTCCCATGTTGTTTTCAATATTGATAGTTATGTATAGGTATTGCTTAAAGTTTTAGGATTCTCGTTTCCAAGGTGATACCCTAACTTTGCATCAAAAGCACAATAATGCAACACTAGACACAGATTTTTTGGGCCCTAAATTAAATCACACCTTCCTCATATTCTTAATAAACCTATTGTCCAAATCCACAACTATCTCATTGGTCCCTTTTCTTATGATTGTGAACTCAAGTATGGAAATTTTGGATCTATCCTATCTCTAATTGCAACCCAAAGACCCTCATATATTCTTCCCATGAGTAAATTTTGTTTGTTATTGGATAGATTTGTATTCCACTCCTGTGCACCATCCTCTAGGGACTACACAAATTTTTTATTATAACATCCTCAAGATCAATCTCACAATCATTTATTATATTAATAAAGTGCCTAAGTTGTTACTCTCCTAAGATTGCATTCTTCCCTTGAAACTCAAGAAATTTACCTATGGTCTCCTTAAGATTTAGATTAGGATAGTCAAGAATACCATAAAGGTCTAGTTGTTTATATATGTCAAGTAAAAGGGACTACCTTGCTGGCAAGAACCATTGAGCCTATCTATTGATCATGTCTATAATGAGACCTACCTATATGCATATAAGTCTTCTAGCATAATAAGTTAATCTAAAAGGTATTCTAGCATTTCTTACCAAACTGCTAGCAAAACCATTATAAGTGCATAGATTTTGGTCTCTTAAGTCCAGAAAAATCTCTCCACATCACAAGTACTAGTTTCTTACATTTAAAAAGTGGGCCAACCAGACTTACCTGTGTATTTTGCTCTCCATGTGGCTTGTTACTTCTTTACTTGCATTTATCTATTTGTTCAAGGTCTTGAAGATCTCTTGATTTCTCATTCTCTCCATCCTCAAATTCCTTTCTTGTTTACCTCAATAGGTTCGTATGAAAAATTCACCACTTTCACTAATGAAAAGAAATAAAACCTTGTATTTAATTAAGAAAAGTAACACAATTCCAAAAATTTCTTGATAGGTAAAGTTGCAGAATCTTTCAAAGGAACTCTAGGTTAGTGTCTCCTTGACAATGGACATTTGTTGGCATAATTTGACAAAGTACCAACTACACTCGAGACAAGAACCAAAATTAATACATCCTCAACAACAACGCCATATGTTATCTCTCAAAGTAGTGGAACCCCAAACCCCTCATGACAAATTGCACCTTAAGTACTTGGGATGCCAACTAAGGTGGATAGCTTGAGGCTTATAGATGGGAAATGAGAACAATAGACTAGTATATGTCATTGGTGGTTGCAACTAGACCACTAAGACCTCCAAATGGCCCAATGAGAAACTTCTCACATATGCACCCAATGATTATTTTTGTCTTGTTTTGATTAACCCCCTACTATTTTCCAAGGCAGATGGTTCTCCCATCATATGCTGTAGATGTTTCATATCATGAAATAAAAAATAGCACAAATTGAAACCTAGATGATGGGCTTGAAGACAGGGTTCATAAGGCGGCTTTGCAATGTAGATGGGAGCATTCTAAGGCCCAAAAAGATGACCATAAATATCTTGTAATGGTTCCTAATTGTGTGTCTAGAATGTTGTTTTGGAGAAGGGCATTGAAACTAAATCTTTATAAACAAATATTGACCAAGATCTTATCAAATTTTATCCCCAAAGAGAAGAAATAAGATACTATAAATAGATTGCACCAGGCATATAAATTTTCTTAACACTTCATACAAAATCATAGCTGTGGGTGTGAAACAAAACTAAATGAAAATCCTTAAAATATAGATAACGCGGTCCAAATGAAAATGCAGAAAATCCTCCTTCGTGCGCTTCCCTTCTTCATCGTGGGGAATAATGGAGAGATAATGCAGTCTGAATGAAAATGTAGATAATCCTCCTTCGTGCGCTGCCCTTCTTCGCCGTGGGGAATCATGAAGTGACAAACAATTTTTTTTTATAAAGTTATGCTCGTGTTGGTCAAAATTTTGACCACCACGGTATTGGTCAAAATTTCGACCAACACGGGCATGGATTAAAAAAATAATCAAAGTTTTCCTTCTATAATCCGACCAACCAAAACCTTTTAATTTGTTGGTCGAAAATTTTGGTTGAAAAATAAGGTCAAATGTACTAGTGATTTATTTTTGTACCTAGTGAGCCATTTTGAAATGCTTCGAGATAAACATGATGTAGGTCCAAACCAACACAATCCCAAAGAGCTTTGTAAGATTCATAGGGGAAGCCATCACAACTTGGGAATTTGTCATCTGCTATAGAGAGAAAGACCTTAAAGAGAAACATCCTTAAGGTCTTGTATAGAAAAATTATGACCACAAATTGCCCTTTGGAAGTCTGCAAGACAATCCTTGAGGACTTGTTGACTTGCAATTGTAGGAGCTTTAGTAGTGAAAACTTTTTGATAGATCATAATATTATCCTTGGTCCACCTTATCGACCATACTTTGGACCTTTGTAAGTCTCCTATTTTTGCATAAGACACGACTTACAGTAGCTATAACACAACTCTTATTTTTGGTAGTTTAACTGCATTAATGCCTCTCTATTTTAGTTCTTCTATTTATAGCCAACTTTTATATATTTCATCTTTCCTTTTGTTAGCCTTTGTAAAAGGCTATGACCCTCATTTTCTATTTATATTGATAAATAATATATGTAGAAGAAATAAATAGATATTATTAAATTGATTATAAGCTGTTGACTTTATTTAAACATCCAATGAATACATTGAATGAACACACCAAAGTTAAAGATCTATTTATGAAGTGTGTTTTAGAAAACAAAACAAAATAAACGTGTATAAATCGGATTCAAGGACAGGTCAGGCACTCAAAAGTATAGGAGGAAATATTTATTTAGAGAAGTAAACTATATCTAGATGCATTCTTAAATGGCGATGGGAATCAAATTCCCAATTTATTCTATCTATTCCATAACTATTGACATCTAGCGATTGAGAGGAATTCCACATCTCATAGATAACTATTTAGGCGTAGTTGCATTTTGTGCATGTGGAGTAGACGTTGAGGTTGGCATTGACAGGCGGGGAGTCAGTGACGTCTTTGCCTCCATTCACCGTGAACACCACGACATCTCCCCTCTTGAGGACAGCCGCCTGCTTTCCCACCTGAAAAGGCATGGAATAAGTATTTATTCCCACACCTGCAGGAAACGTCTTGGAAGTTCCTCCCGACGTCACCAACACGTCCGCAGTCGACTTCAACGCGGTAGTCACATACACATTATCCGTCAGGCTATCAGCCCGGAGCACGGCGCCTCCATCAGAAGTGCCAAGTAAGCTTTTGGGCTGGGTGTAATAGAACAAGTATACTGCCTCCTCTGCAAGCGCGGGCTCTTGGCCGGACTTATACCATCTTATATAGTGCTCGCTCAGCTCCAAGAAGGCCGCGTGGTTGAATGTATCGGCTCCATAATCCTTCGCGGCTTCATTGTAAGGCGGCACCACGTAAGAGCTCTCCGCCCAGTCATTCCAGGTGACGATCTCCAGAAGGGGTGGTTTCAGACTAACGAGCTGTTTCCACTTCTCAATCCAGAGCCCCGGACCCTCGTAGTTGCCCTTCACTTGACAATTGCACTCGTTGATGTTCTTGTCCACTTGGCATTTGGCGTCGGAGCAGGAGGTTCCTTTGAGGTTCTTGAAGAACCAGGGGCTGGGGCTCGCCATGTACACTTTTCCCTTCTCACTGCAGGCTTTCAGATAGTTTTGATCCTGCGTGCCGGACGGAGGGTTGTTCAGGTTGGAAGCATCGTACGGCCAAGCTGAGGTGTCCCAAGCAAACAGCCCGTCGAGAACATCACTGTGGTCATTTAGCATCGTCTGGACTTCTCCATACGTTCCACCCGTGGGGAAGAAGGGAACGAAGAAGAACTTATCCCTTCCACCGGCTGATTCGAAGATTTGGGACCAGGCCGTATCGGCCCCGAGCCATGCGCTGAAGAAAGCCTTGTCGTTGTACTTGAGGTGGCTGGGGTGACCTGAGTAGCCGGTGAGCATGGCGTTGAGGTCATCGGCAGAGAGTTGGGGGGAGTGCATGTCAGCAGAGAAGAAAAGCTTGAAGGGCGTGCCGGACTCATTAGCAGCCTGGAACATGTCTTTAACGCGGTCGGGCAGCCAGATATTGAAATTGAGGGCGAATGCGTCAATACCTTTGCTATATGCCAGCTGAATCTCCTTTTTTAGGGTTTCTACAGTGTCCGGATAGTAAAGCATGTAATGCGCAAACACCATCCGCGGCTCCTCGGCCCTTGTGGACAGAAAATCGCAGGAAAGGAGGAGAAACAGAAGCATTACCTTTATCTCCATGGCTCTTATTTTATGCTATACACTTTGGGCTAATAGAGGATTTTAAAGGCTTACATGCACAGAGGAACAAGTATAAAACTCTGAGTAAACGAAGTCCTCCGTGACTCTCGCGAGTCATGGCTTCACAGGATGTGAGGAATTGACTCCACAAACAACGCGTTCGCCGTCACATAAGAAGAGAAAAGTAGGCAGCGCGTCCATCTTCCAATTGTGGGCTGGCTAAGTTAACGAGTGAAAAGGGGCATCGATAAGAAGCGTCCGATCTGCTATAGCGAGTCGTGCACGGCACGAAAATGCTCGCTATTCAACAAAAACTTCTAATTAATCCCATAATTTCTTCTGCCGCCCCTTAGGTCTCCAAAACTACTTAGTCAAGTAGTCAATAGTTAGAAATTTCATAGATAAGTTTCACCTTCAACTTCATAGTCTTTACTATCTTTACTTAATTTCTTTTGATTAAAGGTAAAAGAATCATTTTTATCTCAGAATAATTCCTTACAATCTGTTTTCTATATATAGGCAGCCAACTAATGTTTTCATTTGCCTATATCTAATTAGTTTCTACAATAAAAATTATTGAACTTCTAAAATTTAAGGACATATTTGTACTGTTCTATTTTTAAAATAATTTGTAATCATTAATTTCTTTATTTTGATTGGTCACCCCTAATTTTGCTAAAGGTTTTATTATTTTTCAATCCAAAAAAAAGAAAAACAATACTATCCAGAAGTTTCCACTAAATGTTTAACTCCTATCCACCTCGGCAACGCTGCCGACTTGGCATCCGCCATGCTAGTGCCAGATGAACTGCTCCACACTGGTGGTATCATTAACCTGTTTAGTGATCACATTTTGAGCACGCTCCGCTGACACAGTACGAATCTCAGACAAGCTTATATATTTAATTGCAATATTGAAAACAGAGAATGCATTGGATTGAACCATTTAACTCAGCCGCTGCTTGGCCAAGAACAAGACACAGGAATGGGATTTTGGTTTCTTGCAAGCCCAAAAGCAGAGCCATCAGGAAGTGAGAACGCATTCACTGTCAAAAAAACCCAAAAATTACAAATTAAACAGGCTATTCGTCTAACCAGAGCAAGCAATGCTCTCTTGCAGGCCCCAGCGGCAGCCTGTGCATCAAAATCCGCGCAGTAAACATGAATCGCACAGTGCTTCTTTGAAAATACTCCACAAATTTGTCTTCCAATTCTATGTACTACAAGTCGTTGTCCAGCTTTCACAACTTTCCTCCATATAGACAGAAAATTGATACATGAAGGTGAGCCTCTCACAAATGCCGTCTTGCTTGTTTTAATACAAGGACAGCTTGTTCAGCACTTCAAAGAGTCATCGGTGAATGACTTGTGAGGGGTCTGATCTTCCGCCCTAAGGCTTTGGGGTAGTCCCTTGCTGTGCTACCCTATCATGAAATTCATTTTTGCCACAATAAAAACCATGAAATTTATAGTTGGATTGCCCAACCTGGCGGCAACCCTAAGAGTCCAGCACAACATCACAACACACATGACAAATTCTGGGGAAAGTAATTTCAGCAGTGCTCCAAAGGGTTGTTAGGAAAGATCTAGGGCTTGGAAGAGTAGGGGTATTAAAGTTTGTTTTTCCTATCTCAGATAAACTGGCCGTCTGTTCAATTCCAACAGGCAGGCCGTCCACCAATGGAATTGAGAGCTCGATTCCACACATCGGCTCTGATTGTAATATCTTCTATTTAATCCGTGAAATGTTAACCAGAGTGGAGACAAAGGAAATTTTGAGGTTTCATTGAAGACCCTTATTGCAGGATATGCATAATGTAGAATCATAGACAAGGCACGTGAACTATTTGACAAAATACCCCAAAGATACGAGGTTTGATTGAGTGCCATGATTGCATATTTTTCACAAAATCAAACTTATAGAACTTTCAAGCAAATGCAGTTGGAGGTGTAAAGCCAGACTCTGTGATCTTTGCCAGCATCCTTCTAGCCTATGCCAAAACGCGAGCTTTGGAAAAGAGTATGGGCATCCAGCAAAGCATAAAGAATGGAATGATTTTTTCAGATGTTGTAGTTGCAACTGCTATGGTATGCACAATGTAGAAGCATTGACAAGGGCTACTAACTATTTAGATACTACATTTCACATTCTTATTCTATATTTGACTTGCCTTCATGGGTTTGAAATATTATGGAATGAAACTGGTAAAATGTTCAAAAAATGTAAAGCCTGCGGAAAAAGGAAGGGGATTTGTGGGTTCAACTTCACCGTCTCGGGAGTATTTGTTTGTTCTGTCCCAAAAAATCCCAATTCCACAATCAGTGGAAGCTCCCCTGGTATGACACTCTAACATAAATATTTCTTAGTTTCAGCTAATCTGATAGAATTTTTGCCAGATGGGTGTCGGTTCTTTGTGTTCTGAGGATGTGAATGATTTATTAGTTTCAACGAGTTTGTTAGAAATTTTGACAAATCGGTATTCTGATGAGTATTGGTTCTGTTTTCTAAGTATTTGAAAATTTTATTCGTGAGAGTGTGCTATTTTCCTGTTTTGTAAGCATGTGAAACTTCTTACAGATCTACCTAAAGTTGTTGCTGCTAGCCCTAGCTCAGAGCCAGTGGCTGGTTCGTACCCATCCGTTCTCTCGACCGGTGTTCGTCGCAAAGACAAATCTTACACAGGAATCATAATAGGTAAATCCCACAAATTCCACATTTCCAGTTTCATTGAAACTAATATTATGTAAGAAGTAGTATATTCCAGAATTGACGATATCCAGCATTCCGTCTTCCAACACCCAAACGGTTATTGAATTCTTTTTCAATGAGGTGGGATTGAACTTTGACTTTTTATAGTTAAATCTAACCAAGCATTCCTCATATCTGACATACAACACAATGTTATTCTTGAGCACTGTAGTGTAAAGTTAGTATCATAAAAAATATGGCTAAAGCGAGTTCATTCGCCACCTATTAACACCTCATCATTCCATCACCATAGCTCGTGGAACAATTTTAGCCCCAAAGAAATATAATTAAATTGTTTATCTTATATCTTTGGGGTCATTGCTTTTTTTAATCGAACATAACATACTATATTGAATGGTCTCAAAGTCAGTGAGAACTCCCAGTTCCTTCCTATCAAAAAACTCCCTCTTGCTTAATGTAGCTGCCATTAGCTGGCCCAAAATGACATTGCAATCTGAGTAGAGATTGCAGTCATAGTCAGGGGCATTGTGCTGTACCAAAAGAACTGACTCAGAAATGATAACGCTACACATGACAGAACAACAGGCACCCACATCATAAAGGTCAAAACAAACATGCTTGGATCATCTGTTGTTGGCACAGTAAGTGCTACCTGTTCAATTTGGGTGATTGCTCATCCTAACCCACTGATGTAACTAATCCTTTCTCTTCTTCTTTATAGCCAATGGGTTTAGCAGAATCTACATCCTCATATGTGATATTTTTAATTGAATGACATACAGATGCCCTACACCAATATATGTGATGTATGTATGGAACCAAAAATATTAAAAACTCTATGAAAAATTATACAATAAAATCTAGGAACAACATTCATAATCATTATATATTGTGAAAAATTGATAATTGTTGGTGACTGAGAGGTCTACTCCTTGCATATACACAAGTCTATTGTGTTGAGATCAATTTTATTTCCAAGTTTACCAAATGGAGGCAAACAAAAGGTTTGTATGTACATATACTCTTTTCTTTATGTGATTCTTTCCGGTGAGTGATGAGAAGGTAGCATTCCTTGCTAGAGGACACCCTAATAATGATGAATGTTTCATGTCACTTACGCACCTTAGATTAACATTATTGTTGGTGACTTATGGACAAAAGGATGCAAATATTATACCAAGGTTGGTATTAAAACCGCCCAACTTGGCCCATGTTTCTTTTGTTGGACTTTTAGTCTAATTTGTAAATGTCATTCAAGGAATTAGATCAACTTCATTTTTCAAGCCTTTACATTGTTTGGTTGTTTACATTATTTGGTTATTTTCTAGTCTTTTAGTAGAATTGTGGCTAGTATTCCAGTGAAAGCAATTGACACAACAGGAACAACAGATGCATTTGTAGGAGGGTTTTTGAGCCAAATTATAAATGACATGTTTGTGTTCAAGGTTAGCATATTGAGATCATGACATGTTACTAGATTTAATAAAAAATGAATAGAGATAGTAATCATATTTCTAGCTTTAGTTAGTCGAAACTTTTCTTTATTGATTAACCTTTGTATTTCTCATGTTACTAGATTTAATCAGAAACAAATAGAGATAGTAATCATATTTCTAGCTTTAGTTAGTCAAAAATTTGCTTTATTGATTAACCTTTGTATTGTTTGAAGAGAAGCATTCCTATCCCTAACCGCAAAACTTTGGTAGTTCAATTTAAGACCTTGGAAATTAAAGACCAATCAAAATCATGTTAACAACAACTGTCGAATAGGTCAAACCATAGGTCAAAAACTTGCACTTGGTAAAACTCAGTAAGCCCAAATTTGCTAAGACCTTGTATGTGGGAAAAATTTCAAATATTGAAAATGTCAAATATTCAAGTAATAATTGCTAAAAAATTCATCATCTACATTGTACAACCTTAATACATAGAGAAAAGGAAAAATATGATCTCATGGGCTTTATATTAATTTGCACAATAGATACTTCTAGGAAGAGCTTGGTGTTGCTTTATATTAATTTGCACAATAGATACTTCTAGGAAGAGCCTAGTGTTGCTAAGACCTTGAGCAGTTTGTAGTTTCCTTTGGTGGTTTGTTTATTTATATTTTTTGGCTTTGTTTGTGGAGTTTGATAGAACATTTGATAATTGCATTTGTTTAAAAACTTTGCCAACCTTCTCACCAAATTCATTTAGTACATATCCTCAACACACATTAGCACACCCTCTATGCAAACTTCCTTTTCACTATTCAAACCCATTTCTTCATGCCTCTAGGTTTCATGGAATAGAGCCTACAAGGAAAACATGGCACAACATATGCCCTAGTTCCCTAACAGTTTGAGAAAGTATTAAAATAAATTTTAATGTTTGATGTCACATTTTATGTTCTTTACTACTTCCTAACCCAACTGAGAAAGGTCATGAATGACTCTCGAAGAAACACCATGTTCGCATTGACGACGTTAGTGTAGAGGCAATGACCTTGACCTACTACTCTTTTCACCTTTCACACCCTGGCATGGTCCCTTCTTTTAGTTTCTAGAAGATTTTTTTTTCTAACAACTCGATTACATAAATGTCTCTACCTTTGATTTTTTATGTAGTAAATTATAGTATTAAAGTCATGTTGAAGTCTTAGACTTTAATAAACTAAACTAAGCTTTAATTAAAAGAAATTAATTAATTATTCTTTCTAGTTTTTTTGCTACTTTCAGTTTATTCTTTTCATGCTTTTTATTTAAAGCATGCAAATTTATATTTATATATTATAATTCCAAAATTACTAGAATTATCATTTAAATAGATAAATAGAGTACTACACTCCATCATATAAAATTGAAACTAAATATTATATTTTATTTATTTAAATTCTATAAATTTAATTAAACATTCATTATTCAATCCCAACTATTAAGTTCTAAATTTCTAAACTATTCAATTTATTCCCTGCTTTATACATATTCTTAGATACTAAAAGATATTATTATGTCTAAACATTTGAATATATTCTCAAGAAGGGCCTATTTATTAAACCACAATCTTTGGTTTGATAGCATTAACCATAAAATCAACATTTGATACTTACTGTTGTGTTATTGCACATTACGCTTTTCGCTATTTAGTAACTATGATTTAACCATTGACCAAATTTACCCTTCATTTTTGACAAAAGGCAGGGACTCAAGCTCCATCAGAGCTCTTGTATTTATATGTTTTTGTTCTCATATATATTTAGATAGGTATATATATGTTCATTTATTCTTATATTTCTTCTTATTTGTTCTTTGATTTCTTTTCTATTTTCTGAATTTATTTATTTGAATTCTATTTTATTTTGTTTTGTTGTGGTCTTGTCAATTTTTATTTTCCTATCTCTCCTCACTCTCTTCTTCTTGCTCCTTCTCTCTCCAATCTTTTTATTGGTTTCTAGGTCTGTAATCTACATGTGTGTGTGTGTGTGTGTGCATATATGTATATATGTATGTATGTAATTTCCATTATCAATGTTTTCAACCTTTTTAGAGACATGTGTACTATTTTTTTAATAATCTTTTATCTCCTTGTCTAAATTTGAAATAAATGACATATTATTGGTATACACTTCATTCCTTACAATTTAAACTAAACAAATCTTGTTTCAATTAATTTGGTGCAAGTTATTTGAAGCATGCAAACATGTATCTGATTTTCATACATCCACTTTGGAAAATTATAAAAATAAAATAAATATATTTTTTTTAACAATTAACTTTTAGTAGTCACTCTTATCTATCTTGCTACATTTTTTTTTTCAAAATATTAAATGCAACTATATCTCTTTTGAAGGGATTAACCCCCTTAAACTTAGGCACCTTTGAATAATGTAGTAGTTTAGAAGCTAGATTTAGCAATGCTAATATTGATGTTCTTTTGGTATCTTTCAATTTTGAGTGCACAAGTCTTAAATTGCTCCTTTAGGTTCAGGTTTAGCTGCTTTCAAAAAAAGAGTGGCCACTTATAACCACTTTTCATTCACCATCTTAATGCACTTACTCATTCATACCAATGACTTCTAGGACATGATCTCTTTTACAATTAGAAACAAATCTCTAATGAAATGTGCTACTAGAGGAACTAATTTATACAAATATGGTAATAAATTAAGCCAATAGAAATGGGTGATGATGCCATTTATCTATTTGTATAGTTTCCCCTTTTCAAAATTATTAGAGATGGATGAAAATAAAACCATAATTTTTACTAAGATAATTCTTAAAAAAAAGTTAGTACCTTCACATATATCTAGAAACTTCTAGAATGATAAAATATAGTTAGCAAAGCTAAAAAAAAGTCATAAAAATGTAATTCATAGTAAAATATTGTGATCCCATAAGGGAAAGAATGAAGATAAGTTGAGAGTTACATGTGCCAAAAAGCACACTACACTAATCTCCAACAAGTCACCCGCTAAGACACTAAGTCAACAAGCAAATTCAATGTGATAAGCTATTTCTCCACTTGCATGTGTGTGCATGAGGGCCTTTTAAGGTCCATGCGAGCATTTTCTCAAATTATTAATTACTTTGCCTAGCTATTTAAAGAGGAAAAAAATAGTTGCATGATGAATATGGGATGAAGATTTATGGCCTAGCTATTTGACTATTGTCTCAGACTTGGATAACAAGGCTTTGCTGGCTCCATTCTCCTTTGAAGAAATAAGATCCTCAATTTCTTCCATGAATGCAGATAAGTCCCTAGGACTAGATGGTCTGACCCCTCTCTTTTTCCAGAAATGCTGGGATTTCACGGGCACAAACATCCTTAAGGAAACAAAAGAATCTAGAAGACATGCTTGTATGTTTAAGAAGTTTAACAACACTACCATCACTCTTATCCCCAAGTGCCAACACCCTTCTTCATTTGCAGATTTCAAGGCTATCTCCTTATGCAACACTAAATTTACAAAATATTCTAAAAAATAATGGCCTCTCGGTTGGGTAAACTGATTACTAAAATCGGCTTAGAACAAGGAGGTGGTTTTTTTCCAGGAAAAGACACTATTGAAGGCTTCTTTATAGCACATGAAGTGTTCCATACCATCAAAGAAGAAGGCATTCTGGCAATGATCCTCAAACTGGATATGACAGGATCAATTGGAAATTCTTGAGGTTAGTCATGAACAAAATGGGTTTTGACAAAAAATGGATCAAATGGATCATGTCCTGGATTTCGGGAGAAAAATTATCAGTCATGATAAATGGTACCCCATGTGGCTATTTCTCTTTGTCTCAAGGGGTCAGACAGGGAGATTCCATTTCTCTTTTTAATTTTGGCTGAAGGGCTCAGTAGACTCATCTCTTTGAAAAAATCCTTGGGCTAGTGGGAAGGTATCAGCATCAGACAATCACATCTTGCAATCTCACATACCCTCTTTGGAGATTAATCCTTACTATTTGGAAAAGGTTGTATCAAGGAAGCAATCGTCATAAAGGAAACCCTGACAGAATACTGTGAGGCCTTAGTTCAAAAATTGAATGAGACAAAGTATAAGATGTTTCTCTTTAATATTAATCTTAAAGCATGTAGAGTTATCCAAAGGAACTTTGGTTTTTTGGTGGCACATACCCCGTGCAAGTATCTACCCCGTGCAAGTATCTTGGGATCCCATTCTTCCAAGGCCAAAACTACATTCTAGGATGGAGTCTTCTCAAGTATCAAAGAAATGATTGCATCTTGGAAGGTGAGATGGATATCACTGGCTGGAAGAATCTTATTAGCCAAATCTATTTTAAGCTCAATCCCTAACTATATCATGACAGTTATATCCTTGCTTCCCCGGGGGTGATGAAAAATATATCAAAATGTTTGAGGTATTTCATTTGGAAGGGGAATTGGGATGACAAGACAAAGGTCCCCTTGGTTTCCTGGAACAACTTTTGCAAACCTAGAGATAGTGGAGGTTTAGGCTTCCAAAGAATTCATGAAAGAAATCTCAGCCTAGGTGTAAAGCTGTCATGGAAAATATATTAATGGCCAAATAGCCTTTGGGTTAAGGTCATCAAAGTCAAATATCTTAACTCTGATAACCCATAAAGAATCTTCTCAATGAGTAACCCCCCTCCTGGTTCAGTCATGTGGAATTTTATTGTTAAAAGCAGAGACATCATCCTCCCTCATCTTTTGTGGAAAATTAATTTGGGCACTTAGGCTTTGCTCTGGCTAGACTCTTGGAATGGCTCCCCTCAAATATCCACCTTGTTGAATCTTCAGAGAGCTAGAACCATTCTAGAGAAGTGTTGGGGAGAGGGTAGTCAATTACTTTTATAAGATAGATAAGATCATTAAATAGAAGGATTTCTCTCATTTACCCATTCCCCAATTAGAGAAAGCGAACCTTGAAGGAATTTTAAAACAAAGGTTCCTATCCATTAATGGTGAAAGGGATCACCTGATATGGACCAAAAGTAACTCAGGAATATATACAGTAAAAGAGGGTTATCAATCTTTGGTCGCTACCCCTAACTCATCAAATTACATCCTAAAGTTTGCCTAGCACAATGTAATTCTGCCTAAAATTGGGGCTTTTTTGTGGTTGGCAATTCAAGATAGGATTTTATCTAGTTCACGCCTAAAAGGACTCAGGATTACTGACACCTTCCCCTTACTCCTATGTGGTTTAGTTGTGTAAGAATCTAAACATCTTCTGGCAGAGTACATTTTCGCACAAGACATATGACAATGGTCTTTAAGTAAACTTGGATGGCATGGCCCCCTTCACATCACACTAAAGATGATCCTTCATCAATGGCCTCTTCTACATCAAGAATCCTTCTTCTCAATAATTTGGCGAGTAATCCCAGCTGCAGTGGTCTGGTGCCTATGGTGGGAGATGAAAAAGAGAATTTCCAGAAAATAGGTTTCTTCGGTGGCCCAGGTTTTCCTAATGGTGGAAAAATATGTCTCAGAAATGGTCAACGCTCATGTCTCTAAGGTGAAGGCACTTTCTTCTACCTTTACGTCATTTGATAACTCTATACTAAATAACTGGAAACAGGTTCCTATCCTGTTCAAAGGGGTACTTATTGGTAAAATGCCCAAACAAAAAGTTTGAAAAGACATCAAGTGGACTCCTCCTGATCACAATCTCATTAAACTAAATTTTGATGGTCCCTATAAAGGTAACCCTGGTAAGTCTGGTACGGGTTTTGTTCATAGGAGACCTAATAAATCTATCGTCGCAGCAGCACACCGTAGATTCCCAGATGACACTAACAACATGGCTGAGGCCCGGGAAATCTTATGTGGGGTTAGAATGGCTATCCGCATGGGTGTGATCGAAGCGGATTCCCTCTTAATTATCTCTTCCTTATCCTCTAAATTATCAGTAAAGTGGAAACTTCAATACGTACTGCAAGAAGTAATCAAAATACTCCCTGTCTTCTCTTCATACACTATATCGCACTGTTATAGGGAGGCCAACAAATTCGCTGACTGGTTATCAAATCTGGGGGTGGAGGGACACATAGAGAACTGGGAATCGAAATATGCGCAGGTTCAGTGGGATAAGCTGCCAGTAACATGTGCGAGGGACCTTAGGTGGTTCTGTGTATGGGCATACTGATAACACATATCTATTCTCCCTCAAAAAGTATTTAAAGGTTTAATTTTTCCGTTAGTATTCTAAGCTGGGTGAATGTCCAAGATGAATCGAATGGAAGTTGTTTGATAGCTTGTCAATTGAGGTGGCCTATGTGGTGAATGCTAGAGCAGGGGCGTCCGAGGCTCATCCTTAGCAAATGGTTAAATGAGAGTTATGTAGTAATCTGGTTCCGTTTGGCCACTTGGGTGGGAATTTCTCTCCCTATGTTTTTGAAGATCTGGGCTTCGTAGGAAGTCATTGAACTGATGGATCCTCAACATGTATGTGTTTCCCCAATCATTACCGAATTAGCTAAAGTTTTGTAGTGCATCCTGCTCCTCATGCATGTATTTGAGTATAGGGGTTTGAGTGGCATTCTCCTTTATTGCCATAGTGACCTAGTTTGGTCTGATGTATAGCTGTGTAATTAAGTTTTTTGGGTCGGGATGGAGGGTTTTCTTCTCTACTTCTTTCCCTCTTGAGCTCTTGAAGAAGTGTATATTTTTAAATATTAATATATTTTAAATGACTGCCATTTTTTCCCCAAAAAAAAATAAAAAAATCTACTATCAAAGTGGTGAATGATCTGAGAAGAGTCACCTTCTCTCCAAAATAGAGATCACCATTGCCAAAAAAATAAAAATTATAGAATAGCCTAAACTAGTGAGGGAGATCATAAATAAAGAGAGCCTAAGTAAGGCAATAAAATATATAATTTGTATAATCATGAGGAAAGATAATTAGGGTCTACAAATTATACTAGAATGTTGATGTGATTGAATAATTTAGAATGGCACCAAATTAAATGGTGCATTTATTGTGAATTACAACTCTCGGCACCTCAAGTCCAGTTGAGGAAAATCTAAAATGTAGAAGGAGTTGTTATGAGAAGACTTTGATACTATGTTAGAGTGATCAACCTCCCAGGAGCACACACAATTATAAACCTTCACAGAGAGAGAAAATCATCAGAGATAAATAATTAAGATTAAGATATCTATAAATGTACAAAGCCTTGGCATATATAGGCAAGTGGAAAGAGAATTGAGGGCACATGAAATGCCACGTGTCTTAATCAGATGCAAGGTTAGGTACAGTAGATAAAGTAAAAATATCTACGAACATAGGAAACATATAATACAAATAATGATACCTATGTTTGAATTAAGTATCGTAAATAGGTGAAAACCTATCTAATTAACATTCTTTTCTACCTCTAACCACCAACATTTTGTGGAAAGTTGAAACCATGGTGATCTATCTTTCATTGTAAATTATTTGACCAAATTTTAAAATCAAATAAGCACATTTGAAGTGGCATCTATTTTCTTATGTGTTGGATGATCTAGGTTGGTGTACACAAACATGTTTAAGGATATTACTAATTTAAAGGTGGGTATTCTCTTAATACATTCAATTTTTTGGAAAAAGTAAGGTGATAAAAAAGATAAAAAATGGAATTCATGAACATTAAAATATCTTATCTAAATATGTCATTCTTTGGCCTTGTAAAATCAAATTATACTTTTATAGTTTTATTTATCTTTTTATATGAATTGATTGCACGAAGAAGAAGAAGAAGAAGAAGAAGCAACAACAGCAGGAGGAAGAGGAGGACAAGGAAGAAGAAGAAGAGGAAGAAGAGGAGGATGAGGAAGAAGAGGAAGAAGAGGAAGAAGAGGAAGAAAAATTGATTCATGTAATATATATATATATATATATATATATATATATATATATATATATATATATATATATATATATATAGATATATATATATATATATATATATATATATATATATATATATATATATATATATATATATATATATATATATATATATATATATATATATATATATATATATATATCTAATGAATCTAAATATGTAAATATTTCTGGATGTATATTAAATTAATATGGTTTTATATTTATATATATACGAATTCAGATTTAGATATATTTCCATTTGTATTGACCCGCCTATCTATACCGTGTATCCCTTCTTATTTATTTGGCCCTCTTGGGAAAATCTATTTTCTTACATCCTTATTTATAAAGATGATCCAGTAGGACAGATTTAATGGGATACTTTATCTCCACCTTTTACAACCACCTTTAATTCAGGTTAAGCCTAATTATTTTAAGGCATCTCACAAGCGATCATTGCCAATTTTGATCTTTCATTCCTCTAGAAATGTCTAACAATAAAGATAACCATCATTACTTGGGATGGTTGGATTTTAGGAATTAAGATCTTATCACATATCACAGAGCATAATTAAAGCTTAATTTTTTTTGCACTTATGAGAAAGCATGTTAAGATGATAACTTGTACTCTCCTCTCAAGGAATTCTCAAGATTAGACAAGTCTTTAAATTCATATTTCTTATGGGTATTTCTCATCATCTACACCTTGATAAGTTTTTCTCATGGAGACTCCTATTAAACTTTGCAGCCCAAATGGGCAAATGGAATTTGACACTACAATTATGATGGATAGAATTAGGCAAATTATTTTAGTAAAGAATAAGGTGGTGATGAGCGAATTATTGAAAAGTTTAGGAGAGAAATTTGTCAACAACTATGACAAATTTCCAGCTAACCCATATATGCTTACAATGCTAATTGCAACTTCCATGCATATCATTAATAATCATGCAAATATTATAAGGTTTTGCAAGGAAATTCTTGGATACCTAGACAGGGTCTTGGTTAACATTTAGGGAGATCTCACCATTCCACACGCCAAAAATTATGACTTGCTAATGCTCAATAATCAACTAGTCCTTATTTATCCTCTCCTTTTCTCAGAGGACTTGAATGGTTTTTGGGCCCAGTGACCCATCATAGAAAGGAACCCCAATTTTTTGATGAATGCTTTCAGTGTCCGACAACTGGCTAAGAGAAGATGAAGTCGAAGAGGAGGTTGGTCTAAAAGACATCAAGGGACTTCTCTCCAATTTTCAGCAAGATGAATACTTTCGGCTCTACTTCTTAATTTTTTAACTTCTTAGATCTTAATCTTTTCAGCTTAGGTTTGTTTGTCTTATAAGACTCCATAGCTTTTATATTTTTTTATGCTTCATATCTATCTTCCAACTCAGACTCTCCATTATATTTTTTTGCATATTATATGGATACTATGCCTCCTAATTATCATGTAATGATACTTATATGAATCATATCCTTTCTATTTCACATAGATAATATTTTATTCTGGATTGAGGCCTTGTTTCTGTTGTTCTTTGAAGGTAGTTATTTACTCTTTGTCGTATTGGCTATATCTCTGCCCTATTTTGAAGTTCTCACTCTTGTAAGAACATATGTATGTATGTATGTATGTATGTATGTATATGTATGTGTATCTCTCTCTTTGTATATACAGAGAGAGAGAGGGAAAGACACACACACACACACACACATCTGTGTCTGCATGTGTGTACTAACACACACACATCATTTTATTCTATATTTGTTGGGCCATATTATGATAATTTTTTCAAGGTTTCTCCCTTTTTCTTTCTTGACATTTCATAGTTTGGCTCTTTTATTTCTCTATAGGCTTTCTTCCTCTTGGTCTCAAATTACTGTGAATGGTTCCTACTTTCAACTCTTCGGTTTATGCTAGTTGTTCCCACTTGATTCTATCCTTTATCAAGATAATATTTTTTTTCCCTCAAAAGAATGTTATGTGACCTTAGTCGAGGGCTCATTTATTCTCATCAATTTTATCAGGTGTTCATTGATAGTTTTATGTGATTGATGACATAAATTTGATGGAACCACTTAGCTTCTTTTATTATTATGTACTTTAGCAAAACTAGTTGATGATTATATGGGATCAATAGTTGAGCCCTTCAACCTCAATATTAGGAATTTGATTAAACTTAATGTTCCTCATTGGAATGGGGTTTTAGAGGTTATTCTTATGAGTAACACGCAATAGGAAATTGAATTCTTACTACTAGGGTTTTTCTTTGAAGTTTTTTGTACTTATGACTCTTGTTAGATGTTGTATTCTAGTCTCTTCATTTAGTTAAATAATGTCTAGAGATTCAGGAGGAGAGGCTTACATTAAATCAGAAGAATTAGGAGCTTTAGTTTATATATATATATATATATAGCTGATAGCTCTTACAATCTAGTTTAGATCGATAGGCTCTGAGATAAAGTTTACAATGGCTTATGACATAAGAATTCAATCTACTCGATTAACTTTCATTTCCATTGTAATTTTAGATTGACCTTCATAACATTAGTTCTTACATGATTATATTGGCATGGTTGTTGTGCTCTAATTGCTAGTCTAGAAATATGATAAACATCATTGGAAATATTTGACATGGGGATTAGGAGGCTAGTTTAATGGGAATTATTTAAATTCAAATAAAATAATTTCCAAATAGTGTATGATTTTTCTATAGCTAACATACATCTATGGAGATATACTTACTAACTTATTTAGATAGTTGTTTGTTTTTTATTTCTTGATAAGGTGAATAATATCTTTCAATAAAAGATGGTCAGATGAGATGAATTATGAGCTTTACAATATGTGATAACCTACATAAAAAAGTTGAAGCATGTTTGTTTTTTAATAGGTACTAACAGAAACACGATGATAAGGGAAAAATAGAAAATTGTCGCACCACCTTCAAGAATAAGGGTTGTCTTGAGATGTCAATAAATTGGGCCTATCTATAATATGTAATGTTTTATTCTAAATATGGAAATAAGCCAAGTATGCGTGCATGTCTAGTACTAAGATATACAAAGTAATGTTTGAAAACTATGTATCCTCCATATTCTGGAGGTAGGAGTTGTAAATATAATGTTAGACTATAGATATGTAAAAGGAGAGTTAATGTCCCTCTTTAGCTTTTGACCTCATCTGCAAACACATGATTTTTTCTAATGATCTAGACTCAATGAGTTCCAGGAAAGACTGAAGGTTTTCTTTACTCTATTCTTTCCTATCAGTGTGCACATCGAACGAAGGTGGATTTGTAGTTTGGATTTTAATAATAAAATAAAAATCTTGGCTTCAACCTATTATTTATCAGAAAAAGGAAAAATAAAAAAAAGATAATTAAATTTAAAATCCAAAAGTTACTACCCATATTCAAATGATTTGTGAAAATTTCATGATATTAATATATCACATCTACCAAATAAAATGGTATTATATTTTTTTGTGCTATCAATTTTTATATATTTTAATTTATTATCTATTATTTAATAAATGTAAATATAAATATAATAATTGATTAATTTAATTTAATATTATATTAAATTCATTAATTATTATATTTATATTTACATATATTTGTTCTTTATTTTGATTTTTTAGAATATTTGATCTTATATTGCTTTAGATTAAATTTCAAATTGAAAAGAATAAAGTAAAACATCATGTTTCATGATTTTTTTAGTATTTATTGTGAATTAATTTAGTACATGTTTTGCAAATTATTATTGTATTCTAGTATTTTAATATATTCATTTCTACAGTCAAATCATACAAAAAAGATAAAATGAATTATTAAAATATATTTTGATTTCACAAGGTCAAAGAATCACATATACCTATAAGCTATTTGAATGTAGGTAAACTTTATCTTCAATCTTTCTTACGACCTTACTTTTTCCTGAAAATGATGTTAAGAGAGCATGACCACCTTTAAGTCAATAATCTCCTAGGTGTTTGAATTCAACAAGCTAACTCATCTAACTGACAAGAAAGGTAAAGTTCAACTGCACATGAGTTGAGTTTGAATACAAAGGGTTTGAAAATGAACCACACCTAATTATCCAATTACTACAACTTTATCTCATTTTTCAAACTAAATCTTATACTATAGTGAAAAAATTCAGCATAACATCCTATGACTAAGATAATACATCTTTTAATTGTGGAATATTTTTCACATTTTATTAACTTAGCTCAAAATCAAATTTGTGTTAACTATGTCTTATAGTTTGCATTTATTTAACTTTTCTATATTCAAGTAAATGTGAGGGTGAACCCACAATAGTGGGTTGCAATTTTTCGGAGGAAGGAATCCATCCCAAAAATCATGAAAGCTTGGATTTACTCACATACTTTCAATAGAAAGTACTTTCTATTGAAACTAGAACTTTCGATAGAAAGTACTTTCTATCAAAAGTACTTTTAATTTATATGAAAAGTCCATGTTTAATGGAAATTTGTATATTTTTATGTAAATTACTTTCTATCGAAACTAGGTACTTTCGATTGAAAGTACTTTCTATTGAAAGTCCCCGAGTAAGGGAAATTTGTAGAGTTTGATAAAATTCTGAACATTTCATGGCTTCGGGGCTCAAGCACGGGGGTCAAATGGAACAATAAGGATATGTCCTTTTTCATATAAGAAGTACTTGGAATGAGCTTTCTAATGATTATAGATTTGGCAATTTTTGAGTTTATTATGTATATGTTTTTTTGATGTTAATTGAATGTAGGTTTTTTTACAAATATAAACCCTTCAGTTTGATGTTCAATGAAAAATAGTAGAAAATAGAAATTTATTTTCAAAAAATAACAGTGCTCTCTATGTTCGAGTCTACTTTCTATAAAAAAAAAAAAGGATTTTGATAAATACATAAAAAGTTATAAGCTATGTAGTCAAGGTATGTCAAAATTACGGTTTAGTCAACTTCAAACATTAATAAAATATGCAATAATCATGATAATGTTGTGAAATCAATTGCATGCCCTTTGTATGGATGTTACAAAACTAAATTTGAAAGAATCGCATTGATATCTATTTTACAAAGAAAGTTATGATTTATGAAAACCATGTTACTATTTGAAAATGATGTTTTTAGCGCCATACCAGTTTTCATGGGAGAAAGAACAAAATATTCAAATAAATTAAAAAAAAATAAAAATAAATATATTTAGAATCTAGACAGAAAATCCTAAAAGACTCTAATTTACTTCATCCTCCGATTTTGAATGGTTCAACAACAATATGCATTCAAATTTGAAAGTTTTTTTCAAAATGTAGAGTTCAGTGTCCGTTCAGGCAAAAAAGTGTAACCCACTATTGTGGGTTCACCCGTGATCTTATCCCTTATATACTTTGAATCTCACTAGAAAGTAATCTATATTGATCTCAACACCAAATCACAAACCTATCTTCAAAATATAGCCCTCACAATGTATGCACTCTTCATATTTGTTAGCATCAAGAAAGAAATAAAACAGAATCCATAAGCCAAAAATACCAAAAATAGCTTCCCATGAAGAACCATCTCAAATTAAGAAGCTAACTTGTGATGATGAAAATTCCTTCATCCTCTAGTGTCCCCAGCTTCCAAAATTAACCTATTTCAGTTTATCCATTTGATATTCTAGGCGAGTCTTTGAAGGCCTCATGCTTAAAGTGATAATTATATTTGGGATGTTTTGAATCCAAAAAACCATGACATTTCAAACACAATACAAATCTCATTGTTTTTATCAAAAGAAATACTACTACTCCAAAGATATCCATGAAACAAATGGTAGTTGAGTAACTGAATAGTAGTTACATTTTAACTACATAAATGTTGTTATAGCAACATGCCTCACACTTAATGCAATTGTGGTTTGATGGATTTTAAGGTAGTTTTTCAATATCATATAGTATTTTTTGGTTGTTACTTGAGTTTTGTTATTTGAATTTCACTTTTATCAATAGAAAAAATATGAAATAGACATGACAATAAATTGAAGAATATAAGTGTGAGCTTCACCAAATTAGATTTGTGTCATGTGAAAGCCACCCAAAGCTTTAGGATTGAGTCAAACTAAAATCCTAAAAAAAATTAAGCATTTTTCAAGTAAAAATGATAATTTTTTTTCTTGAGAGAAGTATATTTTGAAATGAATTCTTTCTTAATGAATAGTGCCTATTTTACTATTTAAAAATAATTCCAAACAATATTTCCATAAGCGTTGATCAAGATAGTCACCCCTTGAAAGTTTAAATAAGGTTCACATCTTAATAATTCTCACCAGAAAAAATCATGATAAAAAAATGCAATTACATAAAACCATTATATAATGAGAACAATAACACTAAAGTAAAGATGCCTTGATTTTCAATTTCTTTTGTATTTGGTCTTCTCTTCTGATTTGCATTGCTTGATTCGGGAGGTTTGGTCTTTTATGGTTGATCATAAAGTTCATAAAGTAGAGCTTTGCCCTTCTACTAAAAATTATTGAAAGATTATTACAAGATGACATGGCTAGAATCTTTGCGTGAGAGATCTTATAGTTAGTTACACATGAAATTATTCAAAACATAAAATATAATAAATGAATTTATTCAAAACATAAAATATAATAATACAAAACAGATTGTAAGGAATTATTCTTAGAAAGATAGTAAAGACTATGTAATGTGACACTTACCTAGGAAATATCTAACTATTGACTACTTGACTAACTAGTTTTGGAAACCAAGGGGCGGCAGAAGAAATTATGCGATTACTTAAAAGTTTATGTTGAATAGCGAGCATTTTCGTGCCGTGCACGACTCGCTATAGCAGATCGGACGCTTCTTATCGATGCCCCTTTTCACTCGTTAACTTAGCCAGCCCACAATTGGACGATGGACTCACTGCATACTTTAAAACTCTTCTTATGTGACAGGGAACGCGTTGGTTGTGGAGTCAATTCCTCACATCCTGTCAAGCCATGACTCGCGAGAGTCATGGAGGACTTCGTTTATTCAGAACTACACTTGTTTCTCTGTGTATGCCTGTAAGAACCTCTATTCGCCCAAAGTGTATAGCATAAAATAAGAGTCATGGAGGTAAAGGTAATGCTTCTGTTTCTCGTCCTTTCCTGCGATTTTCTGTCGGCAAGGGCTGAGGAGCCGCGGATGGTGTTTGCGCATTACATGCTTTACTATCCGGACACTGTAGAAACCCTAAAAAAGGAGATTCAGCTGGCATATAGCAAAGGTATCGACGCATTCGCCCTCAATTTCAATAACTTCTCCGTGTCATGGCCCGACCGCGTTAAAGACATGTTCCAGGCTGCTAATGAGTCCGGCACGCCCTTCAAGCTTTTCTTCTCTGCTGACATGCACGACCCCCTACTCTCTAACGATGATCTCAAGGCCATGCTCACCAACTACTCAGGTGACGCCAGCCACCTCAAGTACAACGGCAAGGCGTTTTTCAGCGCATGGCTCGGGGCCGGTACGCCCTGGTCCCAAATCTTTGAATCAGCCGGCGGAAGGGATAAGTTCTTCTTCGTTCCCTTTTTCCCCACGAGTGGAAAGTATACAGATGTCCAGACGATGCTAAATGACCACAGTGATGTTATCGACGGGCTGTTCACTTGGGACACCTCAGCTTGGCCGTACGATGCTTCTAATAACCTGACCAATCCTCCGTCCGGCACGGAGGATCAAAACTATCTGAAAGCCTACAGTGAGAAGGGCAAAGTGTACATGGCGAGCCCCAGCCCCTGGTTCTTCAAAAACCTCGAAGGAAACTTCTGCTCCTCCAACGAGTGCCAAGTGAAAAAGGACATCAACGAGTGTAATTGTCAAGTGAAGGGCAACTACGAGGGTCCGGGGCTCTGGATTGAGAAGTGGAAACAGCTCGTAAGTCTGAAACCCCCCCTTGTGGAGATTGTCACCTGGAATGACTGGCTGGAGAGCTCCTACATAGCGCCGCCGTACAATGCAGCTGCGAAGACTGATGGAGCCGAGACATTCAGCCACGTGGCCTTCTTGGAGCTGAGCGAGCACTATATAAAATGGTACAAGTCTGGCCAAGAGCCCGCGCTTGCGGAGGAGGCAGTCTACTTGTTCTATTACACCCAGCCTAAAGGCCTACGTGGCACTTCTGATGGAGGCGCCGTCCTCCGGGCTGAAAGTTTGACGGATAATGTGTACGTGACTACAGCATTGAATTCGGCTGCGGAGGTGGTGCTGACGTCGGAAGGAACTTCCAAGACGTTTCCCGCAGGGGTGGGAATAAATACTTATTCCATGGCTTTTGAGGTCGGGAAGCAGGCGGCTGTGTTGAAGAGGGGAGATGCTGTTGTGTTCACGGTGAATGGAGCGAAAGACGTCACTGACTCCCCAACAGTCAAGGCCAACCTCAACGTCTATTCCACATGCACCAAATGCAACTATGCCTAGTTATCGATAATAGATGTGGAAATCCTCCTAAAAGCTACGTTTCCATACTAAGGTATAGAATAAATTGGGAAGTTTGATTCCCCTCTCCATCAAGGTAAAGTAAGAAAAAAATTAGGGAATTTTGTTTCAGTCTCCATTAAGGAATGCATAATTCCCCTCTCCAAGGAAAAGTTAGAAAAAAATTGGGAATTTTGTGTCTCTCCATTATGTAATGCATCTAGTTATATTTTATTTCCATGAATAATTTTCTCCTATGCTTTTTTGACCCGTGCTTCAATCCCTTAACTTTGGTGTATTCATTTGATGTTTAAAGTTCATAAAAGTAAAAACATGACTCACAGGGTTGAGTTTCTCTTCTTGGTAATTTTATTGTCAGTCTAAACCCTTCTTGCAATGGGATCCTCACATCTAATAAAGATATTCTAGAATCAATTAAATCTTTTTCTTCTTTTCTCTAAAAGAAGAAAATAAGAATCTTAATGTGAAATATAAATTCTATTAACAAATTTTCCATCACCAAAAAGAAACAAAATTAAAATTCACAAAATATTGAAAATAAATTTGACTATTGTAAATTTGTAAACTTTTTATATTTAATTTTTTTAATAAATATATTATATTTTTTTAAAACTTATCATTATCGAAAATCTATCAAAATAATTGAATTCAAACATATATTAAAAAGCCAATTTAGACATTTTAAAATATTGAGCTTTAAATATATTAAATTTGAAAAAATGTAGGCTTAATTTTTTTTATTAGAAAAAGGTGATAATTAAATTGATTATTAATTGAAGAAGTTGCAACATATTATATAAGAAACAACATAAATTTACATTTTTAGAAATTCAAAAACATTCAAATTGAAAAGTAGACTAAAATCTACCTTGTTGATAAAAGGTATAAAATTAATTTCAGATG
The DNA here is from genome assembly GCA_027943335.1 of Chamaecyparis obtusa. Taxonomy (NCBI): domain Eukaryota; kingdom Viridiplantae; phylum Streptophyta; class Pinopsida; order Cupressales; family Cupressaceae; genus Chamaecyparis; species Chamaecyparis obtusa. The sequence goes on from BSBK01013078.1 coordinate 169,489, forward strand.
TATATCGATTCTTAACAACATCTCTGCAATTGAACTTCAAGATTGAGAACAAATCCACACATACTTAATTTACTATTGATAAAAGTAAGAATAAAACATGCAATCAATACAAAGAAAACTAGTAATTTCACATATAGAAATCAATTATATAACTAATATATAAATAATTAAGCTCAAAATTTTTAGCATCTTACCAAACGTAGAAGAATGATATTTTTTTAGTATAGATGCAGTTCTAAGGCATGTTAATGCCCAATGTGAATTGAAATATATTTTGAGAGAAGATAGAATTGAAATGAAGGCTATGAAACCACTCAATAAACGTTGAAACATTTCAGTCAAAGTACATAACAACATAGAAGTAATCGAGGGACATAAACATGTTTCTTTAATACAATAGATGAATATTGCTCGGTATATTTCATAATGTTGCATTTAGCTCTGTAATCATAATTATCCGGATATAGCACCATAAATATGTTCTCATCTGTAGGATCACGATCCCATACGTGCGAGTCTGAAAGAATCTCTATTTCGTCCAGAGATCTTAGTTTGCAGTTCCACATTATTGTCATTTTCTCTTTTAGTTTCACCAAGTAAGCATATTTCTTAATAGTGTTGTTTTATCTCCATCTATTGTTGAATTCCAAAAATAAATCGTACAAATATGTCCTCCTTTCTAAGATATTCAATTTAATAAATCTAGCAACGCGGTTGAAAATCCAATAATATAGCTTAAACAAGACGCCCCTAAAGAAGTCTAACATGATGATCACAAGACTAAGTAAGTTGATTCCCCTCCCCACCAAGGAAAAGTTAGAAAAAAATTGGAAATTTTGTTTCCGTCTCCATTTAAGGAACACATCTAGTTATATTCTACTCATATGAATAACTTTCTCCTATGCTTTTGATCTGTGCTTCAATCCATTTTTATGCACATTGTTTAAAAAAAATATAATTTATAAAAATATAATTTATAAATATATATTTAACTTTGGTGTATTCATTTAATGTTTTAAGTGGATAAAAGTAATAAAAGCTCACACGGTTGAGTTTTTCTTTTCCTTGATTATTTTATTGTCAATCTAAACCCTTCTTGTAATGGGATCTTCAGATATTCTAGCACCAATCAAATCTATTTCTTCTTTTTTTCTACAAGAAGAAAATAAGAATCTTAATGTGAAATATAAATTCTATTTACAAATTTCCATCACAAAAAAGAAAAAAAAAAAATTCACAAAATATTGAATTTTTTTAATAAATTTATTACATTTAAAAAAAATTATCATTATTAAAAAATATATGAAAATAATTGAATTCAAACATATATTAAAAATAAAAAAGCCAATTAGACATTTTTAAAGAATGAGCTTTAAATATATTAAATTCAAAAAAATCTAGACTTATTTTTTTAAGTAGAAAAAGGTGTAATTAAATTGATTATTAATTGAAGAGGTTTCAACATATTATGTAAGAGACGACATAAATTTATATAATTAGAAATTTAAAAACATTCAAATTGAAAAGTAGACTAGAATCACTTAAATGTAGTTCTTAAGTTATTAAGTTTGGAATGAAAGAAAAGCATCTACCCTATTGATAAAATCTTCCAAGTTAATTTTAATTATATATGGATTCTTAACAACATCTCTGCAATTGAACTTCAAGATCAAGGACTAATAAAAGTAAGAATAAAACACACAATGACTACAAAGAAAACTAGTAATTTCATGTACAACAACAAATTATATAACTAATAAATACATAATTAAGCACAAAATTTTAGTATCTTACCGAACGTAGAAGAATGCTATATATATTTTTTTGAAGTATAGATGTACTTCTAAGGCATGTTAATGCCCAACGTGAATTGAAATATATCTGGAGAGACGATACATTTGAAATGAAGGCTATGAAACCACTCAATAAAAATAGGAACATTTTACTCGAAGTACATAACATCATGGGAGAAGATAAATATCTATAAGACTATAATCAAGGGACATAAACATGCTTCTTTAATACAACTATTGAATATTACTTTGTATATTTCATAATGCTGCATTCAGCTCTATGTTTAGAATTGTCTGGATATAGCGCCATAAATATGTTCTCATCCGCGGGATCATGATTCCGTAAGTGTGAGTCAAGAATCTCTATGTCATCCAGAGATCTTGCAATTCCACATTATTGTCATTTTTCTTTCATTTTTTCTAGGTAAGCATATTTCCTAATAGTGTCACTGTATCTCCATCTATTTCTGAATATCGAAAAGAAATCATACAAAGATGTCCTCCTTCCAAAGATATTCAGTTTAACAAATCTAGTAACATGGTTGAAAATCCAGTCATATAGCTTATACAAGACTTATTAAAGACTAAGTCTAACAGGATGATCACAAGACTAAGTAAAGTAGGAAACTTATTATAGTTTCTGGCTTGAAGCAAAATGGGAATTGTGCTCAAAACACCCCAAAAGTTTCTTCTATACTCAAAATAGTCTAAGTATATTGAGACTACATATTTGGGACCTTTTCTTAAATAGTAAGGCTTTAACAATATCTTTTCATAAGCCTCCATTTTTTCTAACAGCTTTCTTGCTGCAAGTGATCTAGACGTTGCTTCAAGTCTCTCAACGAAGATTACATCTTTGCCAAATTGATCTTTCAATGCTGACAACTGACACATGTTTTTGATAGAAAAAAGCAGCAAGAGGGTGCTAGCCCGAGGTACATAGCGACTAGAGGCACATTAATAGCATATTAATGGCACTAGTCATAAGCATTTTAATAGTAGTTTAACAACAAAAAAATCAGGTCTAATCTGCCTCTATAAAAAACAAACACAACAGTACTTTTCAAAAAGATTAAACCAGAGTATCTGAAGCAAATAGTAGCATTAAAGTAACAGTTATAAGCCACACGGGGCTATTCCAAGGACTAGGCAAAATAAGATTAAAACAAGAACTCAAACAGGAGAACTTAGCCCCATGCCCAAACAAAAATAAAAACCTCATGAGCACCAGCAACTAGTTTTTTCCACCCAGATGTTTGGACATCAGGGTCCTGGCCCACTCCTCCTCCAGGAACAGGAAGAGATCCTTATTGTCATCATCCACCTCCAGATTGTCGACCACCAGTTTTTCCTACATAGTGTAGAGGGTCATAGTCAAAGCATGCATGACCTTCAGCGCAAATTTGTTAGTCATCATAATGTGATGCTTTAGTTCCTGCATGTCCTACTTGATGTCAACAATCTCTTTGTCCAATTCAGAAAACCTCAGCTTGAGGGTGCCTTTAAGCCTGTCTTTACCAACCAGAAACCTGGGGTTGTGCTTAGTAGTGGGGGGCTTGTTCTAGTGATCATGGGGGGAAGTTAGAGGCAGTATAGGGCTATGGGGAGTCTCCATGGTTTGCTGAGGGTTAGGAGGGGGAGTATTTCCAGTCCTATTCAGACTCATGTGATCATCAAAAGAGCCCTTCATGGACTCAATGGAGTGGGAGTCTTTATCTGACAAGGACTGCTCTTTAGAGACCATTTCCAACATTCTAGTTTTACACTGCTCCTTCACAATTCTGTTAGACCATCGGCGACCGGGGTCACCTAAGTGAACCTCCAGCTTGACCTAGCTCTCCAAAATCCTCTATTTTTTGGGCTTTTGTTCAGTCTCAGGAGTACTGTCAGACTCCTTCCGATCTTTAGTCTCAAAAGATTTAGAGACATGGGTCTCCTCATGCTCCTCCCTCCTATTGAAAGGATATTTTACACATTTTTTGTGGGTTCTACCATCCTTAGGAACAAGGTCCGATTCCTGGATAACCTAGATAGAATGGGAGGTGGAGTGAGTGGGATTTTCAATTTTTGACGGGCAATCCTCTTGGGCTACCTCTTGGACAACTGACACATGTTATTCTCATGTGTGATAAAATAATATCCATTTTTCTCTACCATGTAATAACTTGGAAGGTTTCAATAAGAAACTATCTCCAATGTATTTACTAATTGATACTATCCGAGTGGGTAATCTTTGGTATCAATATCCTTGGCTCCACCTGCAACTGCCACATTTTTATTCTTAAGATATTATTTATTGTAAAAGGGAACAACATAGTTTTTCTTAAAAATATAAGAGGGTTTTTGGTAGAAGGACCTCATGGGCTTCTACCAATTTAGACAAATCCATCGTAGCTTCGACAATTATCAGAAATGATTTGTCAAAGTTCAATAGTTTTGTGCACTTAGGGTACTTAAGGGACATGTGAGGGTCATCGCCAATAGGGTACGACATCAAGAGTTATGATGTGTGGGGAGAAAAAACAAGACCATGTTTAGGGTAAATATACCCAATCAGACGCATTTGTGGTGGCAGTTTTCTCCCATGATGACTAGAGTAAGATTTGTACTACCTCACAACTTTCCATTGAATTCATTTGGCACTTTTTGCATCATAAAAAAATCACTGCCCTACAAAAATTACTTCTAAGTCTATAAAATATGAGATAGGTTATTGTAGAGGGGCTCACACAATCTTATAGGTTTAGACGGATCCACCATAGGTGCCATAGATTGCAAGAAATAGTCTGTGAAAGTTTGATAGTTTTGTACACTTAAACACTTAAGGGACATTATCGGTAGGTCATAGTGCCATTAGTTTTGATGCATTAGGAGGAAAAAATGGACCATGCCTAGCGTAAGCCTACACAACCAAATGTATTTGCACTGATGGTTCAACCCCATGATGAACAAAGTGATATTTGGGCTACCTTGCAACTTTCCATTGAATGCAATTGACACGTTTTGCATCATCAAAAAAATCAATGCTCTATGAAAACCACATCAAGCCTTCAAAATATGAGAGAGATTATCATAGAGGGGCCTCACATGATCCTATAGGTTTAGATGGATGCACCACAAGTGCCACAAATTATGAGAAATGGTTTGTCAAAGTTTGATAATTTTTTGTAGTTATAGAACTTAAGGGAAATTGTTGGTAGGGTATTGTGTCAAGCGTTTTGATACTTAGGGGGGAAGAATAGTACCATGCCGAGGGTAAACCTACTAAATCAAATGTGTCCACCATGATGGTTCGACCCCACAATGAACAAAATTCTTTAAAAGTAATGTTGTGAAGGATTGCAACTCTCTTAAAATGTCATAATTATGGAAGGTTGTGACTCTTTCAAAGGGCATAAAGAATGAAAGTTTGTGACTCTCTAAAAAGGATGTAATAATGAAAGGTTGTGACTCTAACATCATGAAGATATAAATAGGAGGAAAAATTCATTTTTCAAAGGCACAGAATAAGGGATCAACATAACATAATCATAGTAAGTTCTCTCATGAGATATAAAATAATTATAATTTGCATATAAAGGGAGCATAAGAATTAAGTTCTATCTTAGATACTTAATGGGTCCCATTTTGATATGTTAACTACCAAATATATTAAAGATCTTTCATTGTTTGTTAATTTCACTTGATTTTAACGTATAGTGATGCATGTGTATCATTTACAATTAAAAAACATCAAATATTATGGAAATACATACTAAAACATATATGGAACAAATATTGAAACAAATATTTTCCAAACATGTCAAATATTATTGACACATACTAACAATGAAACTCACATTAGAAAAAGAATGTACTGATTCCAAAAACATGATTAATATATCTAGTGCACATAAGGTATTATATCAAAACTCATATTCTATATATGAAATTATTTAATAACTATGTTGTCTATATACAAATATGGCATAAATGCCAACCAAAATAATTTTTTACTAAATGTGGCATATGCCATCTCAAAATCTGTACAAAATAATAAATATAACAACTAAATGTATCTATGAAATCCTAGGGTACCGATGGATCATAAAAATGGAGCCTCTTTGGGATAGTCTTTGGCTCTAAAGGATCCTATACAAGTATTCATTTTAGCTACTCGTGCAAAAGTATCTTCATAATCAATTCCTTATTTTTGCAAGTACCCTTTTGCAACTAATCTAGCTTTAAATTTATCAATAGTGCCATCAACATTAAACTTTTGTTTGAACAAGATTCATTTAGAGCCTACAACAATTTCACTTACAAGTAGTTGAGTTAATTCCCAAGTGTCATTATTCATAATTGAATCATATTCTTCTTAGATTGCATTCATTCATTCTTTATGATTCTTAACTTCTTTAAAATTTTGAGGTTCATCTACACTCATCACTTAAGCCATTGGACCATAATAATTATACCTGATTGGTACCTTTATTTTCATTCTTCATATTTTACTACTTCAATATAAGATGGAGTAGCTTCACCTCAATGTGTTTCATGCTCACTTTGTTCATGAGTTTTCTGATCTAAAATATCTAAACTTTCATTGTCTACTTCAAGTAGTTTCCATGAAATGGTATTATCCACTTTTTCTCCACCTTGAACATTATCTACAAATTCATGAAAGATAATATTTATGCTAGAAAATACCTTATGATTAGTATGATTATATATCTTGTAGGCCTTAACTTTGCATTAAATTTTCTCTGTTCTCTTTTGGAATATGACAAAATGTCTTTCAAAAATTCTCAAATGACTAAAAATAGGTTTAGTGCCAATGGGAGCTTCATTAGGAGTTTTTCTTGCCAAGATACTTGGTAGGTTTTCCAATCATTAAATAGACAACTATGCTCACTACTTCAGCCCACAAATTGTTAGGAAGGTTATTTTCTTTTAGCACTTTAGCATACTCCTAGCACACCCAACAATTGTTGTATTTTTTAGTTCAGCTTCACCACTTTGTTTAGGAATATGGGATGCTGGATATTTCTTAATAATGTCATTATCTTTATAATATTTGATGAAATTTGTAGAAGTATATTCCCTCGTTGATTTAATCTAATAATCATAACATTGTGAGCTATTTATTTTTCAACTATGGTTTCAAACTCTTTGAATATTCAAACACTTCACTCTTATTTTTTAAGAAATACACCCAAGTATCTAGTGCAATCATCCACAAATATGAGAAAATAGGATACTCCTCCAAGTGATTGAGTTTGCATAGTACCACACACATCTGAATGTACTAATTCAAGAATGTTTATTTTCTTTTGATTAGTTCTGATTGGATATATATTTCTATGTTGTTTACCCAATTCACAACCATCAGAACTATTTTTTTCATTCTTAAATATTGGAAGACCTTGCACCATCTCTTTCCTTTGTAGAGAAATTAGATCCTTATGATTTAAATGACCATACCTCTTATGCTATAGCTCTTTAGTAGATACACATGTAGAAGCCATTTCTTAATGACTTTCCATTTTGACCTCAAGTTTATACAAACCTCTTATCCTAATTCATTCAAACATAACATTATTGTTTTTTTATATCTTTAACTTGACTACGTGTCTTTAAGAACTCAACTTTTAGACCTTGATCATTAATATCTGAAACTAATATTAAATTTTTCTTAATTATAGGTTCATATTTGACATTAAAAAGTTATTTAGTTGCACACAAATATCACCATATCCTTTTATATCATGAAACCTATCATCTCCTAAATAAACCTTACCACCATCATTTTTTTCATGAAAATTTATAAACCAATTTTTATGACATGACATATGAATTTATGCAAAACATCTACCTGATACACACACACACACACACACACACACACATATTGGGTAAAAGTACAAACCTATTTTTTATGACATGACATATGAATTTATGAAAAACATCTACTTGATATATATATATATATATATATATATATATATATATATATATATATATATATATATATATATATATATATATATATATATATATATATATATATATATATATATATATATATATATATATATATATATATATATATATATATATATATATATATGGTCTAGTTCACGTTAACAAACTATATGCAAAAAATATTTTTTTCCTCTAATTCCATAATATGTTTTAGGTGACATGTATAGCTAGTGCATAAAAAAGAAAAGATTGGATTTCGGTATATATTTTGTCTGTTATAACTATCCAAAGTCAGTGTTACCTGAAATCATTAGTTTTTAGTTCACGTCCAATTTTCCCTATCAAATCTACACCATTTTAAAAAAATTATATATTCTTAAAGAGGACTCTCTCCTCTAGTGTTAAATATAAAGTTTTAATTTTTTTGACATGATTTGTTATTTTTAATATTTTTCGAACGAGCGTGTTCTTAAATGTTAAAATACCTACTTGAAATATTTTGAACTTAAAATATATTATATGAAATCAAAACATGATAAAAATTACATGACCATAATCTTGATTACGAGCTCTACAAAAGGGTATTTTTAGATTTTACAGAGAGGTAAATTTTGATAGAGAATTCAGGTCCAGAAGTGAGAACTTCTGAGAGCCACCCTTTTTTGCTGACAAGGCTGCCAAATAGGATTCCACATGGGTCTGGCCGGACCATGTACGACCGGACCTATTAGGCGACCAAACACGGTCCCATGCATGGCCAAGCCATTAAATCTGATTTTTCACAATATGCATTTTTTTAAAATAAAATCAATTTTTTTAATAGATTTATAATAGTTTTTTTTAAAAAATAAATTCAATTTTTTTTATAGATTTATAATAGTTTTTTGAAATTTATAAATTATTTTAATTTTATTTGTAAGAGTTAAGAGGTTTTTATCTTTAATTAAGTGGTTTTTAATAGTTTTTTTGAAAATTTGAAATTATTTTATTTTTATTTGTAAGAGTTAAGTGGTTTTTATCTTTAATTAAGTGATTTTTAATAGTTTTTAAAAAAATTTAAATTATTTTATATTTTATATTTGAGTATTGCATGTCAAGTTTTGATTTAGTGTTTTTAAGTTAACTGATTTTTTCCTATTTTTCACAGGGCAGTTTACCTATTTATTGTGTTGCATGCATTGAAACTCTTATTCGGTTTTCTTTATTAAGAGGATTTTGGCTAGTATTTGATATACAGGTTTATAGATTTTGGCTCTAAGATTGAATTGGAGGATTGTGAAAGCTTTGGAAAATTTCAGGGTTGTTGGATTGTTCTTTGCACGGCTTTTGTCAAGTGGTGGTTTAAGGTAGGGTTTGGAAAAAAAATTTGCAATTATTTTTGGAAAATATTGTCTTCATTGTGTTTCCAAGATAGGTTGATGATTTTGGAGTAATTATATTTTTTTCATTGTCCTTGAGAAATTTTGCAAGATTAGATTGCTGTGATTTTGTGAATGATAAATATGTATATATTTTGTTTGCTTATGAGTGTAAGCTTTTATATAAATTTGTGAGTTTTTCCAGTTAAGTGATTCTTTTATATTTTTCAATCTGAACAGTTTTTGCAATGGGGAATAAAAGGAATAGATTAAGAAAATATGATCGAACAAAGGATGACAGAAAATATCAAACAGAACATAATCAAGATCAACCTGTTGAAGTTCAGGAAGAACCTATTGATATTCAGGAAGATGCAATTCAAGTAGGGGAACAAATTGGTAGTTCTAGAGGTGAAAATAGATCTTTTGGCATGGGCAATTTGATGGAGATGAATGAGGATTCATTTTTTAGTCAAATTCCATTTGAAGAAATGTTATCTGAAAGTACAATTAAAAGTCATTGCAAAAAAATTTGGGATGAATATTTTGAAAATAAAAGTATGGTTGCAAGAGCTCAATTATTTGTTAGGTTATTCAGGAAAAAACAAATGACTCATGTTTTGGAGTTGTTGGGTGTTGACAACAAGAAAAACTCAGGAGAAAATGTAAATCAAACAATAGTTAAAAATTTACAAGATGCATTGAACAACATTAATAACTCAAGTCGAGGAGCTGATTTAAGTGCTGGACGTAGAGCAATTTTGACTACTTTATCTAGTAGGAGGTTGACACAGAGAAAACAAGTGCATGCAATTTTTGATTTACTGAATGTTAGATGAAGTATTGGGAAGAGAAATATGTTAGATGAAAAAATTGAAAAAAATTGGGTAAATATTTGTAGGCTTCCTTGAAAAGATAGAATTTCTGAACATGCAAAAAAATAGGTCATTGAATATTGGACCGCTCACTCTCGTGTTTCTTCTAATAGAAGGGATACAATACAGATGAAAGATGAAGAAACTGGTATGAAAATTGCACATCCAAAACATTTTATAGATACAACACAAAGTGAATTATTTGAAGCATTCAAGAAAGAATTGAACCAAATGTGAAATATGTCAAAGAATGTTTGAGAGGTTGCACCCTTGCTTTGTACACATAAATAAGGTTTGTGAAACTTGTCATTGTCGAAATCATGTTGAGTTTCGTCTATATTTGCAATCATATAAAAAAGTTATGGTAGTTCTTGATTCAAATATGGTCATCCCTAGAAGTACAACACAATTTGTGAAGTCTATTTTATGTGATAAATTAGAAGATTCAGATGAGTTCAAAGTACAATGTATAAAGAATGCATGCAGTGATTGTGGAGATTTGCATAAATTTCCATTGCAAATTGAGAATATTAATGTTTCAACACCGGTTTTGTGGAAAAGATTTGAATATGAGACATATCGAACAAAGAGCGGAGATGAATCCAAAAAAAATGTATCGAAGGAGAGTGAATTTCCCTACCTTGAGTTTATGACCAGATTCCGTACTCCAATTTATCCACATATCCAGCATTGTCATGGTGCACGATGGCAAGCTAAACGGTTTCAAGATTCCAAAGATTGTTTTCCACCTAGTTGTATTCTTTCAATTATAGATTTCTTGGAGAACTATACATTTTCCCCTCAAAAAGAGCTTCAAGCTCAATATTATCATTCTGATCAGGTTGCAATATTTGTGCAAGTGACCTATAGACATGCACAATATAATTTGGATGGGGTAGAAAGTCCCGATCCAAATGAATGCATTATCATCAAGGAGGTTCATTTCTATATCAGTGATGATAAGGTTCATGATAGAAGCTATGTGGCTCATTGTTTTGCAATGTTTTTTGAAGATATTGCGAATTGTGGGATAAATGTCTCGCAACACTGGATTTGGTTTGATGGTTGTGCAGGTATACATGTATAGATACTTCAATTTATTTTCATTGTCATTTAATTATTTGTTAAATTATTAAAAGATGACATGTATGTATGTATGTACAACTTAATTTTTCAGGACAATTTAAATCCACAAAAGCCTTTAATTGGCTAGCCATGCAACATGCTTGACACAATGTTAAGTTTTTGTGGAACTTCTTTGAAAGTGGACATGGAAAAGGAGAGCACGATGGAGCAGGAGCATGTGTGAAGCGTGCACTTCGCCAACATGAACTTGCAGGTACAAATGGTGTTCAATAGTTAAATACATATGTATATATAAATTTCAAATAATATAATTTTAGCTTAGATCTCCATTTTCTTTAAACTGATAATTCAGAAATGTATAGGTAACATGATAGAGAATTCAAAGAAAATTATTGAATGGTGTCAAAGTCATTTTGCTCCTCGGGACACCATATACAACAAACTTTATTTTTGGGAAGTGAAAGGTAATTTATATTTTGTTGTAAAATTTTAAATTTTAAATTTTGATTCCATGTTCATGTTTATCTTTTTATAATTGTTGATCTAAACATGTGCAACTTTCATGTCATATTTGTAATAGATATAGACCAATCTAATCCTTACAATTGTCAAACAATTGTTGGTATTAGAAGATTACATCAATTGATCACTACAGGACAACACAAGCCTCTTTTGATTCAAGTAAGAGAAAAATCATGTTTTTGTGCTCACTACATTGAGGACAATCCATTGAGTCAATGTGAGAATATTGCAAATCAATATGTTTCACGATGGGATATGAAGGAGTTAATCAGAATGCCTCCTTATGAAGATGATGACATTGACATAAACATTCATGATCCTATATATTCAGCTAATTATGAGCGTGTTTCTGATTTAGTTGTTACAGGTATGTGCACATACATGTTATTTTATTTAATTTTAATTTATCATATAAGTGATGTTTAATTTTAATAAAATCTATTTGTATCTAGGTGATATTTTTGCTATAGTTGCAGATCCTGACAATATAGAAAATGTAGATTATTATCTACTAAGATGCATGAAAGCAAAATACAAGTTGATAGAACAAACTGTAGATGGTGATGGACAGAAATATCCAATTGGTTCAGTTGTTATTGAAGGAACCTATTATCAGCAAATAAAGGTTGACAGAAATGGTGTTCAATTTATTGAATACCAGTCTGGCCAAAAAGTTCTACATTACAATCACTTGGTTATAGCAACAAAGTTGCAATTCGAGACATTGCCAAAAAGAAAAAATGTCAATCAAAAGTGGAGGTTGTCTATTGAAGAACATGAAAAACTTTTGGAGATAATAAAAGATAGAGAGGATCCAAACTATATGTATGACGAGCTTTAGAACTCTATAAACTTCAGAATAAACTTCTTTTTGTAGCTCTTGTACTTTCATATATTTGAACTCTATAGTTTGAATTTTCATGTTTGAACTCATATATATATATATATATATATATATATATATATATATATATATATATATATATATATATATATATGTTTTTATGTATGTGTACATGTTAGTTAATTAATTGTATGCTTTGACTAATTAGTTAGTTAATTAAATGTATGCTTTGATTAATGCTTTTGGTAATTAAGCTTTAGTTAATTATGATAGTTATATTAATTAATTATGTTAGTTAGATTACTTAATTATGTTAGTTACCTAATTATGTTACTTAATTATGTTAGAGCTACCTAAATTATTCTTTGATTAATTAGTTAGTTAATTAAATCCATTCTTTGATTAATGCTTTTGGTAATTAAGCTTTAGTTAATTATGATAGTTATATATTACTTTTTTTATGTTAGTTTCCTAATTATTTTAATTACTTATGTTAGTTAATTATGTTAGTTACTTACTAAATTATATTAGAACTACTTGAATTATGCTTTGATTAATTAGTTAGTTAATTAAATGTATGCTTTGATTAATTACATCACCTTAACATAATGTATACATAACACATGTATAAAACTAAGTCTAAAAGATGAAATAACACACGAACATATAACAATTAGTTAGTTAATTCAATCCATTCTTTGATTAGTTAGTTAATTATGTTAGTTACTTACTAAATTATATTAGAACTACCTGAATTATGCTTTGATTAATTAGTTATTAATTAAATGTATGCTTTGATTAATTACATCACCTTAACATAATGTATACATAACACATGTATAAAACTAAGTCTAAAAGATGAAATAACACACGAACATATAACAATTAGTTAGTTAATTAAATCCATTCTTTGATTAATTAGTTAGTTAATTAAATCCATTCTTTGATTAGTTAGTTAATTATGTTAGTTACTAAATTATATTAGAACTACCTGAATTATGCTTTGATTAATTAGTTAGTTAATTAAATGTATGCTTTGATTAATTACATCACCTTAACATAATGTATACATAACACATGTATAAAACTAAGTCTAAAAGATGAAATAACACACGAACATATAACAATTAGTTAGTTAATTAAATCCATTCTTTGATTAATTAGTTAGTTAATTAAATCCATTCTTTGATTAGTTAGTTAATTATGTTAGTTACTTACAAAATTATATTAGAACTTCCTGAATTATGCTTTGATTAATTAGTTAGTTAATTAAATGTATGCTTTGATTAATTACATCACCTTAACATAATGTATACATAACACATGTATAAAACTAAGTCTAAAAGATGAAATAACACACAAACATATAACACATGTAACATGTATAAAATATGTAACATGTAATGTCTGAAATATGTAATGTGATGTATAAAATATGAAATAACATACAACCATATACCATGTAATGTATAAAATAAGAAATAATACACAACCATATACCATGTAATGTATAAAATAAGAAATAATACACAACCATATACCATGTAATGTATAAAATGTCTAAAATGAAATAGCTATGAAATGTCTAAAATGAAATATCTATAAAATGTTATAGCATGTATATATGAAATGTCACATGAAATATCTAAAATAACATGGTCGCTCAACTAGGGCCATGTCCTGATTCGTGACCTGACGCCAATGCACCTCCTCTTGATGCCAGTGCAACTCCTCCTGATGCTGGTGCACCTCCTCTCGATGTTTGTATACAATAAACACAATATGTCACGCATACATACGTGTATAATAAATTTTAAATACGTATTATCATAGAAAAATTAATTTTGTGAACAAACATCTCAATGTACCTACGTATCATGATGAATAGGATCGCGTGGAGTCTCTAAATCTCCATATGGTGCAGCATCATACATAACCTCCTGGAGTACACATATATATAACATATATTAATCAAATTTCAAATATATGTGTAAGTTTTTTAAATAAATAAAAATTAAATTTAATTATATAAATATACCAAAGTGGCCTCTAATGCTCTCCCGAAAGAGCTCAATCCTGACGACTCTAATGATATAGCTGCAGGATCAATTGAGTCATCTATAAGAAATGTAGTAAAAAGTTGACGACTTGGACATGATGAAGTGGCCTGCGTGGTCTAATGATCAGTTGTATGTGGTGTCATCTGTGGAGGAGCTGTCGATGGTGGTGTAGTCACCTGAGGACCTGTCGATGGTGTAGTCTGTTGTGGAGGAGTTGTCAGTGGTGCAGTCTGCTACGGAGGAGCTGTCAGTGGTGTAGTCTGCTACGGAGGAGCTGTCGGTGGTGTAGTCTGTTACGGAGGAGCTGTCGGTGGTGCAGTCTGGTGAGAAATGATATAGGACCTCACAAATGATGGAACCTCCCTGAGTGAAATCCCACCAAGCATCTGTATGGTCTGATAAGCAGAAAGAAGATCACTGGATAACAATGCACTCGTGCATTGCAATCGGTCTATATCTGATACACCTACAACCTCCAAGGGAGATGGTATGTCGACTATATCATATAAATTAGGTGCACTAGAAGATGCATCCTGTGTAGTTGAAGAAATGCTGGAACGAGATCGTAACATATATCTCCCCACACGATCAGAGCCTGACATCTCATGAACCTGTGTGGCAATAGTTGCTATACTAGAAAAAACATCCATCCTCACCATCTCATTTTCAACACTCACTCTTGCCACTTCCAAACCTTTTGGTACAACCAAAAGGTTTGGACCCACCCTTTCCCGCTTATTAGTGGGCACAGGGGCATCAGGTGCTCTGAACCTATCAGATAATCTCCCTTTCCCTTGCCCAACATAAGCAGAGAAATCTATATAGTCAACATCAAGGTGCAAATGAAATTTTGCAAACAATTGTTTGCAGAAATATAGTGGCAACTCATCCTTCTTGGGCCACATATGGTGAGTAGCCAACCATCGAGGATATATAAATGGTCCTACCAAGTCATCCTCACATCTTGTAGGCATGTACCCTCTCACCTTCTTCAGGTCTTGATAATGAGGAAACATCTCCTTCACCATAGGAGTGGAAACAGCTATATCGATCTCACTGTACTTCATAGTGCCAGTAACACTACGAGATAAAGAAGTATAGAATCTATCAAGGGTCATAGTATCAAACGGGTTGTATGATTGAACTATGTCAATCATACGCACCAACTCATCTCTAATAGTGTTCACCCTAAATCCCTATTGGGATTGCTAGTGGGTGAAGCTAATGTTTGATCCAGAACATGTAGTGCTCGTGTCAATCTCTCAATAGTGTCTGCAAATAGCTTCTGTCTAGCCTGTGCTGTATCAGCTGATCTATAAGAGGAGCGAGTACTAGTACCACTATCACTATGAGGTCCCCCCCCTAAACACTAGTCTCTCCTGAACCAGCTAAACCTCTACCTGATGCCATGTGTAATAGATAAACAAGAAAATATATATAGATCTTTGCACATGTACATACTTGAATTTAAGAAACATACATGTACATACAAATTTAAGAAACATACATGTACATACAAATTTAAGATCATCTAGTTTAAAAATGAAATCTATATATACATGTACATACAAATTTAATAAACATGTTAGAAATTGAAGAAACATAAATGTTACATGCATAGATGAACTAGAAATTTAAGAAACATACATGTTACAAATTTAAACTTGCATACATGAACTACAAATTTAAACATACATGTCACTAGGTATAGGTTAAGTTTAGGTTAAGTTTTAACTGCAGTCAATTAATAGGTCTTAATTGGTTAAATATTAGTCACTAGTTCTAGATCTTAATTGGTTAGGTATTAGGTTTAAATTGATTTAGACTCTATTAAGTGGTCATATTAGTCACATGTTAGAAATTTAAGAAACATACATGTTAGGTGCATAGATGAACTAGAAATTTAAGAAACATACATGAATTGCAAATTTAAACGTGCATACATGAACTACAAATTTAAACATACATGTCACTAGGTATAGGTTAAGTTTAGGTTAAGTTTTAACTCCAGTCAATTAATAGGTCTTATTTGGTTAAATATTAGTCACTAGTTAGATCTTAATTGGTTAGGTATTAGGTCCTAATTGGTTTAGACTCTAGAATTTTTGTTTATGTTAGTTTCTAGTGTTACAGTTTAATAGGTCTTAATTGGTTAGGGTTAGCATTTAGAGTTAGCATTAGGGTTAGAGTCTGGTTTATATTTATTATTATGATTAGGGTTAGAGCTTATTATTAAGGTTGGCTTTATTAGGATTTTGTTTAGGTTTATGATTATGGTTAGGGTTAATATTAGGGTTAAGGTTTAGTGTTAAAGTTGAGTGTTATAAGTTGAATAAATTAATATAATTAGGATTAGGGTTAGCATTTATCTCATAGTTAGGGTTAGAATTTTGTGTTATGCTTAGGATTATGTTTAGGGTTTACATCAAAGTTAGGGTTAGGGTAGGGATTAAGTTTAAAATTATGATTAGGGTGACATAATGATTGGGAATGTAATTATTATTATGATTAAATGATAGAATAATAGTTATGTTAGGTTTAAGTTCAAGATTAGGATTAGCATTAATGTATCATGGCTATGGTTTGATATGTCATTTAGTGTTACAATTTATATCAGGTTTAGGGTTAGCATTAGGGTTAGAGTTTGGTATAAATTTATTATATTAATTAGGTTAGGGTTTAGTGACAAGGTTGGGTTTATGGTCATGGTTACAAGTAGAACTATGGTTAGTATCATGGTTATTAGGGTTAGATTTATGCTTTCAGTAAGGAGTATAGTTAAGGTTAGGGTTTAATGTGTGGATTAAAATTAGGATTAAGATTTAGTGTTAGGTTTATTGTGAAGTTAAGCTTTTATATTATGGTTACTATTATGGTTGGGCTTCAGATTTTGATTAGGATTATAATTAGGGTGAGGATTTACATCACAGTTGGTATTATGGAACTATTAAGGTTAGAAATTATGGTTAGTTTTTAATAATCATTAGTATTATACTTAGAATTATAGTTTTGATTATTGTTAGGGTTAATTTTTTATTAGGATGAGGGGTTATGGTTTAGGATTAGGATTTGGGTTTAGCTTTAGGTTCAGATTTTAATATTCATGATTAGGATTATGTTCAGGTTCAAGATTTTATATCATGCTTGTAATTATGGTTAAAGTTAGCATTCTGATGAGAGTTAGGGTTTAGGGTTACAATTAGGAATTTTTTTTAGGTTTATTCCATGGTTAGGATAATGGCTAGGGTTAGAGTTTTAAATTAGGGGTCAAGCTTAGGGTTTATGATTTGGATTGTTGTTAGAGTAAGGATTTATTTCATGGTTAGTATTATATTTAGGATTAATTTTTCTATTAGGCTTAAAGTTTTTGTTATGGTTAGAATCAAGATTAGTGTTAGGATCTCATGGTTAGAGTAAAGGTTTGTGCATCATGGTTAGAATTATGGTTATTAGAGTTAGGGTTAGGATTGAGGGTTAGGGTTAGGATTAGGATTTGTGTTAAGTCTAGTTTAAGAGGTATAATTTGGATTATGTATAGGGTTAAGGTTTAAGTTAGGTCTAGAGATAAATGAGGATTAGAGTTAGATGTAAAATTAATATTATGGTTGGGGTTAGCATTATATCCGAGATCTAACTACACCCTAACTCCTATTAAACTATATCTAACAAAATTAAATTAAAACATATCTAACAATTAAATTAAACTAATATCTAATATAATTAAATTAAACATATCTAGCAATTAAATTAAACTAATATCTAATATAATTAAATTAAACTAAACTATATCTAACAAAATTAAATTAAACTATCTTCTATTAATTAAAAAAAAACAATTATTAAACAAAGATTTTTAATTAAAATATAATTATTTAATACTAAATTATAAAAAACAACTAAAAAAACACATCTAAAAATATTGATATTAAAAAAAAAAAACCTACTTACCCGTTCTGGCCGGAAGTCCACTGTAGCTCTTCTCGAAAGCCCCAAGCCGCTAAATGACAATGACAGTCGCGGGTCCAATTTTTTTGTTATATAGACTTTTGGGGGTCTGGTCGGACCCCCCACACCACATAGATGCCACCTGGCGCCTGAAAGGCGCTACGCAGTTCTGGCCAGATGCCGTCCGGCCAGACCATTCTAGAATGTCTTCTACTGTGACACAACATTATACTTTTACCCATATATATATATATATATATATATATATATATATATATATATATATATATATATATATATATATATATATATATATATATATATATATATATATATATATATATATATATATATATATATATATATATATTTGTGTGTGTGTGTGTGTGTGTGTGTGTGCATGCGTGCGTGCGAGCATGTGTGTGTGTGTATGTATGTATGTGTATATATATATATGTGTGTGTGTGTGTGTGTGTCTATATATATATATATATATATATATATATATATATATATATATATATATATATATATATATATATATATATATATATATATATATATATATATATATATATATATATATATTTGGAATACCGATCAAGCCTACAAATATAAATCACACCAAACTTGTAGTTAAATCACTTGAATATTGAAAAATAAATATTAACTGATAGATTAATCTATTCTCAAAGTGGTGAATGATCTAAGAAGAGTCACCTTCTCTCCAAAATAGAGATCACCATTGCCCAAAAAATAAGAAATTATAGAATAGCCTAAACTAGTGAGGGAGGTCATAAATAAAGAGAGCCTAAATAAGGCAATAAAATATATAATTTGTATAATCATGAGGGAAAATGATTAGGGTCTACAAATTATACTATAAAATATATTGATGTGATTGAATAATTTAGAATGGCACCAAATTAAATGGTGCATTTATTGTAGAATTACAACTCTTGGGACCTCAAGTTCAGTTGAGGAAAATCTCAAATGCAGAAGGAGTTGTTATGAGAAGGCTTTGATACCATGTTAGAGTGATCAACCTCCTAGGAGCACACACAGTTATAAACCTTCATGGAGAGATAAAATCATCAAAGAATAATTAAGATTGAGATATCTAGATATAGGCAAGTAACAAGAGAATTGATGGCACATGAAATGCTAGGTGTCTTAATCAGATGCAAGGTTAGGTAGAGTAGATAAAGTACAACTATATATGAACCTAGGAAATATGAAATACAAATAATGATACCTATGTTTGAATTAAGCACCAAAAATAGGTGAAAACTAATTTAATTAACATTCTTTTCTAGCTCTAACCACCAACATTTTGTGGAAAGTTGAAACCATGCTGATTTATCTTACATTGTAAATTATGTGACCAAATTTTAAAATCAAACGAGCACATTTCAAGTGGCATCTAATTTCTTGTGTGTTGGATGATCTAGGTTGGTATATACAAACACCTTTAAGGATATTACTAATTTAAAGGTGGGTATTCTCTTAATACATTCACTATTTTTTGGAAAAAGTAAGGCGATTAAAAATATTTAAAAATGACATTCATGAACATTGAAATATCTTATCTACATATATGATTCTTTGGCCTTGTAAAATCAAATTATACCTTAATAGTTTTATTTATCTTTTTATATGAATTGATTGCACAAATGAATGTATTGAAAGATTAAAACACAACAATAATTCACAAAACATGTACTAAATTGATTCATAATGAGTAATAAAATAACAAGAAGAAGAAGAAGAAGAAGACAAATTGATTCATCTACTAAATATATATATATATTTATCTTTCTGATGAATATAAATATGTAAATATTTTTGGATGTATATTCATATAGTTTTACTTATATATATATAAGAGTAAAACCATATGAATGATCCCACTATCTCATTATAGACTCCATTATTGATGCCACTTTTGTCACATCTTTCATCCTTTCGTCTATAAATGTCACTTATTATCTTCTGTCTTCCGCATCTGTTCCTTGTACAAGCTAAGCCAACACTTGCTTTTTTGGATGATCCTTCTACATGACCCCACTGTCTTCCACATACTTTACTCTCTTTTTTTATCTTACTAACATGAGTATTCCACCTTTCTTCTTTGAATGTCACGTTTTGTCATCATCGTCTCCCTCTTCTCTCTTTCACATGATTTCCTAAACAATTCTGCATTTTAGAAGTCAATAACACTCAGAGTACATATGATTCCATGTTTTGGATGCCAATATCACACAAATCACACTTTTTTATTTTTTTTAGCATTCCCTCGGTGATTTCCCTCTCTCAAAACCCACATACCTCCAAACTGTTTCATTGATTTTCTCTTATTCCTTCTCTGTGTTCAATTGTAATATAATCATGTGGCGTCTATTTCTGCTACCTCTGGTCACATAGAGAGCGATCTTGTCGTATACTTATATTTAAATACCTAAAATAGCTAGTAAAGTTATAGGTCATCTTAAAAGTATGAAGAATATTATGGAGAGTATAAGATAAAAAAATGAAACTAAGGATAATAATTAGACTCATCAAATATACAAAGAAACATAGATATCACATTGTGATATTGCTATTAGGATTCAACTATGTAGTTTTTTTAGTTTGACTCAAAAAACTACACAGTTGAATTCTACTAGCAATATCACAATTTGACTTGCTATGTGTTGACCCACTTATGATCCCCCAAATTTGAATTTTTAAAACTAAGCCCACACCCCATTAATGACCATCAAGAATAAAATATGCACTCTTCCTTAGTAACCTTGTTCATAATCCTTATGTAAATGGTTTTATAATTTCATAAGAGGCAGCATCTAAAGGAGTTATTGAACTAGTTTAAAAGGATCAAAATGTTCAGTTGGTTCATATGGTTCAATGAGTTCTAAAGGTCAAAGTCAGTGAGCTTAACTAGTTTAGTAAGTTCAACCAGTCCACAGGTTCAATGGTTTTGACTTGAGTTGTCAGATGTTCTTGGAAAAGAATAAGATAATTCTAACATGGAAGAATTTCAGTTAAAATCACTGGATGATCAGGATTGCAGTCTCCATATTCATGTCAGTGAAGATAAGGAGAGCTGATAATAATTACAGCACATAATTTTGTCTCCAAGATTGATCCGAATAAATTGTCTGATGGCATCATAT
Source organism: Chamaecyparis obtusa (assembly GCA_027943335.1). Taxonomy (NCBI): domain Eukaryota; kingdom Viridiplantae; phylum Streptophyta; class Pinopsida; order Cupressales; family Cupressaceae; genus Chamaecyparis; species Chamaecyparis obtusa. The sequence continues at coordinate 191,109 of BSBK01013078.1, forward strand.
GTGTTGGTGAAGATAGAACTACAAATGAGGTTCTGAATGGTTTGATTAATAGGGATGTCTCGAAATAAATAATTATTGTTCCAATTGTAATTATTTATGCGGTCTCTGATAACTCACCTGTTTGGACAATGTTGGGGGGTCTCTCTTTGACATTGTTAAGATTTTAAAAGGGTCAGATATGTATAAAGATCACAGATGTAGAAGAGAAAGCAGTAATTAAATTGAAGATGTTTCCGGCCATTTCCGTGGTACAATACCGCCAAACTTGAAGGACGAATGTGGTATTGTTGGATGCCATATCCACAGATTATTGAGTAATGAGAATGTCTAAGACTTCTATCAGAATCGCATTAGAATTCAATGGGAGTGAATTGAATGAGTTTTCAAAGGGAAATGGGGGGCAATCTTTCTGTTCATGCAACTGAATACACCTACAGCGGTAATCATTTCCATACCGCGTCCTTTGGAAGACAGTGGAATCAAATCCCTTGATGGAGGATAACTCATGTGAAATGTTTGACAAAATGTCGACAAGTGTACAATGGAAGAATCGAAGACAGATCACGGACAGGGGAGGCCAATATAATTCTTAGAAAAGTGAAGGGCCCGACTATGGTTTGGCAATGCAAGCAGCGAAAGCATCACTGATCAATGGAGTCGAGGGTATTTCACAATATTCAAAGTCCGCAGTGAAATCACATAATCGGGCCGATTAGCTTGTTCATAAGTTTCATTTTTCTCCTCTAATAGAATGTATAATCGGTTCTGATCTTAGAAATTCTAATTTTTTTTAAACCCCCAATTCGACGACACCACAAAGAAATTTGGGTAGCTTCTCCATATTCAACAAGGGACTTCACCCAATCTCTCAGTTAGCATTTTAAGTGCTATGAGATTCTTTGTGGAAGCAAGGCTTATCCAAATCTTTGTGGCACCGAAATTATTGGCAAATCCTCATCTACTGGTTGGTTCTTTGCGACAACCTCATACGAATTTTAAATGGAAATTAATCTCGAAGCATTGAAGGATTATCCGATTCCACAGCTCCAAAATGGTTTTGAAAAACAATGGGATTATGATTTACTTGCAGACATTGTTGGACAAGAAATTCCATTAAAATTGTCATCTTCAACATCATGCCATGCCTAGTGGTGTACTTGTTCATGAGCCCGATCAACAGAATTAAAAAGAGGCTAATAAATTTTGAAGGTCCCTTTTTAGTTCCTGCCAAGGCAGAGAACTGTTGCGGAGGTCTATTACTTAAACCGTGATTAATCTTCTTTTGCATGGCCAATAATATTGTTTCATTTTCCTTCAGCTATGTTTATGAACAATCTTTCTTAGGAAAAGATGATCATTTTTTAGGGGTTGCCTGTCTACTTCGAACGGTGTCACATTCCTTTTGGCCAGATCGGAGGCTTTTCCAGTTTTCTATGCAAGAGAAGGAGCGAATATCAACGTAACCATGTTGGGGTTACCGATTTTGCAGACGAGCTTAACAGCTGGTGTGTTTTTGCAGAGGGTGTTGAGGTTCCCGTTTCTGCATATGGTGATAACAGTTGGCATCTTCGCATGTTTTTTTTCATGCAAGTGAGCCATGTGTTCTGCTGTGTAGTCTCCATGCATCGATTTTGGTGGCAGGGAATAATGAAAGAACCTAATATGTGGAGGGAGTTTCAGAAAAATGGTTTTCAGATGATCATATTGATGTTGAGACCATCGTTGTAGAGGATATCGCCCATCTGGCATGAAGTTCCTCGCTACATTGGACTCAGACGCGATGAGTGTGAGATCACAAGTCTGAATGACATTTTTATCTCTTGCCATGATTTATAGGACTGTTATAAGGGTTTTGATTTTAGGGTTTTTCTTCTCCTCTTAATTCATGTTTATTTCGATTTGCAGGCTGTTGGAAGATGAAGCGTCCAAGCCAGGGGCAGGGGAGAGACAAGAATATTTTTTAGCCAGGCATATAATAGACTCATGCCATCTAATTTCAGGTGAGATTTGTCCCATAGAAGTACGAGCAATACTACCCTTTGTTGCTGGTGAAGTTTACTAATCTTCTACTGACAATGCAGGGCTCATAGTCTTTGTGGTGGACGCAAATCTGATAAAGCCACTCTAGTCCTCTTTAAATTTCGATGCAAATTTTAAGTTTGGTGAGATTGTCAATGCATTCTGGTCCCTATGAAGGCCATGGAAGCAATTGAAGGAGGTTCCTCTGGCCATATATTTGTAGATGAGAGACTAACCCAAAACTAGGACCAAATAGTAGTGTCTCAGACGCCTTAATGTCTTCAAATAGTTTTTATCTGGCCACTTCCATGAGAAACATATGCCCGGGTTTGTGCACATGAAGGCGAAGATGTGGATTTCACTCATGAGCTGATGCTTGGAAACATATTGATTAGATCATCAAATTAGAATTCCAATGAAGAGATTAAAATCTGATCATTTCATAGTTATGAGTCACATAGGGATCATGAGAGGGCAGATTCCTCAGGTATACATGAAGCCCACCATGACAAGGAGAATCGTTCCATTTTGTCTTCTACAAGAAGGCAAAGATGTGTTATGGGAACCCTGAACACGAGTTGCTTTTATTTGGGTGCAGAGAGTAAAGAATCAAAAGAGTTAGGATTTGAGGAATGATTCTGCACAGATGGAGTTTTAGTACGGGTCCATGAAAATTAGGGCAAAAGCTATCATAACCATTCTTTACTCGCCAGATCTTCTAGCATTGACATCTGGGCAAATTCATGGAGGCAAGAATAAGGCATGTTTTCACTGAATCCATTGCCATAAGTCATATTCCTGGATGCAACAGCTTTAGGAATGACCTTTAAACCATTCTCTATCATAAATTTTGGTGTTGGGTTTGGCATCAGGCAGCTGCCCAGGTGGACTCTAGTGCCACTAAAATCTCTGTCTTTGGATTGAAGGCAAAGTGTTTGATATTATTATCAAAGAAAAACTCTACAGTGGGAAGAATAAACAAAAGAGACATAAAAAAGAGTGGTAAAAGAAATAAAAATAGGAGCATAAACTAAATCCTAAGATGATCAAATGAAATACGGAAAAGAGAAATAAATTTTGTTTGCAAAATTCAGCCCCCAACTATCCAAAAAAACATATTTGGACATTAAATCCTTCTTTAAAAAATAACAAAAGCCAGGCACCTACACCCCCTGATACCCAGCAATTTTTTAGGCCCAAAGTTTTGCAAATTTGAGAACCTCGAGGACCAGTTTTGTAGGTTCCATCCTCTGAATGCGTATGTTCTCTCACATTTCTATATGAGAGAGCACCTCTGAGACATCAGCAATACAATTATAGGCCACCAAAATATCATATAGGAAAAAATTGACTAAAAATGATCAACTTCTCGAATCACATAATTAGAAATAAAATTATGCAAAACTTTCTCACAAGTTTATTGGCTAAAGGGGAGAAGACTGACCACAAAAATTAGGTTGTATGTAAGAGACAGCTGAAACTGACTGAGAGTGCTCAAATCTATATAATTTTTTATGGTTCATACTAGCAATTCTGATTCATGCTCTTCTCCCTGCATTTCTCTAGTATTTTGAATATCAGCTAATTGTGAGGCTGATGATAAGTCTGGAAATGAGTGTTGACCATCTCTCGTATTGGCAAAATGCGTTTTGATTTTCGTTGACCACGATGTCATTCAGCAAAATGGCGATATACGTAAACATCCAACATGGCAAAACAAAATATTGAAACTTGTGAATAAGACACAGATTAAATAAAGTCAGTTTTAAAAGGGAAGAATACATTTGACGGCAACATAAAATAAAGACATGACAACGTAACACTTGCTGGTACGCAGGGATTAAAGACGGGACTGCATGTTGGAAGGAATTTCGCCATATGTCCATATTGTATGGCGGACTTAAAAAATGAATGAAAAAGACTCAAGGTTGTGGGCAGTTTGTAATCCAAAGTAATTTCATTATTCTTCCGTCAGTTTGTATTTTCACAGACGTAGAGGATGCTTTGTCAAGTTTAAACAAGGTTCAGTTGACTTGCTTCTGGGTTTTTACTATGTAGTTATACATTCACTGAGGTTTATATTGATACCAGTTTTGTCATTCTCTGACCTCTCTTCTGTTGATCTTTTGATGAATTTTGTCGCTGCGAGCTATGTTGCTGTATACAGAGCTTGGCCATTGTACAGATGCCTCAGAAATAAGCAAAGAACAAGAAGGCACGTTATGAAACAATATGAAAGATCAGGCAGAAACATAAAAGGAATATCACAGGTATTTTCATGAGCATGTCAGGTATGTTGTTTCACAGAAATAATCATTTTCTTGAAGAACAGTTGAATTCTTCATTTGAAAAGAATGCAGAAAGTTCTTCATTTGAAACTCCAGCAGTAAGGGTTTTTGAAAGAAATTCTTTGACTCAGTTTGATGCACAAATATTTGTCCTAAAACAAATACATAGTCAGTTCGGGTTTAAAATGAAATGGCAATTTTTAAGGAACAGTTTTTTTTATAAAAAGAAGATAGAAAAGTTTCATGAAATGAATGAAATATTGAATGAAGTTTTCACCAAAGTTTGTAACAGCAATGAAGGAATTTGGTCTGAGATAATGGAAACTATTTTCGAGTATCTCAAAAAATGAAACACTATTGATCAGTTTGGAAGCTTATAATGATTACCAGATTTGAGACAGGAACAAATCCGAAAACTAAAACTGTTTTGTTAGTTTCTCAAACAGCATTTTTAAAAGCAAGTTTGTGTAACAACCCAAACTGATTCAGTTGGGCTGATGTAACTGATCACATTCGAATTTCATCTCTATTTATAGAGATCATTTGTAAATCTCAGTCAGAGATGTATGTGAGGGAAAATGTGGTAAAAAGGAGACACAAATACATTTGAAAAGTATTGTAATGCTGAAAGCTATATTATAAGCTTATGTATATATATTGATGTAGCATATACATCTGTATGTGTATATGAGATTGTAAGAAAGGAAAAAATACATAAAGGGTTGAATACCCTGAGCAGTTGTAGTTGCTGATTGTAAAGAGTTGAAGCTCAATAAAAGGATACAAGTTTATGGAGTGGTTTTTCTCCCTATGACGAAACCGTGAGGATTTTCAAGGGTTTTCCACTCGGCACAAAATTGGTGTCTCTTCATTTTGTGAGTTGGCATTATTCTGTTTATAATGAATATTTATATTTTAGTATGATTTGATTACATTGCTGCTATATATTATGAATTGTTTTAACAGTTTTCAGATTCTGGAATAATTTAATAGTGTTCTGATTCACCCCCCCCTCTCAGAACCCTGATACTTCCAACAAGTGGTATCAGAGCACAGGATCCCTTCCTAGGTCTGCCTATAGGGATTATCCAGGGACATTTTGGAAGTTATGTAACTTTGAGTTGTATGTGTTAGTTCAAACAGCATTATCCAGTTAAATCCTTTTATTCTGGTTTGATCTTGATAGAAGAATACTATGGGCAAAAAGGTCAGGAATAAGAAAGTGAAAGATATGCCTAAGAGAAAAGGAGATTTAAATGATGATCTCAATAACACCCTAAAATCCAAAGATGACATTGCTGATTCTACTGATCAAGAAATAGAAGAAGAAAATTATGAGGTTAGTCTTGAACACGAGTTGCTTGCAGCCTTGCATGAGATTAAGAATCTTAAGAAATAAAATCATCATCTCAAGATATGTTTGCAAGAACATATTGAAGCCAATGAGGATTTAATTAAAACTCTTAATGAGGCCAAAAAAACTATTGATGATAAGTCAACACTTGAAGAAGAACTAAAATCCAAACTAGAAAACAGTAATGACTTATGTAACAAACTTGAAAATGATGTGACATACTATAAAAAGTGTTTGGATGAAGGTTTTCAATTGAAAGATCAAAACATTGAGGACAACATGATCATAAGTCAAAAAGTTGAGATTGAAGAACATAAACGAATAATAGATGTGCTCAGATCTGATCTGAAGATTAAAAATGATGAGTGTCTAAAGATTGAAGCAGAAGTTGTGAATCTAAGAAAGGAACTTGAAGCTGTCATGATTCAATCAAAGACTGCTCAGAAGTTTGATAATAGCACTAACCTATTATTTGAGATGTTGGACAGACAAAGACATTCAAAGGAACCTATAGGTTTGGGATATGATGAAGGACAAAGCTCTTCATATGGGCCAGAGCAAAAGACAATATTTTCTACTACAGATGGAAAGAAACTTATATTCAAGAGAACTTCTAGAAAGAAGGTTGATTTGAGTTGTGATAATGTTGCATCTAAAGAGAAAGATGTGAACAATGTGCATAGATATTCATCTCCTTGGTATAATCAAAAAGCCAAGTATAATCATTCTTTCCAAGGCTATTGTTATGGGTGTAATTCATATGGACATAAAGTTGCAACATGTAGAAATAGAAGGAACTATTTCACTAGTCAAAGATGTTATAGTTGTCATGGATTTGGTCATAAAGCTACAAGTTATAGATGGTCTCCAAATTTTGTTAATATGTCTATGAAAGATAAAAATGTAAAATGCTGTAAGTGTAATCAACTTGGACATATAGCAAAATTTTGCCGTATTATGCTTTCTAAGGGAAATGAGAAGAAAGGGTCTATTTTGATTTGGAGAAGAAAATGTAATCAAGCTGAAAACAAAACCCAATGTGCACTCCCTGCACATGTTATGCCATCCAGATCTTGATAAGTAGAAAGAATTCATGGGGATTCTAATATGGCTTTATATCTCTTACCCCAATGAAAAGAAGATTAAAGTTAAAACTAAGTTTTCTAACGTCTTTTGGTGAAATACTTGAAATTTACTTTGGGAACCAGTTCAAAGCATATTCTTAACATTTACTTGTTTGTAGAGATTCTAGATCACAATAGAAAACACATGGTATTTGGACTGTTCTAAATAATATTTGCGGGAGGAACATGATTTGACTCTAAGCATGCAGTTTGTGAAAAATGTGAAGTGCTGATGCTAACAAAGATATTGATGTGACTCAGTAATATGAAAGCAGATCTTTTATGAGCAAGCTACAGATTATAACATGTTCACATTAACATTTTCAATGGTGGTCTCCTCATGTTATCTTGACTGATTTATTGATGGTTATACAAGTTCATTTGGTATGTACAGTGATCATATTTCATGACATAGGTTTTTGGAAGGTATTCATGTTTTATCTTAAACTGGCATGAGATCTACTTTATGTAGAAGCCCTAAATGTTGTACTTGATGAAAATTTTGTGTGCTGTAATATCAATGAGGATCATGAAGATACATCATTCCAAAAATCAGAAACTTTGCATGATGAACATCTTGAAAATGTTGAAATTGAACTTGCTGATGAAATTGAACCAGAAAACTGCTCAAGTCTCAAATAATAAGTGCTGGTTTGAAAATAAAACTCCTTCTAAAATAACAGCTAAAAGACATCCCAAGTCACAAGTCATTGGAGACGTAGAAAAGGGAATTTTAACTAGAAGAAAAGCCAAAATAGGTGAACAAGAAAACATTGCTGAAGACTTTTGCTTAATAGAAGATTTTGAACCAAAGAATGTTGCTGAAGCCTTATCAGACTCTTGTTGGCAAAATGCTATGAAGAAAGAAATAAATCAATTTGAGAAAAACAAGATCTGGGAACTTGATCCTAGACTTGATGACAAAATGTCATAGGTGGAAAATGGGTATTTTATAACAATCTGAACAAAGATGGCAAAATAATAAGGTTATGGATTTGTGACTAAAATTTCATATCCTGATTTTTCTTATATGGAAAATGATTATTTGGTGTATGACACTTGCATGTCAAGAAAATGCATTGGCTTTGAGCAGCATGGAATAAGCTACCAAAAGGGATGATGTTGAAAAGAAATCATAGCATTAATATCATACACTTTGCTAGATTTTGATTTTGATCAAGATCATGATATTAAAATGTTAAGGTAGGTTTGCAAGGCCATTAAAACAGAGTTAGTGAGAGAAAACTTTGAGATCTATGGTATAGTTCAGCACAGTTCAAGTTCTATACTATCTACAATGCATTGGTTATTGCTGTGATTATTCTTCAAATATTGGTATAACAATCCCATGAGTTCCTAACACTTGTGCACTTCATTTTTGATTGGCATCGTCTGTGTCTTGGTGATAAGATTGACAAATGTGTTGGTTGAATCAGTCTCTATGAATTTGATACTCCTATGGTATTTATATTTTTAATGATTACATTGATCACTTACTTATTGGAGATGTTCATAGAGTTCTCCAAAGCACTTAATTCATATTCATTATGAGAAGAGGTCTATTCTATGGATTTGGTTCGAAAAGAGTGATTAATTTTTGAGACTTTTTATGCAGTTTCAGCATTCAGTATGGGGGAGTATGATTTCTTCCAGAAGTGGTTCTACATTTGATGATTGAGTTTTTGACTGTTTCATCTTTGACAGGATTTTTAGAATGCTCAAGATGATAGCAATGTATGTTGACTGTGACATCAATTCTTGAGATCTTTCAGTGATTCATCTTGGTATATGATATTTCCTGCATTTTATCTTGACTTGACCAAGGGCACAGTTTGGTTAATGATAGAGCACAGTTCAGAAAGTTCAAATTCTTGACAAGTTACAGTTGATTGGGTGACTTTGATGATAAGAAAAGCACTAGTGATGCTGTCCTTCTTTCTTGATGAGTGTTTGGTTGCTTGGCATAGTAAGAAACATGATTGTGTTACTTTACCCACTTGTGAATTTGAATATGTTGCTGCTACAGCATGTTATACTCAGTTAATTTGAATAGATTATCAGTTATCTGATCTGGGCATTACCTATTTCTATCATGAGTGATAACATAAGTGCTATCTAATTAAGCAAAAAATCCAATAATGCACTCACACACAAAACAAGTAGCCATTAAACTTCATTTCTTGAGAGGTAAAGTTCTTAATAATGAGTTCAAATTGGTTTATGTGCCTACTCAAAGAACAAGTGTCATCAAATGAAGTAACTCTTATTCATGTGACTTCTAAAACACAAGTTGCTGATATTTTTTATCAAAGCACTTCCACGAGAAACCAGTGAATTACTCCGAGCTAGATTGGGAGTCTCCTCTTATTCTATCTTTACTGCTTATTAAAGTCTTAACTCTGGGGGAGCTGGATCTAATTCTGTCCTCTGGATCCAGTTCTTGTCCTCTTTGTCCTTGATGACAAAAAGGGAAGAAATGATATAATTTGCATAGACAGTCAGTTGATAACACAATTTTTGCATAACCGTTTGGACAGTGTGACAGTATGACACCGTCTGGTCAGTGGATGTTCGTGACATGGAAGTGTGTGGTAACAGTAATCATTTGGAACATCTTTTACAGTTTTCTTTGAACAGCTATATAGTATTTTGAGCATTGTTGATACATTTTGATCTCATCATTTACATTCCTGTTCAAATTCAAAATGCTCAGTCTCTTGGTACTTATGAAGTGACTGTGTTAAACAATTGGCATATATGCATACTTATACTCTTCATGCTTCTTTCAGCAGAGTTCATTTTCATTTAACACCTTGATCATTTTCAGCTGCTTCAGCTCATTCATGAGATGATACACAATTATTCTTGGTGGTCAAATTTTTGATGCCCAAATTTTGGGGGAGTAATCATTCACAGGTTACTCGGATTCCATAGGGTCACAGGTTACTTGTTATTGATTTCAGAATTGATTTCTCAGAGTTGATTAGATTGATTTATCAGTTTGGTTGATGCTGGTTAGTTGATCAGATTGATGGTTCAGTTTAGATTGATGGTTCAGTTTTTGGTTGATTCTGAGTAATGATTCAAATGATCAGCATTTTTGGTTGATGCTGGTTAGTTGATCGGATTGATGGTTCAGTTTAGATTGATGGTTCAGTTTTTGGTTGAGTCTGAGTAATGATTCAAATGATCAGCATTTCATGGTAAATCAGCTTTGTATTTTTCATTATCATGTATATATGAGTTGACATTTTGTTAAAGTCATCTTGTATGTATGTGATGATCTCTTGTATATATAAGTTGACTTTCTTCAAAAGTCACCTTGTATGTATGAGCGGATATCGTGTATATATAAGTTGATTTTATGTTCCCTCATCTTGTATATATGAGATGATGAAAATTTTTGCATCAAAAATGGGGGAGATTGTTGACCATCTCTCGTATTGGCAAAATGCGTTTTGATTTTGGTTGACCACGATGTCATTCAGCAAAATGGCGATATACGTAAACATCCAACATGGAAAAACAAAATATTGAAACTTGTGAATAAGACACAGATTAAATAAAGTCAATTTTAAAAGGGAAGAATACATTTGATGGCAACATAAAATAAAGACATGACAACGTAACACTTGCTGGTACGCAGGGATTAAAGACGGGACTGCATGTTGGAAGGAATTTCGCCATATGTCCATATTGTATGGCGGACTTAAAAAATGAATGAAAAAGACTCAAGGTTGTGGGCAGTTTGTAATCCAAAGTAATTTCATTATTCTTCCGTCAGTTTGTATTTTCACAGACGTAGAGGATGCTTTGTCAAGTTTAAACAAGGTTCAGTTGACTTGCTTCTGGGTTTTTACTATGTAGTTATACATTCACTGAGGTTTATATTGATACCAGTTTTGTCATTCTCTGACCTCTCTTCTGTTGATCTTTTGATGAATTTTGTCGCTGCGAGCTATGTTGCTGTATACAGAGCTTGGCCATTGTACAGATGCCTCAGAAATAAGCAAAGAACAAGAAGGCACGTTATGAAACACTATGAAAGATCAGGCAAAAACATAAAAGGAATATCACAGGTATTTTCATGAGCATGTCAGGTATGTTGTTTCACAGAAATAATCATTTTCTTGAAGAACAGTTGAATTCTTCATTTGAAAAGAATGTAGAAAGTTCTTCATTTGAAACTCCAGCAGTAAGGGTTTTTGAAAGAAATTCTTTGACTCAGTTTGATGCACAAATATTTGTCCTAAAACAAATACATAGTCAGTTCGAGTTTAAAATGAAATGGCAATTTTTAAGGAACAATTTTTTTTTATAAAAAGAAGATAGAAAAGTTTCAGGAAATGAATGAAATATTGAATGAAGTTTTCACCAAAGTTTGTAACAGCAATGAAGGAATTTGGTCTGAGATAATGGAAACTATTTTCGAGTATCTCAAAAAATGAAACACTATTGATCAGTTTGGAAGCTTATAATGATTACTAGATTTGAGACAGGAACAAATCCGAAAACTAAAACTGTTTTGTTAGTTTCTCAAACAGCATTTTTAAAAGGAAGTTTGTGTAACAACCCAAACTGATTCAGTTGCGCTGATGTAACTGATCACATTCGAATTTCATCTCTATTTATAGAGATCATTTGTAAATCTCAGTCAGAGATGTATGTGAGGGAAAATGTGGTAAAAAGGAGACACAAATACATTTGAAAAGTATTGTAATGCTGAAAGCTATATTATAAGCTTATGTATATATATTGATGTAGCATATACATCTGTATGTGTATATGAGATTGTAAGAAAGGAAAAAATACATAAAGGGTTGAATACCCTGAGCAGTTGTAGCTGCTGATTGTAAAGAGTTGAAGCTCAATAAAAGGATACAAGTTTATGGAGTGATTTTTCTCCCTATGACGAAACCGTGAGGATTTTCAAGGGTTTTCCACTCGGCACAAAATTGGTGTCTCTTCATTTTGTGAGTTGGCATTATTCTGTTTATAATGAATGTTTATATTTCAGTATGATTTGATTACATTGCTGCTGTATATTATGAATTGTTTTAACAGTTTTCAGATTCTGGAATAATTTAATAGTGTTCTGATTCACCCCGCCTCTCGGAACCCTGATACTTCCAACAATGAGCAACTTGAAGCAACTAAACACCCATCTTTGCATAAGTCATCCTCCACAACCATATGGTTGAATTTAATGTTGATGTCTTTTCCAAAGCATCTAAAAGAACCATTTGAAATTCTATAGAAAAAAGAAAGAAAGAAATGTCACATGACAGAAAGACATGGATGAAAACAGTGGTCTAAAGGCTTACAAAGTACTCATTTGAAGAAATGGGATTGTGGTTTCCAAAAGAATGCTGGCTTTTGCAGTGTATCATCGCATTCCTTGCAAGATCATTAGAGTTATTGGAGGTGTAAACATTTTTGGTGGATGCCAAATTATTGAAGGAAAATAAAGTCAAAGCTTCAGCTTGCAAGATTTAGTGTACCACATGTTGACATAAGAGTGTTCATTGTCTTTTTCTTAGTCACCTTTCAAATCTATATCACACTGATTGTATTTCTATATCTATAATCAGATTATATGAAGTCTCAATATGCTATGGGCTCCTTGGATATAAAATCATCAGAATTCTAGAATCCAAGGATTTGGATAATTTTGCGCACATTACAATTTCACATCCATGGAACAATTAGTCAATATAATATGACATATTCTGTAGATTTTTTTAAGCATTATTTTCTTACACGGAAGCTTGTCCTTGTTTTGCAAAATTGTCTTGCTTGCATTTGGTAGGAACTTCACTGCAGTGCAGCCCTTGTTGAGTTAGGAGTCGAAGCCAATGGGGAAGGTAGAGAGTTCAAAATGTATCATAGGTGACAGCTCAGACTTTAGTAGGTACCGAATATAGAAATTATAAATCGGTTCAATTATAACAAAGTCTCACCTTGAAAGCTCATAATAAAAAATATTTCAACATTGTTAATGTTTTGATTGTCACTTGGAGAAGTAATGTTTTATTTTGGGAATAAGTGACACATGTCCCTTAATGGCAAAGGAAGTATGTGAGATTAATTCCAAACAATTACAAAAGGGTAAAAGAACCCATGGAAAAAGGAGAAGTATTTCTCTTTTGATTATCATTTTCAAGAAATGGTTACCAGTAACGAAGGAGTTTCTGAAGGGGGGTTCTCCTTTTCTTTTTCTAGAAGAGTTGGTGAGCTGCAACGAAAGGAGAAATACTTTTCTGATTTACAGTTGTAACACGAGGAGAAGCCAAAGGAAAATATAGATAATAATCTATTTTAGTATCATTTTTTTTTTGGGTTGTTGGAAGAGGATAGAGGCCTGTGTGTCCAATATTGTATAGAGAAATAAATTGGACACAAATTTACCTGTCTTTAATTGTTTCTTTTAAATTATAGAATCTTAATGTCTTTGTGATTATTCTCAGTACACGTTTCCTTTATGTCAAAAGAAATGTTTGTATTTTTGAATTTGTGAGTTCAGAATTATTATTTGTTATAAATATTGCTATCAATCTTCTTATGGTCTCTCGTCTATAAATGTGGTAAAGACCGATCTATGCGTCTCTTCTCATATTAGTTTTCCCATTTGTCTCATGGTTATGGGTAGATGTAGATGCCTTTATTGTTTATTGGTTAAAAGCATATCAATATTTTAATTCATTCTGAATCTTTTAAGAGGGAGTTGTACCTCTTAATATAAAAGAAATTTATCAATCCAATGATAACTTATCCAGCTGTTAGTGCTCTTTGTTCTTCTTTCCAGACATTTGGAGTCAATTTGTGTGTTTACTTTTGAAGGACAAATTTGTTCACTAACACTTTGAAAAATTATCTCCTAAGTTTATCAAATGATGTGAACATGTTATAATGCAACTATGCTACAATGTACTCACATTCTCTCTCTCTCTCTCTCTCTCTCTCTTATCCATGTTTACTCTATTCATCCATCTCAATCACCTTATATCTCTTATTGCTAAGTACATCTGTGTGTATCCTTTCAACACATACCTCTCCCTCCCTTTACTCCTTTCCCCCTCTCTATCTCTTCCTTTCCCTCCCCCTCTACTTTTCCTTTCCCTCCCCCTCTACTTCTCTCTATCTCATGCCCCCTCCCTATCTCTCCCTCTATCTCTTCCACCTCTATATCTCCCTCCCTTAATCACTCTCTCTCTATCTCTCCCCGCTCCTTCCATCTCTACTTTTCTATATATCTCATTTCTTCCTCTACCTACCTCTTTGTTCCTTCCTCTCTCTACCTTCCTTCCTTCTCTCTCTCTCTCTCTCTCTCTCTCTCTCTCTCTCTCTCTCTCTTTCTCTCTCAACCCATCTACCTCTCCCCCCTTGTCTCCCCCCTTTGTCTCTATCTCTCCTTCTCCTTCTCCCTCTCTATTTCTATTTCTCTCTATCTCTCCCTCTTTCCCTATTTTTATTTCTCTCTATGTTTATCAACATAGATAGTATTCTATAGAAAAAAAGAGTTTTTTTTAAAAGAAAAATATATATATATATATATTTTATGGAAACACTATGTAGTTAAGGAAAAAGAGGGTTAGATTGCTCTCATTGAGCCACCAATAGAGTTATATTTTCTCTCGATATAGTTAGTTTCTTATGTCACTTCTTTAATAGGTGTAGTCTCTTACCTTGATCTCTTTCTTATACTATTATTATTTTGAAGATAAATCCTTTTCCAATAAGTTTTAATTCATAATTATTTCAAATTATGTGATAAATGCTACTTGTTATCATTTATTACGAGAACTTATATATGAGAGTTTAAGGAAAGTGAGTTATAATAGTTTGCAAACTATTGGATTGTTCTCACCAATTTATATGTCACTTTCCCATTAAATATCACTTCGACATATATGAAGATCAATTATGCAGATGTGGATATATCCAAAGCCACTAACAATAAAAAATTTGAATGAAAAATATTTGTTTGAATCATCAGAAAGCACAAAACATTGACAAATTACCTTTTTTTGTGAATTTTGATTTTTCATCATTAAAATTTAATATTCTATTTTTAATTAATTTTTTAAATTTACTTATATCTGTAACATTAATCTACCCTTTAAATTTCTAATTAAATTAATCACTACTTCAATATTCACAAATAATTTAATATTTTAAATACAAACATGTATAAAAAAGTTAAAATATGTATCTAAAATTATATTCTATATCATCTATACACCATCATATAATTCCACTTTCCACTCCATGTCCTAACCCTTTCCCCACCCCTTATGCATTCCATTATTGTACTTTCTATATATCGACATTACAATACATTTTTTTACTATACTAATTAGTTAATTAATAATCAAAATTAAAATATAAATGCATTCCATTATTGTACTTTCTATATATCGACATTACAATACATTTTTTTACTATACTAATTAGTTAATTAATAATCAAAATTAAAATATAAAAGGTACATTGCCCTCCATTATAATGTTGTGTTTCACATGTCACATGCTTTCAAGAAGTTTCAATGCAAATATAAACAACTATTTAATTTATTATATTTTTTTTGCACAACACTTGAGATTAGTTTATCACTTTGTTCTTTAGATGACTTTAATATGTTTAGCCAATAGGCTATTATTGGTTGAGAACCATCAAATTTGAGTGATATCGGATGCTTTAAAAGAAGACTCATCACCAGAAATGATGTCCCCTCAGACATTACGTGTTTGAGAACAGTTATGAACATTGGTTGTACTCTACATATTATTTATCATGTAATAAATAATGGCTTGGAAGGCACACTGCACGTTTTGATAATGACATGTAGTTAAGCCTCGGAATCACACCACTCTTTCACTGACTTTGGCCCTTGAGTTGTACATAAGCCATTAAATTTATTTGAAAGTTATTTTACCTGCAGCTAAATTAGGAGGTTGGTCAAAGGATTGGGCTTTACTACCTGCCATTACATTTCCTTGAAAGTTTCTAAAGCCAAATCATCAAATCCATTTTATGCAAATCATGCAATCATTATACTTCTTGAGTTGATGTCTCTTTGACAAAAGATATCACACAGTTCACGTGTCTTATTTTTCCTTCGTTACACATTGATGCATGTCCATACCCTGTTAGAAAGCTACCATTTTGGTGCAGGCTGAGAGGATGCTAAAAAACAATTTCATTTTATACTTTTATTTTGTATTTTCTTAAATATTGCGAGTTGGAACTGCAGAGGTTATCCTTGGAGAAGAGGTCCTGGGGTGGGTCCCATAGCAGAGGGAAATGATGTTATCATTTTGGTGGAAACTCATGAGCATGATGGCTGTAAAGTGCCAGATTTTGAAGGCAATGGGAGATTTTCAGTTTGGAATAAAGGGAATGAGATTGGCAAAGGACATGTTTGGGTCATGGTGCTTATACATGAGAAGTGGTACGCTATTGTAAAATTTGAAAAGGAAGACTCAAATAAATAATATATTTGGTTGCAAATTACAGTGAATGAGATAACCTTTAGGGTGGCTGCATGTTACTTTTCCCCACAAAGTTCTCTAAGATATATAAGAGGGGGAATTTAGATAGGAAAGACTCGTATGCATCTTTGAAAAAGGATATTTCAGTATTCAGCATCACTAGTGAAAAAATGTTAGTTGGAGACTTCAATGCTAGAGCAACAAATAATCAATCTTTGCAGCTGCTTGACATCAAAAAAGGTGAAGATAACCCTCTATGGTTAGTAGAGGGCAGCGATCAACCTTGGAAAAGAACCTCAGAGGACAATAATGGAAGTGTATCACATTTTGGATCAGAATTACTGCCCATTTGTGTAGTTTATTTCATTTGGATATTTGTAACGGGATGAGAGGTTGGCCAAATTAAGGGGCTATCACGTGCAAAACATACAATGGACAAAGTGTGGTTGACTATGCAATTTGCTCATAAAACCTTACAACTAGAGTTATTGAGTTCAAAATTGGTGATTTCCCTATATAGATGAAATCTGATCACATGCCTTTATTTGTTAAGTTGGACTTCACTTCAAACAACCCACACAATAAAAAAGATTTCCACATGCAAAAGAAATCGGCGAACAAAGGCAAGATCCTCTTAAATCAAGAGAACAAGAACATCTTCAATGAAAGGCTTGAGCAATAGTTTCAAGAAATGAATAACCTCTCGGAGGGTAATAAGGGTAACGAAGAATGAGAGTATGTCAATAGTTGATGCAGGAGCATCTCGGGTCCTTGGCAATCTTGTGTCACCAAAAATAGTTTTGAAGTTTTGTTTGTTGCTCGGTTCCTTATTTGACCGAGTCGGTCGGTAGTTGGTTGGTCGGTTTCCTTTGGTTATCGAGTTTGGTCGATCATCTCCTGGGCGGTCAGTTTTTTCTCTGGCACTTGGTGATGCTTGTCTGTTGCTTGGTCATCCTTTCTTACCGAGTGGTTTATTTTGAGTTTCTGTTGAGGCCGACTTGTGCATTTATTATGGGTCACAGATTTAATGTTGGAATCCATCATTGGGAAGCGTGTGGTCCCAGATATGTCTGTTCCATTCATTAATTATGGATCTAAAGGCCGACTTAGTTTGGTAGACTCTTGTATAAATATAGTTGTTTGGTTGTAGTTTAGGGGCATAAGTTTTTGGATAGAGGATAGAAGATAGAAGAGAGATATTTTGACAGATCCTCCCATGTTTGAGGATTTTTGTACTTCATTGTAATATCTGGCTGTAACCAGGAAGGCATTACAACCTAACATATATTAATCTATTTGAAGTTAATATATGAATGGTCTTGCATTTCTCCCTTCCATTATGTTGTTGTTTTCTTCCGCGTGTGTTTGAGCAGGGTGGATCTGGTTAGGGTGAGCCTTTGACCCCTCTCCCCTTGTGTCAGGTGGTATCAGAGTGAGGTTAGATCTGGATCTAGATTTTTGAATCTACCTGTTTGAAGGTTCCTTCTTGTGAAGCCCTAGTTGATTTGTTATGGGGTAGCAGATTGTGATTTGACCTGAAATTGGAGAGGGTTTTCAAGATGGTTCATGGAAGGCAAGATGCGGATCCAAGATTGGCAGACATGTTGGGACAACTTGCTACTAGATTAGAAGTTGTTGAAACAGCCTAGAGAAGAGGCAGACATCTTGAAGAAGTTAGTGATGATGAAATTGAGGAAGAACAAGCGAATGTGGAACCTGCACCTGTGATGGATCAAGGTGAGGAAAGATTCTTGAAGGCTTTGACAAGTTTGAAGTCGACACCACACTTCAATCCTCCCGAGTATAGTGGTAAATTGGATTCTGATGAATTGGTGGACTAGATCATCGAGATGGAGAAGTATTTTGAATATGAGAACATACCAGAAGACAAGAAAGTGAAGATTGCAAGCACAAAATTGAAAATTCATGCATCCTTATGGTGGGAACATCTGCAATTGGATAGAAAGAGGAAAGGTGAAGACAAAATCAAGGTATGGAATAAAATGGTGAATAAATTGAAAGGAAGGTTCTTACCTTGTGATTATCAAATTAACCTAGTTCGACGAATGCAAAGTTTGAGGCAAAAAGATAGCTCGGTAAAAGAATATAATGAGGAATTCTATAGATTAGATATCAGATTTGGATATGATAAAGATGATGTGGAAAGAATTGTTAGATACCTGAATGGTTTGAGAGTTTCCATCCAAGAGGAGATCAGTATGGTTAAGTTGGAGAACATTGAAGAGGCTTTTCAATTTGCATTGAAAGCTGAGGAGAAATTGAACAAAAGACATGAGCAGAGGCAGAGAGGTAGAGGTGGTAGATTCCCTAGAGGAAGAGGTAGATCTTATGGACAAAAAAATAGATCTGAACCTGAAAAGAAAAATCTAGATAAAGGAAAGACCGAGTGGAAAGGTGAAAGTTCATCTAGAGGTAGAGGCAGTAACTACCGAGGTGGTTATAGTAGAGGTAATTTATGAGGAACGTGTTACAATTGTGGAGAAGAAGGACATAGATCATTTGAGCGCACACATGCAAGTAAGAAGGTTGGTAGCAACAGAAATGCATTGGTGCAAGAAGAGTCACCGAATGAACCTGAGAAAGAAAGTAACTTGACGGTAAGGAGAGCACTGTGGAATGAAATTAAAAAGGAAGATCCAGTAAGGAAAAGTTTGTTCAAGACCAAATGTAGAGTTTCTGACAAAGTTTGGAAAGTAATCATTGATAGTGGTAGCTCAGAGAATCTGGCATCTGAGGAAATGGTCACAAAGTTGCAGTTGAAAAGGTTGGAACATCCGAAACCCTATCAGATTTAATGGATCAAGGATGAGCATACACTCTTGGTAAGTGAACAATGTTATGTGAATTTGAAAATTGGAAAGTACTATGATAAGGTGTTGTGTGATATCATGCCTACGGATTGTTGTCATATTTTGTTGGGTAGACCTTGGCAATATGATAGACATGCTATATATGATCCTATGTCTACCTCTTTGTATCTCCGGTGTCTACCAAGTTGAGCAATGACCAAGAACAGTCCCAAGAAGACATAAAACTAAACAAGTAATATAATACTATTCAAATATTGTCCAGAAATTGTATGGAAGCCATTTTTATTTGTTTTTCTTGTTTTTTTTCCTTAAGTACCAAAATCCCTGTTTGACCACCCCTCCCAATAACCGTTTCTTGATTAGGTTTTACTTACTCAATGCATTTTCCTCCAAATGAATGACATCGTATGAAATGATAATATTGATTTTTTTTAATTGCTAATAATTACTACATATTACTTATTATATGAAAAACAGTGCACATGAATACCAATTTACTCATTTATACTTTAAATATTAATATTTTTCTGAGTTAAATTAACATATATATTTTAAGAGATTTAAACATGTAATATAATGTCAATTCATCCATACCCACCAATGTCGAGGAGCTAACCTCCTCTACTTCTACCACACTTCTGTCTTCTACCTGCACAAACCTTAGACACTAGACACCAATCAGTAGGTCAGTTCCCCAAAAAACCATTATCAATGAAATTGTTATCATATTTCATTTACATTGCATTATATTTGATTTCATTTTGCATCACAATCCAATGTATATGCAAGTAACATGAAAGATATAGCATCAAAATGTGACATCATCAGAATATCCATCATGATCATAAAATCAATAGAATCATCAAATGTCGACAATAATATCAATCAAAATAGCAGCTAAAAGTCTAAATCTACTAAGCATAATGTCTATAACATAAAATGACACAAGTTAAACATATCGACTAAGTCAACAAAAGTCAAAAGATCTCATGGAAGCCCTGAAAGTAGGAGTTGACTAGGTCGAGTCGGGACACTCTATCTCCATTGCAAACATGAGTCTTTTAGTAAGAAGTTTTGTTTCGCTTATGTTGGGTATCATGTAAGTGGTCACATAGTTGATTTGAATCTATCACTTCTCTATTAAGATATATATATATATATATATATATATACACACACACACACACACACTCAAATTGATCTTCCACTTCAACAACTCCATTACACACTAAGATATAATTGCTAATTATAATATTAAAAAGTAAAAAATAATTTTTTTTAAATTTTTAAATCTATATCCTCCACTTTCTATTCCATTCTTTTGTAGGCTCTATGATGGTCCCCACCCATTATGGATTCCATTTTTTGTACCTTTTATCTTGACATTACGATACACTTTCGACTGAATTTATTAATAATCACAATTAAAATACAAATCTACATTGCCATGTCGTCAACCCATCAAGGATTTATCCTTAGGAATATTCTATTCCATAAGAATAAAAACAAAAGGGATCCAATCTTAAGGACACTTCCGACCTTAAGGGATCACAATATATGTGTGCTTGAAACTAGAGGGATCAAGAGATCCTAATATAAATCCATACTTTAAGGATTAGTTTTTAATCCGAAAAGAAAGATTGAAAAGTAAATTTAAAGTGCGTGTCTTCCTTGGGATTTAGCAACTTATGTGCATTACCTTTAGAAGATTTAGCATGTTTTGAATTTTTCATAAGTGTGTGTGTAATAAGTGAGCAGAGCATATGCCCCCACATTAAAGTCATTGCTGACACTTTAACAGGAGCAATGGCTTTAACGGAAACATAAACAACTCCACTAATTATGTTTCCACGTCAAGATGCCCCCAGACGAAGATAAATCAAGGAAAATATCATAGAAACATACAGAGAACACGGAAGGGATCTACCTACCATGGGGTCATTATGATCATAAGATAATATATATATGATATTATTGCAAATGAATTGACATCATTCCCCAAAGAAAGTAGAACTACAATCACAAAGGAGGAAAGATCACATACGATTTACAAAGAAGAATCTTTTCGAACCATGACATGGAGACCAAAAAGATTTAGTGCTACCATATCTCGAATCCAAGTAGATTACACAAGGAAACATTTACGAACAATAGAATAGTTACAACATAACATTGAACAATGCATAGAAGAATAGAGATACATATAGAGGAATTTGAACAATAGTTTTGATTCCTTCATCACCTTGTACCAACTGAGTAACAAGGATTGTATAAAAGAATCTAAGAACATTTAGCAATCACATTACGGGAGAAGCACAGTACAACAGGAAAACACACAACAAAGCTACCACAAAGGACAAGCCGATCAAGTGTGCTGCCTACTTTCCCCATCTCGGTGTATATCATTTAGGGTAGGTGGGTAACTTGCAAGAGGGACTATATCCAATATAGTAGGAATGATAGCCAGTTCCAAACAAGGATCCTCTTGAGAATCACTATGTTCGATACTAGGTGTAAGAGTTAATTGAGATGAAAGCATATTTGGCAAATCAATGTCAATGTCAATAGTCTCATATTCATCATTAACATTATTAGTATCATCAAGAGTATCTTCTTCATCCAAATTAATCAAAATAGGATCTAAGATACGAATAGAATCATCATAATCATGCATGTGAACATCATTATTAGTAACAACACCTGTTAATACATTATGCATAGGTATATCCGCAGAAAGTAGAGATCTTTTAGCTTTTGCATGAGCATGACGCTTTTTACGACGTTCATTAGCAAATCGGTTACATTTTGATTTATTTGAAATAGGTTGAGAACTAGGAGGAACAATCACATGATCCTTCACAGGTTCTTTAGGAAGATCAATAGGATTATCAACCATAGGAGGAACAATCACATGATCCTTCACAGGTTCTTTAGGAAGATCAATAGGATTATCAACCATAGGAGGAACAATCACATGATCTTTGATAGATTTAGAAGGAGGAACTTGATTAATAGAACTAGAAACCATAGTTAAAGGAGGTATCAAAGGTGTAGGTAAAAGACCACGATTAAGATCCATAGGAGGTATGCTTAATTGAAGAATTTTACGATGCTTATAAGCTTGATATGATTTAAAAAGATTATCAGGGCAAGGAGGACATGAATTAGGTAAGGAAGGCCAAAAGAAATCCAAAGCAGCACAATCTCTAGGCCTAGAAGGTTGATATAGACTATGATTGATCATCTTCACTTCACCATCATGAATGAACTTAAGACACTTATGGATAGGTGAAGCAACAACATGCATGGCAGTCAACCAAGGAAAACCTAGCTTAACTTGAAATTGATTAGAAGTAGGAACCACAACAAAGGTAGTGTTCACAAGTTTTCCAAAAAGTTCAACCGGTAAAGTAATAGAACCAAATGAGGGATAAAGAAAACCATTACAAGTTTGAATCCACACATCCGATGTATCATGGCAGTCGTGTTGTAAATTTTTCATAAAAATATTTTCTTCAGTGATAACATTGACTAAGGAGGTAGAATCAACAAGACAACCATGAGTAGGTATCTAAGCAACCCTAGCAGCAATGTAAAGGGGACCATCAGGAGCCTTAATAATCTTAGAATCATCAAAGGTAATAAAAATTTCCCAAGGTCTTTTATTCTTGAATTGTTGTCAAGGTTTAGGTTGAGATTTCTCTTTAGGTTTAGGTTTATCTTGAGGTTGAGATTGAATTGGAGGTGAAGGTTGAGGTTGAAGTTGAGGTTGAGGTGGAGATATAGATGAATCAACATGCTCCACTTGATTAACAACATGATTAAGATCATCCATCTTGGAATCATACACAATTTCCTGAGCAGATGGTTGAGAAATAGTATTAGTATCATGCGTAGGTAAATGATTCATATAGATTTGAAGGTTTTGATTAGGAGGAGAGACAGATTGATTCCCACTATTATCCAGATTATCAATAGATAAGGCTTTAGCATCAATGAGATCTTGGACCTTATGTTTTAAAGAATAACATCTCTCAGTATCATGACCATTTTGACAATGATATTGACAAAAAACATTTTGATCAAAAGATTTAGATGCAATCGTAGTAGGTAAAAGAGGTCGAATAGGAGGTAAAGTAATCATATTAGTAGCTAACAACCTATTCATAATAGCATGTAAGGTTTCAAAAAGAGGAGTAAATGTATGATTTAATCATAAAGTAGTGGATGTAGAAGTGGCATTATGAGATGCAACATCAACTTGATCAGCAACTGCATTCACTTGTTTGTTTATCTTGACATAATTGTTGAATTTTTGAAACTTATTTGGATTAGGAGCAGCATCACTCTTATCAACTGGAACAGGAGCCATTGGAGTGGTGCTCTCAAACTGACTCACTTGTAATTGATAATGATGAAGCACTGCACAAAGTTGTTGAAAAGAGGTAAATTTAGTAAGCAGAATCTTATCTCTAATATCCTTTTGCAAATTTGAAATAAACATATGTTGAATATCAATATCAGGAACAGGATAGGAAATCTGAGCATGCAAATGCTTAAATCTACCAATAAATTAAGTTAACTTTTCTTTAGCACCTTGTTTACAATGCATTAAATTAGTCAAAGACACTTGCGGGCCAATATTGTTTTGAAATTGTTGAATAAAACCATTAGCAAGCTATGGAAAGGAATCAATAGAATAAGGAGGCAAGGAACAATACCATTGTAAGGCCTTGTCACAAAAGGTTCGAGAAAACAATTTGGCTAAAATCCTATGGTCATGAG